>VYZM01007786.1:104703-130924 GCA_013398915.1 Dromas ardeola
CCGCCTCCCCGCGCCCGCTTACCCCCCCCTGCACCTCAGGGCTCCGGGGTGGGGGGGCACTGTAGGGCATAACGGCCGCCCCGCGAGGCAGGCGCGCGGGCTCCCCTGGGTGACGTCACCCCCCCCTGTGCGGCCCCACCCACCTCCCGGGGCGACCCCGAACGTTGCCATGGCGATGGCGGCCGTTGGCCTCCCTGAGGGGGGGCCCCTGAGGGGCGTCCTTCTTCCTTCCCCCCCGCGCCCAGGCCTCGAACTGTCAAACCCCCAGAGCTCTTAGAACCGAACTGTTCCCGGCGGCCGGCCGTGAGGCGGGGGCCTCGGTGCGTTCGTCCCTTCGTCCCGCTGCGGCGCTGGTTTCTGTGCAGGCAGCGCTGGGCAGAGCTTTGGGCCTCAGGGGCAGTGCTGGGCGGCAGCTCCCGGCTGGTGGAGTAGCGTCTGTAGCAAGCCCGCTGCAAGACCGGGCAACTCTTTCCACCCTGGGTGTGAGGCTCCGATCGTTTACATTTTTCTGAGTGCCCGTGTAGGATTTCAGCACTAGTTTTTCAGTGCAATAAGTGCTTTGGGCTACTTTGGTAAAATCATTACGGTTCGTCTTCTTCAGGAGTCAAACTAGAGTATATTCTTCCATGTAGCTGTACAGATGTACTGTGTAACGAGGAAGAATAAAATCAGAAGTGACGAACGTGTGAAGGCCAGGACAGAACAGGTAAATCATAGAAGAAGCGAGAAAGGGAAAGGTTGGGTCCAACGGGAGCTTAGCAAGTGGAAGCAGCAGGTTTGTGAGTGAAATTTGAACGGACTCATAGAACGGTTTGGGATGGGAGGGGTTTGACAAAATTGAGTTGGTGTGGAGGAAGCGTTATGAACTGAAGTAAACTGAGATAGGTTGGCTATACATTGGCTAGCAAAAATAAAGGCATCCTCAGACCTAAGTGTATGTAAAGGCCTAATTAGAGTCTTCAGTCTGGAGTTACTCTATGAGTTCAAGTGGCATCTGTATCTTCATTTTCAAAACCAACTTAACTACTGTCATTATTATTTTCCCTACCACCGCGCTATTTTATCTATTTCTGCAAGAATATGTGTTCCTTATCTGCTCCTCTATCGTTTTACTTAAGTTTTTGTCGTGCCCCTTTTGCTGTAATGATGCTCTGTGTGGTAATAAGATTCAGGAAAGCAGAGTTCGTAGCAAACAGACTGTGTTTCATCTTGCGACCTGGAGCCTTCTTAATTATTATTAGCAAAAAAAGAAGTGAAAGTAAAAAGACTATAATTTTAGCTCTGAAGTTTATGCAGGAGATCATAACAGTTGCTTGTAGTCCGTAAATGCTTTTTCTCTCTGTAGAGTGTGTGTATTGCAGTGGTCTTTCATTTTCTATAAGTATATATGTTTATAATTATAACAATAAAAAGTTCATATTTAATTTTAAAATATAAATCTACATACATACGAAGATACCTGTATATGTTTAGCATCCAAGAAAAAATGAGCGGAAATAAGTAACTTCCTAGAAAGCTGTGCTGATTTTCATTATTGAAAGGATGGTTGTGGTAAACCAGCAACTTTATTCTGTGCCAGTGCTGAATCTTGCTAAACATCATTTGCATTGTTTTGGTTGTTTAAGTAAAGTGGTATTTAATTACTGAAGTAAGCCATATAGCATTTGCAAAATCTGTGGTTTGAATCCTATGTATTAAACATCTCATTATTTTTCACTTCTATTCACTTTCTAGTATTCTTAGGTTACAAGTAGTCCTTTTCGAGGTGGTAGGAGTGATAGACGTCATACTGGAATATCTTAATATTGTTACAGAGGTTTTCTCCATTCATGCATTAATACTATATGCTTTTTCACTTCCTGAATGAATTCAGCATGTAGATTATCTCTGTTTTTAATTTTACCTGCTGACCTAGAGAAACGGTATTGTGTCAGGATTAACATGTATTAGGCTGTGGGTAAATGGAACAGCAAATACACTGAATTTGTTTTCTGACTCCTGAAAAATACATTGTTCTGTGCATTAACTTGGGAGCGTTTTTGTTTTGTGTACTAGAAAACACTGACAATTTTCCCATTAACTTTCTATAAACATTCTATAAGCATTTTAGGGTTAAGATCAAAGCTAAACAGGGTTACTAAATTATTTGAGATCAACTTAAGCACGTTGTGGTTCACTAATAATCATGGTAGTGATCCTTACACTTATCTAGGCAAGCTTTCTTTCACTGCGTTAGGCTTATTTGGCATTTTTTTAGAAATACTTTGCCATTAAAAAAGCTAATTTCTTTTTTTTTTTCCTTTCCCCCTTGCAAATTAATGGAGAATAATGAGGGTAAGGGATGAAAAGGTATGGAAGAGTAGGAGTTCATTATAGGATCTTAAACAGCTATTTCCTGCAAAAGAAAGGAAAAGGTATGGCATTTTTAAGTGTTACTCATATGCTACGATTCTCTGGAGCACATTTTCATAACTTATATGACTATTGTATTTGTGTTCAGGCAGGGTTTCTATACCCCCTACATAAAATGTAGACACAAAATCACGCAGGCAGATGCCAGTATGTGATTTGAGGACAGGAGATTCTGCCATGCAAACATACATACCATCTTTCAGCTTTTGCCAGCATTGCTACAGTGCTGCTTAGGACTTTCCACACGAGCAGGGAATGACACTTTCAAGAAGGAAAGATTGTGGCTGTGGAGCACCATCACATTAAAAACTAGTTAGGCATGAGGCATGATGGGTGGAGAAATAAGTTGTACTGTTCAATAAAAGGAGACCATGGAAAGCAGCTTTTTCTCAGTCATGGGCAATCTTTAGAATAACTATTCCCTACAACATCTGAAAGATTATTAGGTTCAAGTTAAATCGTAACAAAAAGGCTGATTTCAACTTGCAACATGGACTTTGATTATTTTACGTCTCATTAATACCATTAGCTAGGGAAGAGGAAGAACTTAGATGCTTTCTTTCAAGAGACATACTCTCCTTGTTCCAAATCTCTTTTCCAAAAGTTCTTTCTGAAGTTATTTGTATGAAATTCGTCTTTTGAAATCACTATGTAACGTATGCATGTGATTTGGTTTTAGGATGATTCCTCTCCAGAGTTTATTTTTGAATGGAAGGATGCTCTTTTCCAGTAGAAGATGGTGATCCTAATGTATGATCATGGAGAAGGGGATAAGTTCAGTAGAAGTGTTACCTTCCAAATCGCCTCAGGTTACAGCTGTAAAAGTGGTGGTCAAAGAGCCCGAAACAAAGCAAACCCAAAGAGGGAAACGAGTGGGATTTGTGCTTGTCCATGCAGGTAAGATGCAGAAGCATAACAGCTGGAATGGAAATAGTGCATATACAAACTAAATATCAACTAAAATTTCATACTGGACTACTAGTATGTTAATGAAGTGACATTAACTTTGGATGTGAATCTGGGAGTGGAGAGTTTGATTGGAAGTTGTGTTGGTGGGAGGATCTTGGAAACTATTAATCAAAATGTAAGTTTTTAGATGTTCTGAATGTTCTGTTTTTTTTTCTCCTTGACAAACCAAATCCCTAGATTTAAATGGTTATAAATTTTCTCCTAAACCAAATCTCTAAAGGTAAATGGTATAAAATGTCAAATTCTGCAGTTACCTGCTAAGCTTGGGAAACCTACAAAACGTGAGAGATCTTTCAGGCTATTTCCTTATCCTACAGAAAGATCAAACATAGCTGTTTCATTACTGACGGTTTCTTGTCTAGCTTCTCCGTAAGAACTGTCTCGTTAAGACTTTCTGAAACCTCTTTAGGCAGTTTGTTGCAGAACTTTTTTTACCCTTTTTGACAGTTCTCCAAGTCTATTTTTTTTATATTGTTCAAATTTAAGTGATTACTATTTATTTTTTCCAGGTGTAATGAAGAGGTGTTCTACTTAAATGTAATACAAAAATGATGTGTGTCTTGTTTATAAATTCTTTTCTAATAGGTTCTTTCTTAAGTACCGTTAATCTTGAAAATATTAGTGATGCTTATATCTGGCTGTATGTTTGTTTTTAGCATATGTGTGATGGCATGAGGTGAAATTGAACAAAGTAGCTTGGTGACACTTAAAATATTGGAAAAACCAATATGCTACTTGGTTTATAAAATCCTGAAGGTAAAAAAAAAACCCAAGACCTCAAATAACTTATTCTGGGTTGATATTTGATGACTCTAGTATTCTATTTTAAGGGTGAATAGAATTGTTCAATGTTGTCCTTTACTGGATTACTTTACTCTATTTAAAATTATTTTTGGTTTCACTTGCAGTGTTAAAACTTAATTTATTAGGGTTTCTCAAAGCTAACATTTCTCGAGGTGAGGAAAGGGAAGTTGAGATAAATACAAGCACACTTTTCAAGTTCAGAAAACAGGAAAATGGAAGGAGATAGAATTTAAATATCAGTGTGCTAGTATTTGTTATTTGAATAGCGGGCACAGATAAAAATAGGGGGCAGTGCCTGAAAAACAGGGCAGAATGGTTAGATGGAACAGGATAGACATAAAGACTGAAAATGAGAAAAAGATGAAAAAAAAATGTATGGTCTTTATTTCTGGGAACTCTCCTGGTTCTAAAACAGGAGTAATGAGCTCTAAAAACATGGCATAAACAGGAGAAGATGAACAGAATGGTAACTGCAAACTTGGGAATCAGTGGTAAAAGGAAAATTGGAGTTTAACTTAAACCCAAGGTTGTTGCCCAATAATGGGCAATACATAAAAAAGCTGTGCTGGAAGTCCTCCAAGAATGAGGAAAGCTGGAGTCTCTTGTGGAGCGTTTATACGAAGAGATTGTATGATGCTGAGATTTGCACCTGTATGCTTCTGCATGTGTGCTCTGTATCCTGTATTTTACTGAATGTATTTGAATCAATGTTGGAATGCATAATATTGTCAATCGTTGATATCAAGAATGAAATGCCACTGTAATGTAAAATAAGGAAGGCTGTATCTGCCCGTATCTTAATCCTCTATGCGAACTATAGGATGTAGTTTGACAGTTAGTATAATCTCTTTTCCTTTTGCCTTAATTGTAGGTGCAGGTTATCATTCTGAATCCAAAGCTAAAGAATACAAGCATGTGTGCAAAAGAGCCTGTCAGAAGGTATGTCTTACCAGTTCCACAGTCTTGTAGCGGTATACAAGAAATATAACACTATCCCTTCAGTATGAATGAGCATATCTGGGTTTAGCTACTCGGGCTGTATGCATTTCTAGAGGAAAAACGGAGCAGCAACAGTTAACGTGATACAGAGTCAGTGGAATGCATGGCCATGAGGGGCAGCAACGTTCTCTTCAGCGGTGGCAAATAGTAGACACCAAAGGAACAGCAGGGGAACAGGAGGTGGTCACAGTGGTACCTACACAGAGTATTCCTACAGCTTCCTGCACTGCTGCCGAGGCGCTGGGATTTCTGGAGCTAAATATGGTGTCTGGATTTTTCTTTCAACATCCGCTCGTTTTGGAATTTATTTAGACTCTAGCATACAGATTGCTTTGTGAATACATGCATTTCTAGAATTCTTTTCTTCTTGATAGCTCTTAACTTCTTAATAGGAGGGGAAGTAGAAACAGGAAAAACAAAAATCAAGACTCTTTTCCCAAAGCTAGAAAGGGAGAAATGGCAAGACTTTCATTTCCATTGAAATTAATTTATCTCCTCCAAGAACTCAGCTCTGGAACTGGCAAGTCCTGTCTACTAAGTGTTGCATGAGAAGCTGGAAGCTGGTCTCCAAAATTTATAATGTCTTTTGCTTTCTCCAGGGAGAAGGAGCTGGGGAGCTTGGCAGGCTTTTTAGAAGAGTCTCAGAGTTGGGCCTCTGATAATTATCACTTAATTTTACAGTTCTGTTGCTCAATCCTAACAGCGATCTAATTTTGTAATAAGAAGCCTCAAAAATCATCCAAACACTAGCTTCATTAAAGTTGTGCATTAGCCCTGATGGTATTAATTTTCCAGCTAGTTATGTGTGAAAAAAGGTTGTTTGCTGTTGAATTTAAGTCTAATTTGAGGTTCTTTAAGCTAGGTAGCCAACATAAATGACTTGTATGAAGAACAAACAATTGCTGGTTTGTCTTGCAACTGAAGATGCAGCTATAGTAATTTTCTGGGGTTCCCTGAGAGAACCTGACTGTAGGGTCCTGTCCAGTATGGATCTAAGAAATAATGTTAGGCTCTAGAAGTTCATTTTTGTGTGTGTATATAATTTGAAGATAACATTGTCTAGGTTTGTTTGTTTTCGCCTGTTGGCTTTTAAATGAGCTTACTTGTAGATTCTGTTCAATTTCATGACAATTGCCATATATGGTACTAGGGGTTTTTATTGAATCTTGGAAGAAAAATTAGAAACTTCTTGACTAAAACATTAAGTGTTTGAGCGCATTTGAGGTATAACAATTTATTTTGCTATAAATTTGACTGTGTGGGAATCTGCTACTAAATGCAGCGTCGCAATGTCTGAGTAGTAAAATCATGCCTTCAGATCTGCCCTCGCATGGTGCATGCTGACTGTCTCCAGCGCCTCTCGTTTTTATGTCTTCTTACATTTTAAACTAATTTGGTGAAGATTTTGTTTTGTGTAGGACTAGGAAAATGTAGGGCTTAGTCACAGAATATTAGAATTTCCTAATCATCAAATAAACATTCTGTTTTACAGGCAATTGAAAAGCTACAGGCTGGTGCTCTTGCAACAGATGCAGTGACTGCAGCACTTATAGAATTAGAGGTACGAATTTCTGACTAGTAGTAATTACTTCTCTCAAGTACATTGCTGGGTTTTTCTGTGGGAAGGTATATATTCGAATTGCAAATCTACTGAGACTTCCATTTTTGTGTTTTATATTTAGTTACCTGTGCAGACATGGAAGCTGTGCTAATTTTATCTTTTGCTTTTCCACTGTATTTTGGAGTAAATTTATTTAAAGACTTTCTAAAAATGCAAGCTGAATAGAAGTTGTCTAGTTGGTGCAATTTGGTTGTCACCTTAGGTATACCTTATCAGATAGTCTTTAACCTTCAAGAATAAATACAGTCATTAAAGACTTATTGAACACTTTGTAGGGAACATTATGACTTACGGAGCTACAGGCAGATTGCGCTGGCTCTGCTTTTAAGATGGGGGAAAAAAAATCATGCTACTGGTCACATATGTTAACTAGAAATTCTAGGCTAAGTCCTCATTCCTTTTGTTTGCATTAATATCTCACACTGAGTTATCTTTTATTTCTTGAAATTACAATCCAAAGAATTTAGATGTAGTGAGTAGTCCTATTAACACTCTCCTGTACTAATTATATTGAGGTAACTGAGTATGCGTTCTTGAGTTGTGTTACTGATACCTTTTCCAGTTCTTTGTGATAATTCTACAGAAGTGAGATAATTCTACAAAAGTGATCGCATAAATTTAAGGCTGTTCGTCTCTGCATCCAGTTAAAGGACTATAGGAAAATGAAGTAGGAATTTTAAGTTCTCATTTGTCCCACAACATACTTTTGCTATGGGCTTAAATTAATGCAGTTCCCAAAGGCTTTTTTTCTTACATTTTTTACTTTGTTTCTGTATGATCTCTGATAGGACAAGAGACTAGAAGCAGGCTGTTCAGGGAAATGTGATTTAAGTGTAAGATAGTGCTTTTTTTTTCTGATTTTTATGACAATCTGTGTGTGGAAGAATAGGACAAGCAATGCTTTTGTTTCAAAATGGTACTTGTTAATTAAGATAGAAAGTCTTGATAACCATAAGGAGATGAGCAGCTGTTTCTGAGGTTTTTAGAAAAGTGTCTTTGGAGTGGTGAAATTTTTACAGTATTTGACTTTAGTAGAGGGTCCCTATGAAATAATGTAGAAAAGAGTAAAGCTAAGAGAATGTCTGGGATATAAATGAGGCAGTTTGGTTATTGTCCCAGGTCCACTAATCCCTCATGGCAGTAATGACTGAAACAGGTATTCCTCTTCTCCTGTAAGGAATAATTGCTTCTTCCTCTCCAACTTTATTAGTGAAGAAGGAAGGCAAGGTAAGCATTATGCTGTAAAAATAATTTCCTGGGTTTGGAATTTATGGTAGTATTCTGAGAGGATTAGCAGTGGATTTGCTTACATATATGTTGGGAAAGTGTTAATTTAACATACTTGATAGGGGTAGTGTAAGGCAGGCAGGCCTTTAATATGTGTTAGACATGCTGACTAGGAGCCAAGACTTCAGTCATACTTTTAACTCAGCAAGCTTCCTGGCTTTAAACAGTACTTTTGGGCTACACTGAAGTGTTCAAATATGCTTTCATGTGTTATCTTACCTTTTGTTTCCACCTAGCTATATTCTAATGTGTATCTCTAATGGAATTATTTATAATGCGCTTCCATAAACTAACTGAGGCTGCTCTTATTCCACAAGATTGTTTGGTGTGTCAATTCCCTCCTCAGTGGAAAAAAAAAATTTAGTTCATGTTGTGATTTTTATCATGCTTCTGAGCTACACAGAAGAAAACATATTTTAAGAAGCTTAACTTAACAGCTATATATCTCTTGGCAGCTATGCCTGGGGTAAATATTTTCACTGTTTTTGGCATCCCCAAGAGATTTTTCTTCTTTTACTTTAGTAGATTTAAATACTCTGAAGTGACATCTGTGTAATAAGTTACGGCTTTAAGAAACCTTTTTATGAAATTACTCCAATCGGCAACCTTTTTTTTCTCATCTTTCTTGGTACTATTCTGGTGATGCCTGCCATCATTACACTTTCTGGTTTTATAATTGTCTTAGGTAGTATTTTTACGTGTGCTGTTGCACAAACCCTCTTTTTTTTTTCCTTTTTGCTGTTTTTAAGATTAAATATTATTTTGTTCAGTTTATTCTGCTGTCATTAATTACTTGCTTCCATTTATTCATTAAGTGATTTATATAACTTCTGAATTGTGGATTGTTCTTTCTGTTACTGGGAGAAAGAATATTAGGTTTAAGATTTGTTGTTTTTTTTTTTAAATTTAAGTATGTAGCTATTCAGTTACATGCAGGAAAAATCAAAGTATACTCAAAACAGAAAATGGTGTGGTTTGCAGTGGCAGTTTTTTGGATCTGGTATGAGAAATTCCAAAGTGTTAGACTGTCAGCTTTCAAAATGTTGCAAGATTTGTATCTACTCATATCTCATTCTGAACACCACCTCCAGACATCTCTGTCATTTCTGGAGCTGCATCTTCTGTTTTAATTCTGATGTTTTTCTTAATGCTCTATGGAAAAAAGAAACTGCATGTGACAAGTCAACAAAGCAAACAGAATAGTTTTTCTCATCAGTTGCAAAATTTTATGGGTAAAAATATGGGTTTGTATGTTGACTGTCTCTCTAATGAGCTGTCACTACCCTTTTTGTTTATGCAGGAAAAAATAGTGACTTTTCGTTAAGTACTTTAGCATTTTGAGTTGGCAAATACATAGCAAAAATCTGTATGAAAACAATGTTTGTTTACATGTGTCGCTGTAATACAGATTAAGATACAGAACAACAAAAGTTTGTATAATGTGACAACAGGTTTCATTGTGGAGTACTGTCTGTAACTTTTTGATATTTTGGGTGCTGTAGAACACCTTGTGAATTTATCTGAAGTATTTAATCACTTTTACAGTTCTCTAGGATTTTCAATGCTGTATTCCAAAAAATCTGTAGTTTTTGCAAGGCACAAATATCTTTTCGTGGAAGCGTCACAAAAGATGAATTTTCTTCCTCAGTTCCGCTCAATTACACAACTCCTATTACCCAGAATTTTAGCTAATCCAAGAGGCATCACTTCAAAGACTTGTTGAGGCGCAAGACTTGCTCTTGATCTTTTATGAGCAAGCTGACAGTTTGCTTGTGGTATGGTGTCTGTTTTTTGTTTTATTTTTGCAGGCTCTAAATGGAGAAAGAGCAGCTTTTTTTTTTTGTTGGACTATATGAATCTCAAGTGAATTACTGTTCCATGATTAAGATAGTAGTGCTAATAGTTAACTAGAGAAAAGGTAGACTTCTTTTGCAAAGTAACAAGAGCAGCTGACCCAGAATACTGTTAAAATAACTGGGCTGGTCTTCGTAAGCATCAGCTGTATTTGCTTAGTTGATTAAAGGCAGTTATGTTTTCCAGTTTGTGAACTCTGTCATTGCAGAAGAACAAATGAACGTGTTACCTCTTTCAGCTTTTGGTAATAAAATGAGTCTGGACAAGGTGCTTCGTAAGTCTTATCATTTACACTGGATGCTTCTACACAAACGTTATCACAGTAGCATTTCTTTTTGCACTCTTACTGTCAGCCACCATATGAAGTCTGAGTTTCTCTTGAAACACAAAGGGATTTGGGCAGCTTTTTTTTTGGGAGAGGAGGACGTCCCCCTCAATGCACCCCCCTTAAAACTTGCAGCTTTCAACAAAACTACATGCTGATCACATTTGTGGCTGGCTGTGAGAACAATGTGCAATTTCAAGCTTTTCTTTGACTATGGAGCACTTCAGAAAGTCTACTGTTGAGGTAGAGACAAGACTTGGAGACAAGAACATAAGTTTCTTGTAAAAAATGCTGAAGCTTTCAAACTTTCTAAGTTTAGTTTAAGTTTATTAATGCTGTGTGTAGATCACTTGTTTCTTTAATCTGACTTTAGTAGAATGCTCTTTATGAACATCATTTAAATTGGAAATTTATACGATTGGTGGGGAAGCAGGTATCACATTTTGAGTTTCAATATCCTTGCTACTGAAATTGCTCCATTTACTTTGTCTACATTTCTTGTTGTTGTTGTTGTGGATCAATGCAAAGGATATTTTGAGCCTGTTAGAATACTCAGGCAGTGGGTTTGTGTGGCTGTCAGCAAAATTTTGCATTGAAAGAATGTGTTTCTTGCTGAATTGTTTTTTGGTTTTGTTTGTTTATTAATTTTATAGTAACTAAGTTTTTTGAATGTACAATCTTAGTCCCAGGGACTTCTTTAAAGAAGAAAGCACAATGCCAGCAGCCTTCTTGTATTAATGGAGTCACTGTAGATGAACTTTTGATGGGTAATGAACTGGAAGTTGTTAATTCTAGTTAAAAGCAATACTATGATGTTTTGCAGCAGAGTGGCTAACAGTAATCTGTGACAAAAGTGTTCTTTAAAAACGTTTTAGCTGGTTTAATTGAAAGGGATGTGTCTCATCCTTGTAGACTATTACTTCTTGTGACTAAATTCCCTCAGAAAAATAAATTTTAAAATTTTTAGTATGTAAAAAGAAATGCCTGTAGACTTTTAATCCCTTCTAAAAGTCGCAAATAAACCATGGCCAAAAACTGTATCAAAGATAGATCTTTAATGAGTGCTGAAAATAGAGCGTTTTAACTATTTGCCTAGATGTAATTCAGGACTATTAGTGTTATAGTGTTGAGTAACTTCTTCAAACATTCCAACTTTGACCGCAGCTAGAAACTTCAGCGTGCCTGTATTTGCTGCCAGAACATTTATAAATACATCTTGAAGTAAAAGGATTCTAAAAATAAAAATTATACCCTCAGTAGCTTGAGAGTTTTTACAAGATGTGGTAACTTGGGAGAATGAAACTCCTGTTTCACGTCTTAAAGCTTTGTATTATCTCCTTTTATTATCACCTTTGCTACAGGTTTACGCTGTAAGTTAAGAGATACTTCAGTGGTGGAGTAATTGCCAGGTAGTCTAGTATTTTTCACATAACTGAAAGCTTATGTTTTGTTAAAATGCTTTGAATAGACGTTTGTTCTTTTCCCTCTTCTTTTTTACTTTTCTATGGTAGTAGAGCTTGCTGTTAACACGCAAAGCTCATGCTTAGTTTGCTTTCTTACCTTTTTTCAGTCTCCTTAGAAATATAAAGGCTGATCTCTGATTGTGTTTTTAAATAAAAGTACATTCCTGCGGTTACTTTCTGTGTTATCAACCTTTTCCTCCTTTCCCTTCCTCCCTCTTCTTGGATACGTGCTTTGGTTGGGTTCTTAACCATCCTGTGGTAGTCATATAGTTGCAGTACTGCATTTTTCTGTCCGAGTGTTTGAAAAGACTGCTTCAATTAGCTCAGTTTATTTTCTTCTCCCTTTGAGAGCACACACACTTCTGTTTTAATGATGTTTCTGCATTCCTTGAAGGTTTTGAATTTTCATTTCAAAATGCACCTTAATTTTCATAAGTTGTATTTCTCCATTTGTGTATCAGAGTCTTGAAATCTTTTGGTCAGACTTTGCAGAGATTCATGTTTTCAAAAAGAGATTTATTTATGTGGTGTATTTCATGTCCTTGCCTATTCATAAAGTAGGTGTGAATTTCTGTTTCCATTTTTTATAAAGGTTTTTCCCTGCCTCATTTTAAAGGCTTTATATCTCATCTCAGAGACACTCAGGTAGGTATCAGAAATTCCATGTGTTCACACCCTGTTCCTGCACTGTCTAAAGCTGTTATCAGATCCCCTTTCAGGTCTGTGAAGTTAGAGTAGACCATCTTCCTCTTGGCAATTCTGAAACCATCTTCTTAATTGAATGCAGTGTCATTGTAAAGCTCCACGGAAATTTTGAACAGGTGCTTGGAATTTGGTCTTTATTTCGTTTTACTGGAGAAGTTACTTGTGTTGTGACTGATTGTGCTGGTATGATTTCTTCTGAGCCCTAAAATGAGAGAGTCATGCCACCAAAGAGACACTTACAATTTTGTTGGTGTAGATTTCTTATTTATCCAACGTTCTGTAGTATTCTGATAATATTCTGTAGGGAGAAATAGGTGGCATTCCCTTTGTCTTGACATTCTCCCAATAAGTTGTCTCTTGATGCATCCTTGATGTTGTGCCAGTGAAGGTGCTATGCCAAAGCATCAGGCACATCTAGAATTTTAGAAATAAAGTGAACTAGTGCCATCTGCTCTGTATCCTGTATTTTTTTCCCTACCTTCTTTTGATTATTATATTTATCAGATGGTAGAGGGCTTTGTGTCTTGACTGCAGAAGGATTCTGGACTGTTACGAGTACTTCTCATCGGTCCTTCTTACTCCCTTTGTTTGGCCATTACATCTGCTTTTAAGATAACAGCTGTCTTTGCGTTGAGGCAGTGACAGATCTGTAGAGCACAAAATTCTTCCTCTTTGCTAATGCTTTTGAATATAATGCTCTGAGCAAATGCTTTTGGAATAGAACATTAGAAATTTGTCTCCAGTCTTGCAGGTCTATGCAGTCTGATTACCCATGGGCAAAGAACTTGGACAGCACTAGCAGAAAGCTCATCCTAATGCATTCCTGTTTTTACTTTGCCCTCCAAGTATCTTTCAGCATTCACATTCAGATTCCTTCCATCACTTCTCTGCTCCTTTTGTTCTAAACTTCACTGACTTAATTTTCTTCGTACTTGTAGAGCCTGGGGAGCAGTGAAGTCGGTTAAGCCAGCAGCTGCTCTGCAGTCTCCCACCTTTTCAAGGCCATCATCTTGGTAGCCTTTTAAAAATCAAATTCTCCCCTCCCCCCATTCCCTCCTTAGTTATTCTCTGTGCACTAAACTCTGTGCAAAAACTCTATGCACAAACCTAAAATCTTTTCAAATTTACTTATTTTCTGTGAGCCATAGCTGTCAAAATGAACACAATGAATATACACAGTGAATTTGAAGATTTATTGCGGTATGGGATAAAGTGGGATAAAATTTTGTGCTACTTCTTGGATGCAGAAGGAAAAAGCAGAAAATAAAGATGAATGGTATAGAATGAATATGGAGAGATTACAGTCTGTGTCATGATTATGTATTAATCATATATTCATGATTCTTCCAGAAGATAGCATTTTGATGACTCGAACACTAAGAACACTTTAAATATCTCTGTAAATTAGAATCAACATCCTGCAAAACAAGTTTTGAATTTAATCACTACTTGCTCATTTGAAAGTTAACGCAAGCTAACTGATTTACTGACATCAAATTTATTTTTCATTTCTGTTTTCTCTGTCTTTCTTTTGTTTCCTTGTATTCATTACAAATTAATATGTACAAAAAGGAACTGGTTCACTAAGCGTTTAAGACAAAACTTTGAGCTGTTTCCAGTACATTTTCTGCTTGCTTATATTACATGTAACTGTATGACCATCTAATTTCATTGACATGTTCACCTGTGGTCTAGAGAATCATTTTCTGTGTCATACCAGGTTGTTATGCTGTTGTACTAAAAACAGGTACAAACCTGAAAGCATGCAGCATTGCTCTGAAATTTTACTGTTTGACTATTCTTAGCTGTTCTCTTTCGTTGTGCTGTACTCCGTTTTGTGCTTGTGTCTAGGAAGCAGGGAGTTACGTAGGGCTGCCAGTGAGACTCCTGAGCTCTGCTACTTTAAAACTTTGTGTTTTTAAAGTCATGGGGATGCTCTGATGAAATGGGAGGGGCAAAAATGGGTGGTTTTAATTCTAGCGTGCAAAACTTCTTGTTTGAGGACCTTGACGTTCCAAAAAGCTACGGAAGGTGCCTTATAAAAGAGGAGTTAGTTTTTAATTACCTTATTAAGTGTTGTTCCATACTTTCTGTGAAATATGTCTTGGTTAAACTTCCTGATCACAGTAATGACTGTCCTTATGCTAATCAAATAGATATTTTCCAAAGTAAGTTGTTACTGATGCAAATTCTTAGTTTCTGTCTGCAGAGCTGCAATCAAAGGCTTACAATGTTGAGGAAATGTTCTTTTTTGCCGCTGTGTCAGACTTAGAGTTTAAAAGGTAGACTGTGGTCTATGCAGTGGTTATTAGATGCTACTTAATTTAACTGACAGGTTAGGGACCAAATGAAGTGTGTATTTTGGGGGAGGGAGGAAGAGATTTTCAGTTGTGTTGTAAGGCTTTTGCTTGCATGTAATTGATCATCATAAATTGTTGGGTGATTGGTTTTTATATTAGCTCATTATTACACTTGAGATATATCACACCCTATAGAGGATATAAGGTATCCCTGATAGTAATTTGAGATGCCCTGTTCAAATTGCTATTGTTTTTATTGTGAAAGATTGAACTACTAGAATAAGAAAATACACTGTACCAAGATCCGTGTCGTCAGATCAGTTATACAGAGGTTTTGATTTAGTCTGTTATGGGTGTGGCCTTACAGTGTTCTGTTCTTATTTTTAGGATTCTCCTTTTACAAATGCAGGATTGGGGTCTAACCTGAACCTTCTGGGTGAGATAGAATGTGATGCCAGTATAATGGATGGCAAGTCATTAAATTTTGGAGCAGTTGGAGCACTGAGTGGTATGTTAACTATATATTTTAAATCTAACTACTGATTTAAGTGCAGAGATCAATTTTTCTCTTTTTTTGTTACTTTTTCAGAGGAGCGGGGGCATGGTAAATACTGCCCTGTTTAAAGAAATTCTGTCCCCTTTAAAAAAGGAGGTGGCATTCTTGCTCCCAGAAACACTGTTTTGTGTTAATTGGCTTTGCATTGCATGCTGTCTTACTAGTTCACGGGTAATCCTTTGATGCACAACAATTGTATGATACTATACAGTATTCACAATGGGAGTGAGATTGCTCAAATGGATTTGTAGAATGACATTTTTATAATAAAATGCAACTATTAAAAAAAAAAAGAGTACAAGCATTTAAATTAGGCTTTATATTTGTTTTTGTTTTCTGTCTCCTCAAAGAACTTACTGGTATATCATTCAATCATAAGGCGAATTGATCTTTTGGTCTCTTAGTTAAGTTGGCCAAATTAGGATCCTAAGGGACCGAAATTTCCTTTATATTATCAAAAGGCTATGCAGGGTGCTGGCCTGCAAACTGAAGCCTCCCATGTATTCTTGAGAATGGGCGCAGCTGCTCATCTGTCAAGCTGTTTGCTTGGGACATAAAATTTCTGTATCTTCTAGGTTTTTTTATTATAATTTCTCTGACGTGATTGGTTACATTTGGATTTATGTTTTGTGATACTTTTATAAGGTTAGATATATTTGCGTATGGGACGCACTTAATCTGAGAACTAATGTGCTTCTCTTTTTTTTTTTTTTTTTTTTTTTTGTCTGGTTTTAGCTATCAGTACAAAACAAATACAGGTATACAGTCCCAAATAGCAATTTTTGAGGTTTATCGTAAATGTATTGAACAGCCTTAACTGTTACTATTGAATACCTTTTCTGACAACATTTCAAGCTTTGTTCTTTATCCTAGAATAGTTCTAAACCATGGTAATAACTTCCTCATGTAGATGTAAATCTAACTCTAAAATAAATAGTAAAATTAAATATTTCAAGGCTTGTTTGTTACAAAATGCATCCTTCCAACCATGGGGAAGGAGGAAATGTGGGAGTGAGAGAAAGCTAAGCCTGAATCCTATAATTCCTGTTCTGGACAGATAGATCCAAATGAAAGCTCTTTCCATCTTGAAAAAATAATGCTCATAAACCAGCTTTGGCCTGTAGAATACCACAGATTTAATTTGAGATTTCTGTGGTAGGAGGTCACTCCTAATATTTCAATATGATTTTTTTCTCTTTTTTAAGGAAAAAAAAAAAAGGGGGGAGGAGGGTTATTGATTAGAAGGCCTTGTCACCACTTACAGGACATGTGAAAGAAAAACTGATGAAGTTGTTATTAAATTAAAACATAACACCACAAGGTGTCTCTTAATGAATTGGCAAAGCCTTGGACATTAAAGGAAGCTGACTTCCACTGCCAAAATGAACACTACAGTGCTACGTGGAAAAATATTTTAATGTTTTGTTCCCATTTTTTGCTAATTTTTCTTTTCAGGAATCAAGAATCCAGTTTCAGTTGCAAATAGATTGTTGTGTGAAGGGCAGAAGGGAAAGCTCTCTGCTGGCAGAATTCCACCTTGGTAATTGCTTTGTTCTGCTTGATTTTGCTTTGGTCTTTCGTCTCTACCGCATGCACTATTTGAAGGTTGTATCTTATCCCAAGAAGGCTGGTGCTGTTTTACATACCAGCGATAGTGTGCCTTCAAAAAGAAGAAAAGCTTTGTTCTCTGATCTTGAAACATCTTGTGCACTTGATGAAGCTGTGGGCAGAATGAAGTATTGTGAATAGATAGTAATGTCACTTTGTGATAATTTCTGTCTGTGCGATTATTTCCAGTTACGTCATGCTGAATTCTTACGTTTTTTTACGGTAGCATTTTGAAAAATCCCTACATACATCAAGATTAAAATGAAATTCTACTGCCTTTGCCTCTGTCTACCCTTAAAAAAAGCAACGCAGTTTTTAACCAGTATATAAAAGAATCCTACTTTACTGCCTGTCTTTGTGGCTTTATTTTGTAGCTATAGTGTGGAAATGTGCAGTGTTTAATAACTTCCTCTTATCTCATCCAAAATGGGAAGTTATTTTAAAGATAAATGTAATAGTATTTCCAATAACGATGAAAACATGCACTCCTTTATTGAGATGGTTATAATACTTAGGTGGAAGAGCTCACTATTAAATGCATAACAACTTTACATATTATTGCATCATTTTGGAAATAATCTAATAAATGTGTCATAATTGATTGATCTTAAAACCATCTTATTTTCATTAGCAGTTTAAATTGACAAGTAGAGAACTTGAATGATTCATTCATATTAATTGACAGCTACCCAGTTATCATACCTGTTGCAGAAGTTTGCTACCATTTGCTAACTAATGGACCCCAGTATTTGCTGATGTATAAAACTATCGCTTATGGAGTTTAAAATATGTATATTTAGATTCACAAATTTTACTTTCCTTACTATGTTACTCTGTAAAATTAGCCAAACAGTACCGGGATGGTATAGTATTCCAATTTAAACAGGGAGGAAAAGCACTATTTCAGTGTTTTGTCATGCTGCAAAGAAGGTCATAGATCAAAAAAAGCCACCCTAAAACTAAACCATCAATAAGCAAATTTTGCTTTTAAAACTTTTTTTTTTTTTGAAGAAAGAAAAGAGTAACTGTAGTTAGTGTGATAACTAGTTTTTTTCCAGAGGATAAGTTTACTAAGGAATAGGAACTTGAATTTCAGTTGCTGTTAGTACCTCATTTCTTGAGATGTCAGGAGAAAGCCAGAGCTTAGCTGAGTTACATGAAAGACTGTTGAATGAGGTGGGGTATTTTTGCGGCTCCAGAACTAGTACTGAAGGCAGGTACAGGAGCGAGCACCTGTGATTTAGTTTTGTCTGTATCATCACAGTGTTTTCTCGAATCGTTGTAAGGAAGAGCACTTGGGCATTTTAGCGTGTTTGCTGTAACTTCATGACCTAGTTTATGCTGCTATTATTTTAAAAATAATTGAATGGAAAAGAAACTATAACCTCTTGCCCTCAAATGACAAGACTAAATCTTTCAAACACCGTGCAAGATCTTGGCTAACAGATGCTTTTAAAGAAAAGGGAGCTCAAACTCTGGAGGTGAGAGGTGAACTGTCTTCAGAGCCAACACGTACAGTTTATTGTGCAAATGTTGTAGACTCAAGTTATCTAATACATATTTTAATTTCTTTTTTACCATTCTGGATTTTGAACATGTATTTTATTAGAGCAAATTTGTTACCCTGGGAACAATCTATAGTAGTAGGATATGATGGCTTGTGCTTTAGAGTTGTTTTGGTAGATGCTCCTGTACGTACAGGGTATCCCAAGTTCAGAATGATAGAGCTCATATTCATTATAGGTGATGACTAGTGACAGTCTCAAGCCTTGCCTTTGTGGCAGGGTTTGACATGACACATTGTTGTTTTGGGACTGAAATATATTCCTGCACAAACTGGGGATATATATAATCAAATTCTAAAAGATCAGCTGTATTTTTGACATTCCTACCGAGTGTGAGGATTTTAGTAACTGATTGTTATTTGTAAAGACATGCAAGTTTCATCTTGTTTCTCACGGGCAAATAGTGTATTGCGGAACCTTCCAGATACTGCTTAGCCTAAGAACCTGTCTTGTTAAAGAAGCCTAGGGGTAGAGGCTGTTTCTATAGCATGATTTAAGCTAGCTTAATGTTTTCTGGCCAGAATGTTTGGCACATGACCATACAAGAAAAATTCCGAAACTGTGAGATCAGTAAAAGTGACATTATGGAGATTCTTGTCTATAAAAGAACGCGTGGAGGCGGTTAGTTTGGCCTGTTGACCCCTGTTCAGCACCCGTTTTTATAGTGACAGTTCAAAACCAATTCAAAGTGGTACATTTCAGATTTTCAGTAGAAGAAATTCTAATGAGAAGAAATTTATTCTGAGATGATAAGGTTATTAAAAAGGAGTGATCAAGTGTCCTAACTGATATATCCAATTTGCTGTAAATAGCTCTGTGGAGTGTGTCATTCTGGATCAGTATCCTGTCATCTTGTTTAAAACACAAAATCCCACTATCCAAATTAAAATTTAAAAAGTTTAAAGCAGAAAATCCCTGAATGCATGAGTGGATTTGTTGAAACTTCTAAGGTCCTTAAATACTTTATTCAGGTCCCTGTCATATTTTATTCAGCTCAATGATGTCAGGATTTTCTTTGGCTATGTATGCAGGAACAGAAAATACTGAACTTGTAAATGTTACATCCTATCATATGAGATAGTCCTGTTCATTGTATAACTTTACAAAAGAAAGCACTATTTTAGTTGTGCAAGTACGTATTGGATGGATCTTTGGAAGTGGTCTTTGGTCACAGGATAATGGATTAGAAGTTTTGCAGTAATAAGTTGGAAGATTTTCTATTTCTTACGCTGAAACCTTGACCTTCCTAAGGGAAAAAAGCTGATTTATATCTGTTTACAATTAAGTGTAGATACATAAGAATTGCAGGGTGGTACAAATACACCTAAATGTCTCCTTTCTTAGAACTCCTTAGTACTACTGATATCTAAGTTTGTGTCTGTATCTCTTTTTCATTATTAATAGTAACCCATATGGGAAAGAATCCCTTCTTAGGGTGGGTTTTTATCCCCCCTTGGGTATACAGGGATTTGTAATTGCTTCAGTTTTACAGTGCTGTAGGCAGGATATGGGCATTGTGTAACTTGTAGGGCAGCGCGTAATCCAGAGAATGCCTAGAGTGAAGATTTGCACCACCTTTTATCTCTGGTCTGTATTTCTTCAGAACAGTTTCTTCTTTGCAACAGTGATGTCAGAACGATTGCTGCATTTTATGATAAATGTTACAAAGTGAGTTTGTTATATTCAGGACTGCCTTGACCGTCATTAATGAACCTAACCTTCTTCTGCCAGTTCTGTTTACTTTGGTGTGGCTTGTCTCCCTACAGCCTGTATTAAATGGACCTGTTTGGAGCAAATAGCACCAGGATAACCATGTTCTTGGAGAAAATTGCCTAAAAAGACCATTTTTGGCGACCTTTAGTTGCATTTTCCATTAATGTGGTCTAGTTTGCCTGGAACTAGAAAGCGCGTCCAAGCATTGGCTCCTTGCTGGGAGGATGTTTTCATCTTCTGTGTGTTCTGAGCCTGTAACAACTACGGAGTACTCTTCGTTTGATATATTTGCAAGAAAGATCTTTTTATCTTGTTTGTGCAGAACCAAGTTTCGGAGTAGCAGAGCACAAACTCATTCATCCTTTGTTTTGGGGGTTTTTTTCCCCCTTTGGAAAATTATATTTTGGATTAGCCTTAGAGGCTTTTGAGACTTGATGGGGTTTTGTCTCTTTCTATAGCCCACTGGCTTTATTCCCTATTTTTCCTCTCCCCCAATAAATCAAGCTCCGTGGTAGCTGTTTAGAGGTAGTTTTGGTTTTATGTCATCTTAAAGTATTGCCCTGTTCATTCTTGCCCACTGCAGCTTTTCTACATGGCTACATGGGTGATTTTCATGGCAACTAAAGCAGTTCCCTAGTGCCAGACTGCTGGTTCCCACCCTCTCACCACCCTGTCATCTGTGGCTGGTACGGCTGTCTGTGTGGCTGTGCGCTGAACCGGATCACAGAGCTTGCTTTTTTGGGATGGTGTAAAGACTGTCTAGTCTTGCTTAGATTATACACATTTGGCTCCCTGCGGAACTGAGTTCAGGCTGTATGTCCTGTAGAAGTCTCTTATCAACTAATTCTATGTCAATTTATAGGAGTACAGCCAACAAAGCACTGAGATCCTGATTTTTATTTTTTTTGTAAACTGATCATTTTAACTTTTCTGTGATTATGCTGTCCTTTCAAGACATCCAAACTGAAAAGTTTTTAAAAAAGTGAATGATCTCTGTGGTGTTATGGGGCTTCAATTAGATGTCAGCAGGAGATGTCTACTTCAACTAATCTAGCCATTCTTTAGGACCAGAACTGCAAAATACTTTGTGCCCATTTTATAGGAGGGAGAGGAAACTATAGGACACAAGCGCGAACAAAGTAAAAGTCATGTTACTTAAGTTTTGAGACGTTCTTGGGTGCGTTTTTGGAATCTTCATAAATAATAGTGACTGTTTCTGTGTTTTTAAGTATTAAAAAAAGCAATTGTGAGATTGCTTGTAAAATGCGGTGTTTCTGACTGGTCTGTGTTTTTCAAGTTATCATATATAAAACGTCTAATATTTGAGCTTGATACTTTCTCCACCTACTCTTCCTTTCTGTGTAAATTGTTTTATTGTACAGGAAGTGTTTATTCATTTCCTGAGAATTTATCGTTGATAGAAAACTTTTTTCTTTTAAAGACCAAAACCAGCTTCTTTTAGTCAATGGAGAATACTACTTAATTAGGTTTGACTACGGTTTGTGTTTCTCTCTTACGTTAATGAAGGTGACAGGTTGTTTCTTGAGCCCTAGCTTTTCTAATAGAGATGCTTGAGTTCTCCCAAAGTACCCAGTAACTTATTCTACAGTATCTTGCAACATGAACAATATTTATCTGGAGCTGCACTAACGATGGTAAGGAATATGTATTTAACAATTCAAATTCTTATCTAGATAAACTTTTTTTTTTTTGAGACTTTTGCAAAGGAAGACCGGACATACCTCTTGTATTGGTTAAGTCATAGAGAAGACAGAAAGTACCAACGCAAAATACTACTTACTGAAAGCTGCAGGTGTCAGATATAGCACTCTCAAGAAAATTTCCGACGGCATTAATGCCAACAAATTTGCTCTATCAATAATGTTCTCAGAAATTGTAGTACTATGTTGTCCCAGGGACTGCTTTGTAGCTGAAATAACTTCTTTAGCCTCATGTTCCTAATTCTGGTATTTCAGTAAAACTTCTTGATATTTCTGTAAATCCTCAGTCTTCACTTCTTGAGTCCATTAGGCAGTTGTTTCATTCTTATTTCAAAAGGGGGATATGAAGTTAAGGTTGGAAATAGTTGTCCTTTACTGCGTTGCTGTTGTTGGTACTGTTGTGCAGCAGCTTTCTGAAAATGTATGCTTCCCAACTACCATATTCCCCTTTTCAGGGAATCAGATTTATTAAGGTGAAACATATTTCCTTATAGATAACAGAGGTTTTTGATTTCCCCCCCGTCCAAGTTACATGTCTGTGTATAACACATTACTGTCATTCATTGTCATGGCAGTGCGTACTGTCTCTATACTGTAAAGTGTTCAGTACTGACTAGGAAACAACTCAAATTGTTGGGGTTTTTTGCAAACATAGTAAAAATTCAGTAGACTTGACTCATTTGCAAATGCTTGATAAAACTCCATGAGACAGACCTTTATCCTTCTAAATAAGGCTTATTTTTAGCTTGTGTTGTACTTCTCAAAGGACTTCTTGATATTTTTGTGGCATTGGCTGACTTTACTGGAAATACCTTACCATTCTCGCCTCATTCATCCCATGTTGTTGGTCTACGGGATCTTACTAAGTTGTTACAGAGAGCAAGACTCTAGACAGCCTTATCCTGGTTGAGCTGCAATGAAAAGCTGGTGCTATTTGGTAATTAATTTCAAATTTAATAGCACGTGTTTTTATCCAATACTAAACTTAATGTCAGAGCTGCATAGTCTTTTAATGAAATTACATGCGGTTGCCGAATGTAATTATAGCTGACATTTCTGTGCAAAGGTAGACAGCTTACAATTTGAAAATGACCAAACCAAATAGAAAAAATAATTGCAAGAAAAGGGGGATTTGTTATATGGTTTTGTTTAAACTCCCTCTTCTGTGTCTCCTAGCTTTTTAGTTGGTGAAGGAGCTTACAGATGGGCAGTTGATCACGGGATACCAGCATGTCCTCCAGGTATCATGGCTACAAGTGAGTAAACTGGTGGTGTCAGTAGGAAGAACAGGACAGAATAATTTTAAATGGTGCCTCGTGTTTTGAGGTGTACGTCACTTTGCTGTTCTTAACATTCAACTAGCTTATGGTATTATGGTATATAAGGATGGTTTAAGCTTACTCATTTTGTACTAAGTAAATAGAAAAAAATATAAACTATTACTTCAGCTGCATTTTAGCAATATCTAATTCAAGTGACTTTGTGGTTCTAGGATTAAATCCAATGAAGGACATTTTACTGCAACGTAGGCCCTTCAACAGCTCAGTCCTGCAAGTTTCCAGTTGTGATCCATCTTGGATCCCAAAAGCACCAACTAGCCATGTATCTAAATTCAGCAGGTGCCAGTTTGATTCTCAAATTCTACAGTCACACCCATCTCTGAGTCTTTGTCCAGAACTGCTCTGGTCTAAAAAGGCTGTCAAATTCATTTACTTTTTTTTTTTTTTAAACCTAGGTAGGCTTTGCTTCATCTAATATGGTGGAATAACCCAACCCAGAAAATGGACTTGGATTATCCTGTATATTAGTCAGGTTTCTTACAAATTTTTTTTCCTAAAATAAGTTATATATAATTATGTTATATTGATACACCATCTATAAAGTAGGCTAAAAATTAGTGCACTTACCCATGGAAATGAGGATGTGGTTCCCCTTGCTTCTCTTCTTCGGTCCCCCTCCCCTTTGGAAAGTGCCATTACTACTAGTCTGTAGTTTGCTATAGGCAAGAGCATGCCCTACGCTTCCTGTTGAACTCATGCAGGAAAGAAATCAGAGATCATTACCCAAAGAAGAAGAACACAGAAGATTACAGAATATTTCATTATTTTACAGTAAACAGTATTACTGCATAAAATATATGAGTAGTCCATAAACTGGAGATTGAAACCCAGGGCTCCCATTAAGGCTTTTATTTGGTCTCGTTCTACATTTAGGTAAGCATTCAGAAATTGCAGTTCAAAGTTACTACTACTCAGTGCTTAAATGTAACCCCCAAAACAGGGGCAGCATATTACTTGGTCATGCCGATTTTCATGCATACTAATGATACATTTCATTTTGAACAGAAAGTTTTGATTTCTAGTTCCGCATGACTGAAACTTTTGCCCAATCCATCTGCTGTCCAAAACAGCATTTGCAGGACAACTTTTGGGCTCAGTTAAGCAGAGCACCTTTATTTCTGTGACTCTAGAAAGACTAAAAAGAGGGGGTTTTTTATGTTTTGGGGTTTTTTTCTTCAAGAAAGTAGTCGCTACTTATGTGTAGGAGATATTCCAGAAGGAAGGTTTCTTGACTAACACTGTTTGCATGCACAAAAGTTTCCATTCTTTCTCGTACCAGTGTGTTTCTGTTGTGACAGAATCGATTAGATTGTAACATTAGTTGTCAGATGATATTTTACTAGCTAAAATGTACCCTGGTCAGAGCAAATCTACATGTTATGGCTTAAAAATAAGGATGACCACTGCTATTTTGGTTTACCTAACCCAGAATATGAATTTACATTGGAGAAACATCAGAAGAATAATCCCAGCCAATATATTTTTCCCAAATGTGCTCCAAAACACCAGTGACTTACTTTGTCTCCTCAGTACGTTCAGCATACTTCTATTTAGCAAAGCAATTTGTGTTAAATGATTAAAACAACCAGGACTGGGAAATTAATCCTATTGCAAAGTCAATGCAGAAATGCCATTTGGTGTTGCAGTGTCAATGGAAGAAATATTGGTATTACAGTTGTCAACCACCCTCTGCTCCCCACACCCTCTGCTTTCACCCAGGTTTATACGTACTGAAACACACGCATGTAGGATTATATGCTTGAGCCATGTCACAGGATGGACCTGCTGTAGGAATGAACTGATGCTGTGAAGCAGGCTGTGACTGTTAGGAACTTGAGTGTAGACTATGGGAGTGTTTTGCTGGAAGAATGATTTCAGATCAGGGTAATTGAAGGATATGCTGAAAAAATCAGTGGCAGAGACTGAGGGTCAATCGAATATTCTTTGTAATACTGAGAAAATTACTTAAAACCGAATTCTTCACAGATGTTCTCTGATTCTGTTGCTTGACCTTAGCATAGGGTCTATGATAGTCTCTGTCTAACTGGATTTACAGAAAGGAGGTATTTGACTATTACAGTCTTGTGCTTCAGTTTCCTTTTCAAAGAAGGTGAGTTGGCAGTGTCTGCTATTTAAGTGCCTAAAAAGGATGTGTAGGAAAACAATACTAGCTTACATTAAGACTGCTTTATTAGCCGTTCTAAGAGGCATCTGGGAAAAGATTGCTTGAGCAACATAAAATTTGTCATTTTTCTTAAGATTTGAGAACACTTAATTTTGCAGTATAATCATTAATGGTACTGTACCTGATTTTTTTTCTTTACAAAACCAAACCCACTACAACAGCAAGAAAAAGCAAACAAAAACCTGAAAAATCATTTCCAGAAAATGTTATGGTGGTTTCCATAGCAGTTTTTAGCAAAGCTAGTCTTGTAACAATGTAGACTTCTGGTCAGTGAAGCTAGAAGGTAACTATTAACACCATGTGTGACAACATGGGATTGTTATAGCTGAAAAGAAATTGGAAACTGTCTCACAGGTAACATGTAAGAAAGCCAAAATTCTTTTTTCCAGTGTTACCAGGGGAGGGAAAGGTAGATGTGCTTCAGAAACAATTAAAGAGAATGTTGTTTCCAAGCAACAACAAAAGATCTCATCTGAAGCAAGCTCTTGCATTAAATAATGTAACAAACCAAAAAAATGGGAGACTTTCTGATTATGCTTGCTACAATTGCTATGGTATAGTTTGCATGGAGAATTGGGGGTAAATTAACTTGAAATTACATGACTGGTGAATAGCTCTGTAAAACAAAGAACTGAAATAATTGCCAAACATCAGGAAAATACGTTTGGTAACTTAATTATAAAAAACCAAACCCAACTCCCCAAAAAAACCCTAATACAAATCTTAGACGTGTACTTGTAATAAGTATTAGCAGGGAGAACTAGGTGCATATGTTTTGGCTTCTCTGTGCTGCA
>VYZM01007788.1:0-56158 GCA_013398915.1 Dromas ardeola
TCTATGATTCTATGATATGACTGAGAGGAGTCATTTCAGCATAGTGTCACATGTACTGTTCCTTCGCATCCCTTCCACTCACATTAAGAGGTCTTAGGCTATTTAAACTGTGTATTCAATAATGTAAAACCACTGTCTTATAGCATGCTTACAAAGCATCTAGCATAATATGTTCCTGAGTTCTACAAAAGCCCTCTATTCACCACAGAAATAGGAATAGATAATAATAAAGACCAACTATCACAATATAGTGTTGGAGACTCATTCAAACACAAGTGTGTATAGCTGGCTACATCTAAACCACCGTGTTGTCCGTCTGCTGAAGTAATCTGACCATTTTTCTGTTTACGGGGACTCAGTAACAAAGTATTTCACTACTCCCTTTGGCCTGCATCCTAGGAGGATACCTGTTCACTCCAGGATAATATTTTGAAGCCTGAACAGTTCTGTACCTCTTAGGATAATGCATTTTTGGAGCACTGTATATTGTTTTTCAATAACATGCAAATATCTTTTGGATTTTGAATAAATTCTGATTCTGAATAAATTTTGGATGCTGTACTAGACAAAAGTAACCAGATGATCAAGCCTCACATTTGGATGCATTTATCTAATATATTTTCTCTTACCTGTCTCCCTTCTTTTTATCCTTATTGTGAGCTATGCACCCTCCTGCTATCTTTTTCCTGTCTCCGTACCTAACTTGAGGTGGTTAGAAAACAATAGATAACAGTCACTGATTTCAGGTCATGTAAAAACAATAAGTAAATAAAAAGTATAGCATTTTTATGCTAACCTCTGTAGGTTCAAGTGTCGCTGTGTGCCCACTTACAGAATATGGTTATGGCTTTTCCATTAACATCCTGGTAATATCCAGGAATTCAATATCATCTAGACAGTATTGCTTCTGATATTTATAAAGAATGGTTGATCTTACACAGAGCCCTCCATAAGGGGCTCTCCTTTTAAGTTATCCTGCTGTGGTTAGGTTAACATTTACCAAAAATACGTGTTGTTTAGAGAAAACTGATTACATGGGACTTGAAGCCACATAATTTTTCCAGTTAAGATAAATTCACATTAGATCAATCATGGTTTTATGAAAATAAAGGCCAGGAAATTAATCACTGTGCAGATCATAGTCCCATAAAGAGGACATAGGGTTTCGTATAATAAAAGAAGAGGCATAAAAACATGAAAGCACAACATTAGTTCTCTCCCTCTACTCCTATTAGAGAGCAACACTATTAAAGTTGGCTGAAACAGAATTTATTAAGTAGTTTAGGGTGGGGTTTTTTTTCAAAACAAAATTTAAGGCAGAAATTCTAATAATTAAAAAAATCAAGAGGGTGAAATATTCTGAAACAAACCCAGACTCTTCAGAATATCATAATGGCCTGATTTTTCTAAAAAACATGAGTCAAGCAGTTTCCCTGTGTACTTTAAACTGTCTTCCCATTGGGGAAGCCTACACAAGGCACCAGGAAGGGCTGCCTGCAGAGAATACTGCCTGTCATCCAAGCCACATATGCCAGCTCAAGGCACAGACACTTGTTTCTCTCAGCACCACAGCTCCAGCCTGGGACTCTTAGGCCTTGCTATCTCCAAGGCTATTATTGCTGAGTCCTCAAAGCTGAATCAACTACTAAAACCCAGAAACTCTCTTATTCCCCAAGAACTACTCAAAGGCCAAATGAGGTTTTATTAACTTCCTGACTGTGCTTTGGTGAAATCTTGAACAATTCAAAATGTTTTCTTGTAATCTACTGGCATTTCCAAACTGGTTTTTATTGTCGTTTGCTTGCTTTTCTAGTCTAAAATATTTTTAATTAGAAAAGTCTTAATCATCTTTGTACTTCTATGCACGCATGACTAGTAGAATCTATCTATGGATCCATTAAATCTAATTGGTTTGACCAGTTCAAACTGGTCAATAGCACTGCTTATTCTCTCAGTATTACTACATTTGTATGGTCTATACAGATACCTTTTTGTAACTGAGCAGCATCACAAAGCCAAGCTCTGAGAAAACAGTGAGAGGCCATCATATTTTTGAACAAATAATAGCATGCGAAAATCTTCTTTCTTGCCTTCTCTTTCAGTTGTACTTGCATTCTTTCCTCCTGATCATGATGTCTAGAAACATACTTTAACAACAAGTTAGGGGGAAATATGAATCTTGAATAACTGGCATCATGAATCATAGACATTTCAGAACTCCAGGAGCTGGAATTTGAGGACAGGATTCATCTCACCTATCATCAGCAGTTGAAAGTTAGGTAAATAGTTGAGCTTCTCATCAGGGTTCCCTCCATTGCCAGCTGAGAGAAAGAAAAAAAAATACAGATGAGGTTGCTTAGCAACTCCAATTTTCTTCAAATATCTTAGACAGCTATCTTAAAATGGGATGATTCTTCTTCTGCAGATGTCTTTCTCCTTCCAATTATTATAGATGAAACAGCTTAAAGTGGCTGCCTAACTTCTGGACCAGTAAAATAGGTGAAATTAATTCCATTTCAAGATCCTATTACGGCACAATTACAGATTTTGGTTGTGTTCCAAGGACTGTAGTGGAAGGGAACTTGAGTATTACCACACAGAAGGTGAAGAAGCTCATCTAAATAACCCGGTGTACACAGAATAGGAATTTGTCAAACTGGTGGAGGACAGCAATGGCTGTGAAGATTATGCATTTATGCATTGTTTTACATCCATAAGCAGAAAGTAACATTGGAGAGGTCTGGAAATATTCTACATGGACAGAATGAGATCCCTGTAAATAGTCTTATTTACGGATGTATATTTATCCCAATGTAGAAAGAATGAAAGTCAATTTATTCAGTTTTGGGATCGTTCTTTACCATGTCGTATCAAGGGACAAAACATCATCTGACAGAGCTCTATTTTTTTTTTAAAAAGCTGCTGCTTCTGATATTTTCTCTATTCGAAATCAGCTTATTCTTCAATGTTAGAGGAAAACAACTGTCCTCCCACGATTTTTTTTCCGTAACTCTTCACAACTGTCATATATCACACACCAAAAGCTAATAATTTAGGCATCAAGCTTATGAAGCAGTGGCAACTGAAGGGTTAGCGGTTCGTCTTGATAAATTTTTCAATGCACATACAAAGCTCATATGGAGTCCAACTATGGAATTAAGGATGAAAATTTCCTCTGACGCTAAAGTACTTTCTATCTGTTCCTTAGAAAGTCAGAAATATCCCATTATTTATTTTTATTTTAAAAACTAACTGATTTTATTTTAAAAATCACTGAATTTACTGATATTCAAAAATTCCACTCAAGTTCATTCTTTTTACATTTTTTTAATATTATAATTTTTATGGGTCATATTTGCAAATAAATTTTAATAATTTAAGATATACGTCTACAAATAAGTACCAGTCCAAATACCATAGGCTTGTGCACCTGCACTGCCTGGGGTTCATTTTTTCTGTAGCAAGCAGGTGACATTCACACTGCAGAGCACTTTGCTTGTGTCTCTCTTGAACAAAAAAATGGACTGCCATTGTGGTCCCTGAAACAGTTAGGTAGTTAGGTAATCAGTTAGCTTCCTTGTGTGTGTTTGTACACATGAGTGAGGGTGGGAGCAGTTTCAGATCAATGTGTTTGATCTAAGATGAAGAATTTGTTGTGGCCCATCAGAGTGATGTTTCTATAACATGAAAGTGAGGGTGGGTTATGTCCGCCCATGGGAGTAGAACAGTTTCTAAAAAGGATTACATGGGGTTTTTATATATATAGACTTATTTTCTCTAGTAGGTACTTTACCATTGTAGATCTGGTCTACTGTTCTGTAAGTAGCGTATGTGGAGGTCCACCCTGCGCTAGAATGTATGCTCTCTTGGGCTGGTCAGGAGTCTTGCATATTTGTATTAATATTGAAGAAGACCTATTTAACGTTTAGAGTTAAGGATTATACTGTTTTGAGTAGAACGTGGATTCAGAATATCCACATCAAATTATTGCCTTATTTCCTGTACCAAAAAAAATATTTAACTTGATTATTTCACCCCTGCAGCTGAAGCTAATTTTTTCACAAGTGCACTCATAAAAGTGTATTGCTATTGCAATTAATTGGATAATTACTGCAGGGAGGTCAAGAAATTTCCCGTTCAATGTGATTTTTTACATTTCTGAGAAATAAGAACTCCTATCTTCAAGTAAAACAGCTCCAAAATATTTTGCAGACTAGGATCCAAACAAAACCCGACAAACAAAAAACCCTCCAGAAAATCTATGTGGATTGGATCAATCAAAACAATGCATTTAAATAATTTTGAAAGATTTAATTTCACGCAGGAATCATATGCTCACAATTTTCTCCCCAAAGAACTGATAAAGGAAATATACAAGAAGCAACCTACACTTGTCAATAGGTTCAGTAAACCAATATTTCCATGACAAAAATCTGTGTTAAAGATTGTGACCAGGTCTAATTATCTGTGTAAAAATTTTTTTTTATATGACTGAAAAATAAAGTGCTAAATAAATCAGCTTATAAAAGAGTTATGACTTGAAACTGAGCCTGGTACTCACGCTTTCATGTACACGATTTTATCTTCATGTTCTCTTCGTGTATTAGTATTCTCCATCCAATATTTATTGTTTCTACTTGAGTATACTGCACTTTATTTTTTGTGTATGCAATAAAGGATGCTTCTATGACCATTTTTGTAAATTGATTGAAAATTATAACATTTTAATTTTTATACATAGTTACATTGGTTACTATGTACTTTCAAAATCTTCACCAGCTTTGGACTGGTTAAATGCTGAGAAAACATTAAAGCCTTGCTGCTGGAAAATCTGGCATGATGTTTTAAAACCTCAGTTCAGTAAAATCTAATTCAGGTTTACCTTATTTTAATATTTCGAAACAGTGTGCCTGTAGACCAAGAAAAGGAAGCAAGATAGAAGTGATCAATACCACTGATTTAAGGATGACAAAAAGAATTAATTAAAATCAAATTAATAAATTTGAAACTGCCAGGGATTTCTAAAAATGTTTTTTTACCTATTTAACCCATGAAATCAAGTTAATTTAATATTATATTTGAATCGACTTATTGAGATAAACAAACTTTCTAATAGAAATAAATGGAGAAGGTGTGCATGTATGTAAATATGCATACTCGTGTGTGTGTTCATGTAAATAACTCCAATCATTTTGTGGCAACTACCTAAGAAAAAAAAAAAATCACTGGGTTTTTACCAAGCTTGGAAAAATTCAAATGTAGGGATTTAATTTACTTAAAAATGCTGTAAACTGTGTATACAGATTAAGCTATGAAACTGATAATTGCATATATTCTTAACCAAAGCTTTTACTACTGTATTTCTCAAAACAGAAACACAAATGAGTCTGGAGACATGTCCGCCTAATCCAATGATCTGTTTGCACAGGGTTGCCTTCTATGTGTTTTAAATTTGCTTTATTTTAAGCAGCTCAAATTTTAGCAATGTCTAATTGTTCTTACCATGTTTTGGTCTTGTTACATGTTCTTCTCCACTCCCACGCACACATCTTCCCTCCTCTCATGTCTTTTTTGGGAACTTGGAGCCATACACAGAAATGTAATTCTTCAGACAAGACAGAGTGGCTGTTCCTTGCATAATTGTACCAAAGGAAGAGGTTCAAAAGTGGGAAAGGAGCAGAAGATTTCTTATCCTCTCTCTTATGCCCTATCCTATGTATATCAAAGGGGGGCAGCCAAAATCTAGTGCTTGTCAGGTCTGATTTAGTAATGTTCTGACAACCTTTCAAAGTCATACACTTCATCACATTCTTTTAACAAATGAATCATTTAAAGTCTTTCACAGAAAGAGAGAAGAAAGCTTGGAGAAAAGCTGGAAAAGAAGCTAATAGCCTTCTTTTGAAATGATTGACTAAGTGAAAATACAGATGTGTTTAGAACTAGTTTTTCAACTAGTGGTAATTATTTGATCCAGTTTCTTTATGTTTCAAGATCTTAAAGGTTCCAGTGAAAGTGAACAGAGCTGAAGTTGCACAACAGTTAGCTTTGTTCTTGTGAATCTCGGGGAGCTTTTCTCATCTATGTCCTTCTTGATTGTTCCATTCTGTTCAGCTCCGTTCCTTTTTTGGCATCACATAGAGTCTCTTATTTGAAAAAGATTAAATAAATATTTAACATTTCTGACAATGGAAAAAACTCATATCAGTGGCATATTGAAGGGAAGTTGTTATTACCAAACCCCAGATCAATTTTTGCCTTACAGACCCTAGGACATCTGTGGGAACACAGATTTGTGAGAATTCTAGCCTGCCTTGGCTTATCAGAAGTATGGGAAGAGATTTCATAAAATATCAAAGTCCTGCTGGCATATTTCTAGACATCATCTACTGATTGGGTATAGGTGGAAAAACCTAAGGATAAAAATAGATGATTCCTTTCCTCTTCTGAAGTTTTGTTTCCATTTAGTTTTGCCTAAACAAGTTAAGTGTAAACATGTCAGGAAAAAAAAAATGATGGGAAACAGTGATTGAACTCAGAATGATTTAACATGGCAACCAGCCATGCACTGCCAAGTGATCTTAGCCTCTGTGAAATAAGGAAATGTTCAGAATTTCAACGAAGATTGGGTGTGTAATCACTGCTTCCCATGGATGCAAGCAGACAAATCTTTAGGAATGTAAAGAAAGGAAGATGAATAGGGGTCAAAAAAGAAAAGACCTGATTCTGAAAAAGACTTCATAAAAGGTAAAACTGAAGTACAACCTGTCTTGCAATAAAAACAATCCTGCCTTACCCTTTTGGTGTGCTTTCTGCTTTTCCATATCTCTTTCCACTGCCCACTCTTTTTCAGAAGGAGCATTTTGTTTTCCTCCCCTAAATGGAGTAGCCTTCTGTGTGTTAGAGCACAGCCTCAGATTTCCCCCTATCTCTCCCTATTTGCTGTCACACCTATGCTTTTTCCTTTTTGGCCTACTTTTGATGTATATTCCATTTACAGTATATATTGCAAAACTTTTTGCCCCCATCATGCAACACTGTTTGCATTAGAAGTGCTTCTTGTTTGTGAATGTATAGCACGTAATTTCAATTTTTTCCCCTCTGGTAGTTACTGTGACATATTTACCATACCATGAAAAATATATGTGCATTATGCAAGCATTATGCTGTCTAATATAAATAACATGGCTTGTTTTACTACAAACTTGTAGATGGCATCAACAGAAACAGAGCCATTCCCATTTATCTGAGTGTCCTCTGCCTGTTATTGAACAGATCTATGCCTGCCTTTAAAGCAGAGGCCAGTCCTCCAGCTGCCACTGAATAATGATTTCTAAAGCTCGAGGAAGTATTGTGCAAAGATGTTTTGTACATCGCTCCGGTTTCAGGGATTCCTCTGCACTTGGATGGTCTCCTAATATTGATTAGAGTAGCCAATAATGTTCCCAAAGAGAAGCCAAACAAGCAAAAAAAAAAGCCAATATGGTGAAAAAAATAGAGCCATTACTCATGCCTTTTTATGATCCAGACATCTTCCTATTAAGAAAATATCTTTTAGGATCCCCAAGGTACAAGGCTGCACTGGGACCATAGGGCATCAGAGACATGCACTTGTCTGTAGCTTTTCTTTTTACTCTCCCATGTAATTACTGAGACAAAAATTATACTAAATATTTGTTCCACTGCTAAAGTGGACTGATTGTGGTATGAAAATACTGATTAAAATTTTGCTTTATACATTTTGGCTGAGGTACAGTAATTGATTTTGTTCTGGGTCTGGATTTTGCTTTTTGAGTTTCAAAATATTAGACCAAATTCTGCACTCCGTTACACATATGCAAATATTGTTTTAATGGATGTGTAGCATTCTCAGAGAAGACTTAGTTCATTCAGGGCCCAATTTAACTCCCACTGAAATCAATGGAAAGGCTCTCACTGATGTCTATACAAATTGCATCAATCCCTTAATCATTTTCAATGGAATCTAATGGTGAAATGGTTCTCATTAGAAACAGTGTACTGTGAATATGAGCCTGCTGAGCTCATCAATGGTAGCATTAAAGAAATAATAAGAGCATAAAGAAAAAGGAATAATTTACTTAGGATTGTCAATTGGCTATTTGATGTAAACATTCCTTTTGTTATAGTAAAATTTCTCGGCCAGAATAAACAGATTTCTCCTTTTGCCCCAATTACTGAACCCATAGCCCTAATGATATTTCATAATTAGAAACTTGCCTCATGATCCATATTTCTAAGAGAAAATTTCAGTACTAAATTAATTATGCCACAAGCCCAGAGAACTACACTTTGCAGCATTTCATGTTATTCTATTGGTGCCCACAACAGACATCAGATGAAATCTGTCTTCAGTGTTTGTTGGTACAAAAAGTGATTGCAAAGTACCAGTTCCTGGAACTTCAATTGCAATTGTTTATCTTACATCAGTGGCTGAATTAGTCATTAGTACCCAGAAACCCACAAAAATGCACAAAAAGCAGATCCAAAATGAGATATTTATGATACTCCAGTTCTCCCATTTTAATAGGCTACATCTTATACTTCAGTTGAAGACACTAGTTCAAGCAAACCACAATATTCTGTAATATTGAACATCTGGTGACACAGTAGGGAGCAGTGATTACTTGTACCCAAACAGGCTGCACCAAGAAACAGGAAATTCATTACTGGCAAACCCATATATTTCTGTGAATGACCTGAACATTATTAGCCACAACTCCTGAAACTTTGCAACTTTGTATTATGGCCACTTTCAGGTACAGTGACAAGCCAATCATTATCAATAGCTGCAAGTAACATTCGTGCTGTAAACCTATTGCGTACAGGGGGAAATCTCCCACACCTTGCCTCCTTTCAACTTAAAATCATTTGTCACGGTGGTGCTACAGGGTAATTTTGCATTCCTCAATGAGTATGTGCACACAAATGACACTGTATTGCTAGTGGAGATAATTAGAGTAAATTTTTTTCTCCAGATAATTCACAGATTACGGGCATGCCTTTCCCCTTATTGTTAAAACTGAAAACAGATTAAACTGAGGTTGTAGCATGAGTCTCTGTATTTAATCCTCAGTTAATAAGAGGGTCCCTAACAAAGCCCTCCTCTCTGAACCCTCCCACTGCATTCACTTGCAAATCACTGTATGGCTGGCAAAGCCGTCCTTCTGTCCCCGCACCAGCCCCAAACCTTCTCATGTTGAGCACTGCGGCTCTATCAGCAGCAACATCTCCCTCAGTGAGGGACGTTTCTTATTAATCAGGGGCACTGAATGGAAACCAATCAGATAGAGAGTCCCTTTGGCTTCAGCTGCCTGCCTGCCTGACTTAAAAGTGATGCTGGGAGAGAGGGAGCCCTAGTTAGATGCAAGTACGCGCAGCGCTGGAGACACAGTAACAGGCAGAAGGGAGGAGGCAGGTAGAGAAGCAGCGCTGGACGGACAGAGCTGGGCTCACGCCGACGGGCACGGTGAGTAGATTCACTTTCTTTAGCACTGAAATTGCTGACAGCAAAAGAGCAGACGCTTTCTTAAAATGCATCTAAAACATTAAAGGTGCCTTACAGATACTTTTTAGGGAAGGGGTTGGGGGGCAGGGTCAGAAGAGCACTTTGGGGAGGTTTCCTTTACACAGTTCGGAAAGAAAATAATTGTACTGAATTGCGGATATCTAAACTTCTGTTGCTGTATATATGACAACTGCTTGTGCATATTAGAAAGCTAGCAATGTGTATGCTATTTGGCAATAATATTCGACATTATTCAGTTTTTACTGCGAAATAGCAGTAACAATGTAGCCTAACTTTTGTGCAGTATTCTTTTTCACCTGTCCACATAGAAACTATCTTCCTTTTCTTTCTTTCACGTTTGTTTTTACCGAAAACGTCCAATCCAAACAAACCGAGTTAAGAAGGATGAAAAAGGAGGAGGTCTAATAAGAATGAAGTACCAATGATTTGTTTTGTTTTTCTTTAGTGGGGGTGGAAAAAATCAGTATTTTTTTGTATGTATTACAAGGGGAAGTGTCAGCTCAGGTTTCAGAAAGATTGAGAGCTGAGGGAGATGTCCCTTTGGATATTCATAGCAGTAAGTCAAAGTCAACAGGCTGAAAGTGTAAGGCTGCTGTCCAGAAGTGCTACAAAACAACCTTATCAGCCTAATATGTACAATCAGGGACTACGATAGAAAGCAGGTCAGAGAGCATAAAAGGTTGAACTGACCACTTGATTTTGAAGTAACCAGCAGAAACCAATTGCCCAATGAATGACATTTTGCCTTTTCTTTTCACATGCAAGAAACATGCAGTCACATCCACTCAATTTCACTGTATGAGCTTCAAACAAAGAATGATGCATATGAACTACAAAGAAATTGATATCCCTTGCAGTTGTATGGCAATATGCATACAGTAACCACTCATCTTCTCACAGATTTAAGTAGTAGGTCAGAAAATAGGGTGTCATTTTCTTCGGATAATTTCCATTTTCAGCAGACAAATTTACAACCAACGTATCAGCCTTGCTCGAATTTAAGTCAGTGACAAAACTTATATTTTACTTCAATCAGAGCAGTATTATGTTTCATTGCTGAGTATTACACTAGTTTCTCATGGCAGGGACAAATATGGATAAAAAGGCATGTGTAATACTTGCAATAGTTTCGCTAATGGGATCAAAAGATTTGTTTAATAAATAATATTGGTAGCGATGATAGGAATTGCTAATGACAGATCTTTAAAAATCATTGTTTCCAAGTAATTTTCCACATCCAAAATGTTAATTTCTATTGAAAAAGTTGAGAATGGACTAATTAAATGTTTAGAAGTTTTGTGCTATATTTTTTTCTGCAATTATTAAGAACTCTGTAGAAGAACTATGTTAGTTTTTAAAAAGCTGTACTGTTATTATATGTCAATTTGACAGGTAAAATACATTTTCCTGTAATTTGTCCTTTGCCATGTAATAATATAAATTCAAGATAGAATTAAATATGCTTACAGCTAATGTGATTTTCTATTAGCAAAAATATAAAATTTTTACAAGGTCATGTTATACAACCAAATGCCTGTGAAAGAAATAATTCTTGTTTTGTTTTAATTTAGATAAACAAGATTAATTTTAAATGAGGAAATGTAACTTTATCAGTACTACATACTAAACTTGTACCTAAAATACTTGTCAAGTCTTTTTAAACTTGATAGGGTGATTTCAACAACAAAAATTTTTCATATATTAAAGTGTTAAATAAATAGTGAACAAAGTTGAGTATTTAATTTCAGAGGCTGTTCTGCAGCCATTATTATGAAAAATTATGTTGCATAAGTAACCAGTACATCTCACCTAAACACAAAAAAGCAGTTTGGAGATGCAGTTTGGAGAGAAAATGTGGAAAGAAACAGTTCTGCTGTATGCTTTGTATAGCTCCATGGTAAAAGTGCTTCAGGTTTTCAGCATTTTCACACTTGTCTGCAGAAGTGACCATTCCAAAAAGGCTGTCCTCCCCTCCGGACAGCAGCCCGTTCGCAGGGAGCTGCGCTCTCCCCTCGCCTGGCTGCTGCTCTACAAGGATGCGGATCTCAGGGGCAGTTCCATGGCATTGGCAGAGACACCCTCTCATCATTGGATCAGCCAATGAGGATGATTTCATTCCTCAACTTATCTGCCAAACAAAATGTAATAACATAAATCCACAATGCTCCAGAAAGAACTATACAACTTAATTCTGACATTCGCTTGCGCCCTGGCATCAGGACAAGGTTTCTGAAGTTGCACAACATGGGTTGTAGGGAATCTACTGGCAGAAGTGTTGTGAAGTAGAGCTCGAAAGTAAGAAGACTGACAGTTTCCTCTGAGGATGAGTTTGTTCAGGAGATAAAACAAGGTAGACTGATGTCTCCTGTTGGTTGTTCAAAGCCTGATGATAACAGGACACATGAAGGAACAATTACAGTTTCAGAATTTTTATTTTTTATAGTGTAACACACACACAAAAAATCTTGCACTTACTTTCAGAGATAAACAAAAATACAGAACTGTTCTCATTTTCTTCCTCCTCCCCTTCTTCTCCCAATTTTGCAAACTCTTTTGGAGGTACAGTAAAGTCTTACTGAAAACTAAAATTCAGTAATGATCACCATTTAAAAATTCTTCCAATTCCTGCACAAATCTTGTGCTTATAAGAAAACTGGGCTTTATAGACCTGGATATAAGACAATATAGATACATAATTTTATGTGTTTCTTTCATGCAGTGCTATTTAACTGCAGAACGCAACTGGAGCAAAAGCCTAGACAAAAAATGCATCTCCCACTCATATCAGAATGCCTTCTGAATTTCTAAGGCTTGCAGCAGGTGTTACATGCAAATGCTATCTGCAGAAGCACAAATATTTGAACATGAATAGGATGTCTGAGTGAAAGCTAACTGCGTTCTGCATGTGAGTGAGAGTTTATGAAAAGTCATTTGTAGGAATAAATCAAAAATTTTGCTAAAAAAGGGGTAGGAGGAGAAGGAAAATAAAACAAAGGGTAATGAACAGAATGAAAAGAATCTTTGTAAAAGCAGTCAAGCATCATTTTAATAACTTTCTCCTTTTGCCTTTTAAACAAATAGGAAATTGCTGAATGGCAAAAGACTACTTACCATCCTGATTTTCAGCGACTGCACATGACAAAAAAAAACCCCAGTGGCATTGAGGCCTACTTGCCAAGCATCACTGAACAGGAGAGACATATCTTGATCAGATCATACTATGTGCTTGCAGTACAAAATCCTAGCGAAACTGGGCTTTGGTTACTTCAAGGAAAACATTGTCACTAACTTCAGGGAAAAAGGAAAAATGCTGGACACATACTGTAGCTTACAAGAAAGCTCCAAAAAGATGATGTTTTAGAAATAGTTTTTTAATGCATAGTATGTAATGTAATTAAAGAAAAGATAAGAAGTGAAGTATGCTATTTATTATCTTCATTCCGCAGTCTCAGAAAAGGAGATGGGTGGCATTGTCTTCATCCCATACACAGACATTATTGCACAGAGAGTTGAATTGACTTGATCTCAGTTATGGGGTCACCCAATGTCAGAGCCAGGGGTAGAACAGGGCCTGCACTTTCCCAGTCCTCCAATTTCTCTGTATGAATGCACCTATGTTCATATACTTAAACAATACCATAAACAGCCATGAAAGTTTCTCTGGAAATATATTTCTGTCACTGCAAAATGAAATGCCTCAAGTAATGGCCAGTGCATTTCTTTGCCAGTTAAATGCAAATTTATGTATTTAAATTTCACACCTTTTAGTAGTAAGAGTAATAGCAACATCAAGACAATATCATGTTAGTCTCAGTTTTCCCTGTCTCATACAAACGTATTAGAATCTCCTGATATGAAAATGCAAATGTCAGAGAGGTTTATGTAAGTACACATTTTCCAGGCGCTAAATGGTGTTCAGGTTGCTTTGCCCTCACAGACCCTATTCAAGTGAAATAACCACCAGCTTCATGGAAATTCTGCCTGGAAGGATATTACAGTGTTGGTCCATGCATATCATTGCTTAGAGACTCCAATTTTCAAAGAAATACTGAAAGCATTTTCCCATTGTATGTAAGTACGTTGAGAAAGAGCTCCTAAATTACCTGTCCAAATTCAAAACATGTTTTTTTATAAATGATACCGAGAAAAGATACTGTGAAATAGAGAAAAATGTGGATAATGCTTTTATATTTGAGTATGGAAACAGAAGGCCTTTCCATCATTTTAGATAAAATACACAACGACACTCATAAGGAGATTATCTCAATTTGCACGTTTTTAATAGTTCAATTTAAGGCAATTAATAATGTATACAAACCTATCTAGCCATATATACAGAACTTATTGGATTTAACCTTTAATTTCAGAAAATGATGATCAACTACAGTCATAATCAGTGGTGCAGAACTTGACATTTATACTTTGTCACCTCTTAAAAAAGAATTCAATAAAACATCAGGTTGTATAAGAGTGTTCAATAAAGGAAATTTTAAAACTATAATGATCTAACAACCTCAGCTCAAGATCTAACCAAAATAATTGTTCTTATTTCCTCTATATTCCATCATTCAATATTTGCTCCTGAGGAGATGACTAAGAGGTAAAGCGAAAAAGGTGTGAGTTGGGGATAAGGATGAAGTTAATCCCACTACTTCTGTTTTGAAAGAAAAACTAGGCATAGTACAAACAAAAATTAACAATTTTAAATCCAGCAATTATAGGTTATATATGATTAGAAGGTATGAGTAAACTACTCATACCTGAATTTAACAAATCAAAATAGCCCAAGCTCACGAGCAGAAATCATCATATACTTATACATACATTACATATATACACATATACAGACATAAAGCCAAGCATAATTCATGCAAATTACAAGAAAAGTGATAAAATATTTCTAAAAGGAATAGATTAATATGGGTTTGCTTAAGTTTGCAGTACTACTTTCTGGCTGAATTTGTTTGCCTGCTTACTTTGTCGTTTATCACAATACTTTAATTTCATTCACATTATTCTTTATCATAGTATTTTATAATAATGGACTCAAATATCAAGTTTTGCAGTGGGAAACTACTGTAAACAAGTTCTTCTGACTTTGAAGGCATAGGTGCTGGTTGTGGGAAATCTCATGGAAATGATTCTGCCTCTGTAGTAACAGAAAAAAAATCAGGAAAACATAGTTATTTCAAAAGGAAATTCTTGCAGTTGTTTAAACTATTTGTCAGGAGAGCCCTTTGTGCTTGTGCCATGTTTTCAAACCCTTATTCAGAATGACTAACATTTTGCAATAAGACTAGTCCCACTGAAGCCAGTGAAATTGCTTTTGTGCATTTCCCTTACCCAGAGTAAAAATGAGTGCTGACTCTGTGTTTTTATAATGATTCTATCTGATAAAAACATATATTTTCCTCAGAGTAAAGATAAAAACATCATGTTACCGAAAATATTTTCTCATTTCCTGCAAGATTTGCAATAAACCTTACATTTGCTTCCCAAATGTAAAAGGAAATTTCACCTCTAATGAGAATTCAGATTTGTTGAAAAATGGAAATACGTTTAAAAATTGTTGTAGACGCTTCATTCCTTGCTGTTATCGGCATCTTATAGATTACCAGCAACTGAGCTAGATCTTGCTCCTAATATTTTTAAATTTGTGTGATAGACGCCTTCTTTCCTAATCAAGACACATTTTTGGATTGTATTTATATCTGTTCTAGGAGTAAGATACTAACTAAAACTGCTTGTGTTCTAAAGAAAATTAATTAATCTCTTTATTTTCCTTCATGGAGGTAGAACTTCTTTATCTATGACACTGAAGATATTGTTCTCTGCTTAGTAGTAGTAGTAGTGGTGGTGGTAGTAGTAGTAGTATCAAGGCTGAGAACTCACTTGTCACTTCAAGTAAGGGTTTTGCAATGTTTTAATAGCACTTGTTGCATTTTAATAAAATCCAAGCTTCTGGTGCTGCCTGATCTTCCAGTCACAGTCACTACCCGTGATCGCAAACCATCCCTGCAGCAAACGGGATTTTCAAAACATAAAAGTGTGTCATGTTTAATGTACTTCTAACTACTTTTTAAAGCAACTAAAGAGAAGAAACTCCAAAAAGTTGGCACAGCTGCTCTGCTGCTCTCAGCTACAAGTGGCCAAACTACTGGTTGAGAACCTTTCCCAGAAGCTTTCAATCAGGAAAGGGGAAAAAAGCACTAGGGAAGGAAAAAGGGAGAGTAAATTACAAAGTGGCTAGACTGCACCGTAGATTGATGTTTTTGGCAAAAAGAAGAAACAAAAAGTAAAATAAAATATGTGTGTTCATACTGTGCAACATAGATTTGAAAAGGTTGAATCTAATAGATAATGGTTTAGGAACATACCTAGTGCTGCACATTCAGAATAGGTAGAATAGAGACATTTTTGAAACGACTTTAAGTATTATGTTTAATAAGCATTTGTTTGATTAAATAGTGAACTGCACTGCCATGCACAGACACAGGACCCTAGTTACCTTTGATTACTCAAGAGATATACTCAGTAATAGCAAGTTCAAAGAAAAATACATCTGAAAATTTCCTAACAATTGCGTATGAGACTAGATAGTTCCTGTGTAGTTTGTGTACAGATCTGTGTGTGCAACACCCTGGGAGTAGCATAAATTCGCAGCTTGAGTGGTGAACAGAACTAAAATGCGTTGTAAGGACTAAGCACCATAGGATTAAAGTTTCTGGTCTCATGACACAGAGAGAATCTCAACTGCTATTCAAAAAGAATTTCACTACTTTTTAACTGGCAGAAAATTGTATAAACTCAGGATAACTATTTAAGTGACATTTTTCTGAAAGTGCAGGTAGTTTGAAACAGTAGCTATGTGCTATGTATGTCGCTGAGAACTTTCCTACGCATCGGTGTCCCAAACAATACAAAGCCAGGCAGAAACATACATTCAGTAACCCAATGTAATTGCTAAAGGATATGCCTCAAGTCACTAGAAGAAACCCTGCCAACCTAGTAGAAAGAATCACTAGTTCTCTGGAGAAGGAAGGAAGGAGGGAAGGAAGAAAGGAAGGCTGGCTTCCTCTCCAAAGCTTCAAGAGTGGATACACAAAGCTGAAATAGAGCAAAGATTTGTATAAACCAGCACAAGATTCTGGATTACTTGATTTGAGCTCTTTTTGAATACAGTACTGTGGGCAGCTACAATACAAATGGAACCAAAATGGTTGATGTAGTTTGTCTATATCTTTTCTGTGCAAACAGCATCAGAATCATGAGTTTGTATAGGCTGAAAGCTGAAATCCAAAAAAACCCCGTGCCGTTAAGGAACATAAGGGGACATTGCTGCAGAACGGAAAATAAATTAGTCACATTAATTCTCTGTTTCCTTCACCTCAAGTTGATTAGCACTTATTAAATTTCATGCTAGTCAGCCAGTGAGTTTAGTAGGCAATAAAAAAACCCTGAAATTTCATTGCTTGTGGTGAAAATGCACACACACATATATGTGCATACATGTATCTGTATCTGTATCTGTATCGATATTGATATCATTTCAGAGACAGAAATGATACAGAGATAAAGACATCTAGAGATCTCAAAATATCTCTGTAAATATATCTCTATCTCTATAATAATATAAATATACAAATATATATGTTTTTACGTGCACAGCATCAGTGTTGTGAAAACCATGCATGTACTTGCATTGTAAGGTCTCCAGTGGTATATGTTGCAGTCAATATCAGGTAAGGTGAGACACATATGTGGTCAGAGTTGAGGACAACTCTGCAGGGCATTTCAAGTTTCTAGTCTTTAACAGCAGACCTAGACCGGTAAAAATCAGATGAAAATACAGCAAAAGAGCTGCTCTTCTTACTTCATCAATCCAGAATGATGGAGTCATAAAATCGTTTGGATCAGAAGGGACCATTAAAGATCATCTAGTCCAACCTCTCAGTCATGGGCAGGGACATCTTCCACTAGATTGGGTTGCTCAAAGCCCCATCCAACCTGACCTTGAACACTTCCAGTGTCAGAGCATTTACAGCTTCTCTGGGCAACCCGTTCCAGTGCCTCACCACCTTCATTGTAAAATATTACTTCCCTATGTCCAATCTAAACCTGCCCTCTTTCAGTTTAAAGTTGATGGCTTGAGTCCAATTTTTTATCCACCAGTAACCCCAAGTCCTTCTCTGCAGGGCTGCTCTCAATCATTTCATCCCCCAGTCTGTAGTGATACTGGGAATTATCCCAGCCTAGGCCCAGGACCTTGCACTTGATCTTGTTGAACTTCGTGAGATTCACATGAGCCCACTCCTCAAGCCTATCAAATTCCCTCTGGAAGGCATCCCTTCCTTCAAGTGTATCAGCTGCATCATTCAGCTTGTTGTCATCTGCAAACTTGCTAAGGGTGCATTCAATTTGCCTGTCTATGTCATTAATGAAGACATTAAACAGTACTGGTTCCTGTATGAATCTTTGAAGTACACCACTCATTACTGTTTTCCACTTGGACATTGAGCCATTGACTGTAACTCTTTGGACGCAGCCATCCAGCCAATTCCTTATCAATCTAACAGTCCAACCATCAAACCCATGTCTCTCCAAATTAGTAGCAAGAATGTTGTGGGGATCATACAAAACGCCTTACAGAATTACAGGTAGATAACATCTGCAGGTCCTTGTCCACTGATATAGTCATGCCATTGTAGAAGGCCACTAGATTAGTCAGGCAGGATTTGCCCTTGATGAAGTCATATTGGCTGTCCCTAATCACCTCCCTGTCTTCAGTGTTTTGACATGTCTTTCAGGAGACTCTGTTCCATGGTTGTACCAGGCACAGAGGTGAAGCTAACTGGCCAGTAGTTCTCAGGGTCCACCAACCAGTCTGCCTCAGTTTATTCATTCAAGATTTTCAGGAAACAATTTCCACTTCATTCCATAACTTTGTATTGAGGCAAGAATTCACTGAAAGAGGAACTGATGACTAAACCACCTTAATACAATTATATGGTATGACTGATTACTTTCAGTGAAGCATCTGTATTTACTCTACCTGATTACATGTATTGACAAAATTCCTACTTTCATAAAATTCAAGTGACTATTTCAAAATGGTGTTTTCAGCTTGTCTCACTGTTTCTCACCTCAAGGGGCAAAGATTCAGGAAACCTGGAATCTTGTTGCTACAATGCAGTTTTCGGAGTATCTTCAGCCTTACTGTATGGTCATCTAAATGATCAACCCCGAGGTAGACAAACAGTACCTCTGATAACTTTCATTTAAATGACCCTTTACAATACAACTACAAAGTTGACTTCTTATTCCTACTTTACTTAATTTCTCCTGAAATTTATCTTTATCCTGGTAATTGAGAGGTCAATGCTCCTTTTAAACAGAAATTTCCTCCCAGTGGCCACTATCAGGTATCTGAAGGACAGGAAAGACAAGGAAGATATAGACATGTTCTCTTTCCTTTCTAGGTAGTCTGTAGTGCTTAATTCTAAGGCACATTGAATGAAGTACAACGTTTTCAGGATTGCTGCAGAGCATCCAAAATTCCTTATCCTACTTATAAAAAAGACAACTGTAGATGTTAAGATTTAAATAAAATGGTAGCATAGGGCAAAATTACCACCTTCATTTACGAGCAGGTTTTTTTCTCAAGTTCGGTTGACAATAGCACTATCCCATTCAAAAGATGAAGAACTGTTATTTACCCTGAAATATAATGGTGTTCATCTTTGGAGGCAGCATGTATTGTAATGTGGTTCATTTATTTTTTCCTCAAGAAATGGAATGTTACCATATGGTATGTTAAACTGTTGTGTCTGAGAATTGACATATCTTAATACTTTGCCAGCCATATTCATTAGTGCTATAAATAGATGTCAAAACTTGCAGTTTATCTCACTGAGAATTTAAGAAGTATTTGTCAGTGTTCATTTGGTTTATTGTCCTAAGTTCTATGAAATACATATGAAAGAATTTAAATAGAATCAGTGTAAAAAAAAATCAATATTTAAATACAAGAACATACATATGCTTGCCTTATGTATATATATGTATTTATGGGCATAAATAAGCGTAATTAAAAAGTTGGAGTTGACTTACTAGTGAGAGTCAGGTGCATTATAATTTCATAGAGTGCATCTGCTAGTGATCTTAATTTACATGATGCCAATTACCAAAATTATTATCTGCCAGAATGGTAGCAGTATCATAACATTTCCAACATTTATCTCTTCGCATACTCTTTACCCCTCCCTAGGGCCTGGCCTCGCTGCCTTCTGGAGCAACTGGCCTTGCTGTGTCCTTGCTGTGGTTTGAGTTGGAGGAATCCTGAGTTTTGTGGGGTCAGAGAGACTTGCTGGTTTGAAGAGAGGACAGTGAAGGGGACAGAGGTTTCTGAGTGGTCCTCATTCTGAGAGAACCAAGGAAAAAGAGGGTGGCACCCTCCACCATAGGGTGGTGTGTCAGTGAAAAAGTCCTTTCTTTTTGCTCCACTGGTTTAACAAGTGGAGGAAAAGATCCTTCCCCTCACTCCAAGTCCCACTGACATCTTGTCCAAAAGAATTAATGTCACCATCATGTTTGTCTTAACACTTTATTGATATTTAAACAATGAAAGATACAGGTCTTAACAATCACTGATGCCTGTATTCCATCATTAGGAGACCTCCATGAAAGGCCAGGGACTGGGCTAGCATAGGATCCAACCTGGCCTAAGAACACGTGCCCACATCATCAGACATCTGTAGCCTGTCATCCTATTAGGGCAGTCATTGATCAGGCCACCTGCGAGTTATATACTCTTCTATCATATTTATGTCCACTGATAGTGACTGCCTACCAAAAATTGTCATAATTAACTAATAGAAATATTAATAATATTTCTGCATTCCCCCAACACGGAAAACATTGCCTATTACTTAAGTGAAAGTCAGTTTACCATTTGTAAGTTAAAGACCCTGAACCCGGTTCTCATAGAAGAACACAACACTACCTAGCTCACTTGGCATACATTGTTTTCGGTGAGTGGTTTTTACCCTGTGAGTCTGCAGACTTTTAAGGAGCCTGTTTCTGAGAGACCCATACAAAAATCCATATGCCAATTACAAGCAGGTTTAATTTTTTCATACAGAATCCCACTTTCCTGATGGAAAATATTTATAGTTTCTGTAAACCATAGTAATCAAAAAGGAAACAACTTAGAACAATATTTGTCTACTGTATTTTCAACAGGTTCAAGGTTTCTAAAAAAAGATATGTGGCTTAAGTAACCTTGTGTTCATATACTGAAAATAATGGAGGCACACAAAGGGAGAGGTTGTGAAAAGGTTTGAGAGTGGAGAATTTTTTTATTCATACTTTGTCTTGGTTTTAATATCACTAATAGATCTGAAGGACAGGAGAATAGACAGGAAGGCACAGACAGTGCAGTTTTAAAAATGAGAAGTCTTAACCATTCCAGTTTTAATATGAAGGTATTAACAAGTTCAGAAACTTGTATGGATATAAGTCTGCATTGCTTAAGTTGTCTTTGACTTCAGCTGAGATAAAAATAACCAAATAATTTTACTACTGAATTTGAAGTTCTGTTAAATTTCTGGTACAACAGGAGAGTATAAACAGAGTCATAGCTCACTGTTCAGTTAAAAAAAAAATGCACTAACTTGAATAACAGCTTTTCTCATTGAGCACAGAATAAAATACTGACATTAAATCTTGAAGAAGAAATATTAGAACCTGGGAAAATTATACAAATAATACTAGTGCATCATACGCAATGTCTTAGTATCAATATGGTTCTATCTCACTATCACTGAACTGAAAGATCAGTGTTGTATTAGAGACCAACTAAATTGGTATTCATGTGGTGCCTCTCAGAAATTACCAATTACCAGTCAGTAATTACAACAAAGTACTTCAGTGTGTTCTATGAAAGCAGTTAAGTATAAGGTCCAGGTAAGCAATAGAAGTGCACATAGTCCTGATGGAAAGCTCAACATGGTCTACCTGAATATTCCCATGGACATCGGTAACATTTAGATTCAGTCTTTATAAAGGGAGGAAACACTGTCACGGCCATTAATAAGCAGAGCAGAGGACCTGAGAGCTGAAAGGGACAGAAAGGGCAGAATTCGCTATGCAGTTAAGCAACAGCTTGTTCAGGAATGCCTGAAGTGCCTGCCCCACAGCAGACCCTGTAGGCTGGGCAATCACAACCAAACTAAGGGGGAAATGGTCAACTGTCGTGCAATCAGAACTAATGTTAAATTATAGGAATTTTTTTCTTTCCAGTCTCTTCACATCGTTCCTCTTCCACAGGGGAGCTATGTGTGCAGAATCCACATTCATCTGTATAATGTGCAAATGAATATAATGTGAGTGGATGACAAAGCAATTTACGTACAATATGTGAAAAAAAAATTTGGATAATTATTTTTTAAAAATGCATTATCTTCTTCACGTAAGTCATCAATATTCAAACAAATAAGTGGAATAACTCCATGTTCCTTGCAAGGGAAATGTCAGAAGAAACAGTATTGAAAAATGCCAACAAATACTGATTTCTGATACATCAGAGGATAAAGTTAGAGGAAAATCCAGATAGTGTAAAGAGGCTTCTTTCTGCACAGGCTGGGAGAGAAAGGGAAATTATAGCTTGTTCAGCTACTAAAATGAGATTGAAATATAATTTCAGGATAGCTTAAAATGGGATAAATAGAATACTGTGAACATACTGCTTATAAAAGTAATATTATTTTATTAGATAAAATAAACAGTTATACTTGTGTAATGCGTAATAGGAACAATATATAAACATGCAGTACAGATTTAAAAATTTTACACAGGGTTAGGAAATCTTTGTTTTAAAAAATCAAAATCAGATGTATACATTAGTAACACGTTTTGAAGAAGCCATTGCTTTAGAAGGCCTTAAGATGTACATATCATTAAAGAAAATTTCATTCAAAGACAGAGACACTAAGTGACTAAAGCCAGAAAAAAGCAGAAAAACTACAGAAATGCAACAAAACCCCAACTTTAAGCCACTGAAGCTGGCAGAACCTTTTTGGTGACTTACACGACTTGGAAGAAAGTTCTAAAATTTCCTGCAAGACTAGAACAGCAAAAAATACGAACAATCTTATGCACACCTGAGCAGAGCAAACACAGTGCATGTAGGAAAGAGAAAAAAAAAACAAACAACCACCCCTACAAAGATTAATTGCTTATTGAAATAATGTCCTGTGTAAGTGATGGAGGAAAGGAGAATGGAAATAAAGAGTGCCTTACCACACTTAAGCTCTGAATGCATGCCAAAATAAAGATTATACTGAAATAAACACATCAGAAAAATCCAGAATACATTGGCTTTCAGAAAGAAAAAAGCAAAATTATAATTGTATGTGTCACAGAGAAATCACCAGAAATTGGGAATTCCAACTGTGAAGTACCTAAATTCTTATTAAGGCCACCTTTTTCAGTGCAGGTGCAGATATAGCCCGTGTTAAAAACAAACAGTAATTGTTAATCATAATTCACTGTATGACAGAGGACTTACATGATTAAAACAAAAAAATAAATTGAAAGTATAAATGTTTTTGACTTGATAATGGAGTATTCAAAGTTAGACTTACAGCATATAAAAGAACCTCAGCGAACGTAATTGGAGAAAATGGGAACATATTTTCAAATGCCAACAGGCTAAACAGAACGTAAAAATATAGCTGGAGTAAACACTTTTGGTTTTAGTTATATTCATAAGGTTCACATCCAAATGAGGAAAGTTTTATATCTAGTATATTTTTCAGTGCATTTTCTGTTATAATTTCAGCACTCACAAGGTAGTGTTAACAAATGTATTTTCTTATTTAATCATCAAGACCAAAGAGAAAAGCTAAAGATCAAGAAATAGGTTTAACCTCAAGCTCATCATTTCTTTTATGATGACTTAATGGCAGCGGATAACATTTTTTTTATTATTTTATGAAATTAACTTCTGTGCAAAATTACTCACTTTCATCATAACACAAGTAGGAGGGGGGTTCAATCTGGAAATTAAGATAAAGTATTAATTTTTTTTAGATAACAAGTCCTTCAATAATTAAAGTGGTTTTATTATTTCATATTAACTACTAAAGCATACCCCGTAACAACAGAAGTGATGAAGTTGAAAGCTGTTTACATATTATGAGGAAATATAATAAAAGCTCATGAAATATGGATACTAAAAATGAAAAGCATAAATTTTAAAATATACCAACTAAAGGAGTTCTCTTTTACAGGAAATTTGTAAAAATACTGGTAATGAGAGTAAACTATGAAAGATCAACAGCTCTTAACAAATAATAATGACAACTTGTGGAACACAAATAACTGTTAGCAACCCTCTCTTTTTTTCAAGTTTTGAGTTCAAATGTATTGCTGGAGCAAACTATTGTGAGGCAAATTCACAAGCTGTTCCAACAAGGAGCATCATAGTCTGGGTTGACCTTATGTGATAAGCAAAAAACATCTAAAGAATTTCAGAGTGAAGAAGAAACTGCCTAGAGGGCTGGAGGACCTCTCCTACGAAAACAGACTGAGATAGTTGGGGTTGTTCAGTCTGGAGAAGAAAAGGCTCCGAGGAGACCTTATTGTGGCCTACCAGTATCTTAAGGGGGCCTACAAGAAAGCTGGTGAGGGACTTTTTAGGATGTCGGGTAACGGTAAGACTAGGGGGAATGGATTAGAACTAGAGACGGGTCGTTTCAGAATGGACGTTAGGAAGAAGTTCTTCACCATGAGGGTGGTGAGACACTGGAACAGGTTGCCCAGAGAGGTGGTGGAAGTCCCATCCCTGGAAGTTTTTAAGGCCAGGCTGGGTAGGACTCTGAGCAACCTGATCTAGTGGGAGGTGTCCCTGCCCGTGGCAGTGGGGTTGGAACTAGATGATCTTTAAGGTCCTTTCCAACCCTGACAATTCTATGATTCTATGATTCTACATGCTTTGTTCAGCTAAACTATTTTAACGTGGAATGTTTATTCTGTCATGCTTTATTCAGTTGATTGCTTTTCTTAAAAAATCTGCAGCCATAGAATCATAGAATTTTCTAGGTTGGAAAAGACCTTTTAGATCATAGAATCCAACCATTAAGCTAACACTGTCAAAACCACCACTAAACAATGTCCCTAAACACCACATCTACCTGTCCTTTAAGTACCTCCAGGCATGGTGATTCCACCACTTCCCTGGGCAGCCTGTTCCAATGTTTGATAACTTTTTTGGTGAGGAATTTTTTCCTAATATCCGCCCTAAACCTCCCCTGGCATAACTTCAGGCCATTTCCTCTTGTCCTATTGCTTGTTACTAGGGAGAAGAGATCGACCCCCCACCTCTCTACAGTCCTACTTGTCTATTTTACAGTGGAGCCACTCTTAAAATTTATCATAACCTCAATAACATAGAAGTTTTCCTAAAATTTGTCTTTATATTATATTGCAGTAAAAACTGTTAGGTGACTTCAGATACCACTGAGGTAAATACTAGTTTCTATGAATGATGCTTATTCCCAGATATGTGTATCTTTGAAGTTCTGCAAAAAGTAGCAGAGGCTCTTAAAACACATGGAGAAAGTACTACTATTACATATATCTCCAGTGAAGAAAAAGCTAGAGACAGAAAGTTTAGTGGATCTCAAAATAAATGAAACAATAGATCCAGTGTAACATAGACTGTTTTCAGAGTTGCTGAGCATTTATGAAATGAGTTATAAATTCCTGGACCTGCTGATACTCAGCAGCTCTGAAAAAGTCTGAACCATGTTTTTTGAACTGAGTAACTAAGAACAGTGATTCCAATGGACAGACAAACTTTATCTAACAAATATATCACAGAATCATAGAATGCGTTGGGTTGGAATGGACCTTTAAAGGTCATCTAGTCCAACCCCCCTGCAGTAAGCAGGAACACCTTTATCTAGATCAGATTGCTCAGAGCCTCATCAAGCCTGGCCTTGAATGTCTCCAGGGATGGGGCCTCCACCACCTCCCTGGGCAACCTGTTCCAGCACCTCACCACCCTCATTGTAAAGAGCTTCTTCCTAATGTCTAATCTAAACCTACCCTGCTCTAGTTTAAAACCATTGCCCCCCGTCCTATCGCTACATACCCTTGCAAACAGCCCCTCCCCAGCTTTCTTGTAGACCCCCTTCAGGTACTGGAAGGCTGCTATAAGGTCTCCCCGCTATGAATGGAATGCTCACATTTAACTTTATACACTTCTCTGAAGAACATTTATCCTTTCCTGCAGCTTTTTTGTTCTCAAATGTTTGTATCCTCTCTTCTCTTTCCTCTCCTCCTCAGTACACTTCTTCTTTCCCTTCCCTACACTTACCTTACTCTTTTCTTATTTATTCAGCATTCATTTATTTAAAAAAAAAAAAAAAAGAAAAGTAATGGTTTAGATGATATAGGGTATGTAGGCTATCATGTTTAATTTTACTTTATCATGTTTAATATTACTTAGGAATAAGAAAGAAAAATACTAGAAGCAAATTTAAAAATCACATCCTACACAAGGGTTAACATATATAGTTATATAGTTTCATATATAATTTCATATATATTTGAGCATATGTGCTTTCAACGACAGAATTTGTATTTGGACTTGCATCTCTAGGGTTTTAACGTGGCCTTTCTTTTCTCATTTACCAAATAGGTCTATAATATTAACATTAATATTATTTTCCTCCAATTAAATAGCTACCAAATAATAAGATATGGTCATAGCCAAACCAGCAAAAGAGCTTTTTTGTAAAGCCTGCAAATCAAACCTATACTTCATTTCAAAAATATTAGAAAAAGAATAAACAACTATCAATGCTTCTCTGATGCAAAAAAATACCAAAAGTCCCTCCTTGCACAGGATTACTGGCGTGTGCTGGACTCCCCACGTGGTACACAGAACTACCAGGAAGAGGCAAAGAGAATGCTCTGAAGACATTACAAAAGTAAAGCAGTTCTGATCACTGTCTGCTTTTCTATTCTACTCCTTCAGATACTTCCTAGTCCACTGACCTTTCAGATACGAAGGCAATCCAGTCCATGCTTTCCAAAATATGAATAATGCCTTTATGAGTACTGTGTTCCTCCAAGCAAAGGTTTCATAGAACTGGACATCACATTAGTTATTAAGAGTGGTATTTTATGTCGATCTCACTTTTTACAGAGACAAACAATCGAAGTATGTTTAGCGAATACATTAAGTACTTCTCTTTGAGAGTTATGTATGTATTTCCATTTCATAAGGTGGGAAATGAGTACAGAGAGACTAACTCTTTGCTCAAAACCAGTAAAAAAGCATGTGGTGCCATCAAGAGCAAGAGATAACCCCATGCACCAGTACAGGTTGGGGGCCGACCTGCTGGAGAGCAGCTCGGTGGAAAGAGACCTGGGAGTCCTGGTGGACAACAGGATGACCATGAGCCAGCAATGTGCCCTTGTGGCCAAGAAGGCCAATGGCATCCTGGGGTGCATCGGGAAGAGTGTGGCCAGCAGGTCGAGGGAGGTCATCCTCCCCCTCTACTCTGCCCTGGTGAGGCCACACCTGGAGTACTGTGTCCAGTTCTGGGCTCCCCAGCTCAAGAAGGACAGGGAACTGCTGGAGAGGGTGCAGCATAGGGCTACCAAGATGATTAGGGGACTGGAACACCTCTCTTATGAGGAAAGGCTGAGGGAATTGGGTCTGTTTAGTCTGGAAAAGAGACGGCTGAGGGGTGACCTTATTAATGCATACAAATACTTAAAGGGTGGGTGTCAGGAGGTTGGGGCCAGGCTCTTTTCAATGGTGCCCGGCAACAGGACAAGAGGTAATGGGTACAAACTTGAGTATAGGAAGTTCCACCTAAACATGAGGAGGAACTTCTTTACTTTGAGGGTGGCAGAGCACTGGAACAGGCTGCCCAGAGAGGTGGCTGAGTCTCCATCTCTGGAGACATTCAAAACCCGCCTGGACGCGTTCCTGTGCAACCTGCTCTAAGGTGACCCTGCTCTGGCAGGGGGGTTGGACTAGGTGATCTCCAGAGGTCCCTTCCAACCCTATGATTCTATGATTCTATGATTCTATGAAATTATTCTGGCCTTTTTTTTTTATGACAGGATGTTTTTCTCTTGCTTAAGCATATTTGATTTTAGTACAACGATTTCACTCAGCTCCAATAAGATTATTATCATGTATTATCTAGTTCTGAACTATATTGCTTATTCATATAAAACCAAAAAAAGCTCAGAGCAAACATCATCTTTAAGTACAATTAAGAAAAAGGAATAAAAGAATATATGCAGTTTCACTGTCTCATAAAGTGGAAAGATATAGTATAATGTTATGGCTCCCTCTTTTGGATAGCACATATCTAGTATTCAGTAATAAGAAAACTCATCATGTCCTTAACACAAAAAAAAACCCAAGAACACAAGTGTCTCTGTTTTTCCCCCAGATCCTGCTTAACCTTGATAAATGCAGTGAATAAAACCAAGTTTTTTCTAGAGTTTCTTGCAAAATCCAATTATATTGCAGATGTCTACATTCTATAGAAATAGACATGCATTTCCCAGCTAGGCCTGTAGCTAGAATATTTTTGAAATACGTTAAACATTAGTTATCAAGTACCTATAAAAACTGGAACATAAATTTCTCTCATGGATTGCTCCTTATTTTAGCAGTGCTGTTAATATGAAATGTAGGAGAACAATAAACAGAAGGTTGATGGAAAGCACTTAAACTAACTTACTCTCTGTACAAGTGACCAGAAAGGAACAAATTTTGTCTTACACTATTATTACTTCATCAGGAACCATGAGTGAAAAACAAACTAAATGGTCATTTGGGTTGCTCTTTTAAAATCTTCAGAGTAATTGTGACCTAGTTGAAAGTCCACTGACTTATATGCATTGGCTTCAGGAAATTTTTGAACATACCCTTGCAGAATTAAAAGGCATACAACATTTTTAGAAGAAAAAAAAATCATTCCTGTAAAATCAAAGTTGTTTTAATAGATGGGAAAGCTGAGGAAAGAGTAAAAATGTTAAAAGATATCAGTCAACACAAAATAGTGAATGCTGACAGAGCCTAAACTCCTATGGTTTAATATTTTTTCCCAATGTAAAACTAGTAATCAAACAATGTTGACTTTATAGATATATTTAATTTTGAATTTGGATTTTGCTTTCCCAAGTATTTGAGTCTTAGCACTATTCTTCTACATTAAGAAGAATTTATCTAGGCATAATTCCACATTACACAACAGGTTCGATTTTCTCTATGTCTCCATGTATGCTGCTGTGAGACAACTAGAAATAAAATTTTTGGCAAAAATTGTTCATTAAAAATTCACTAACACTATTCAGTGATTTCAACTGTGTCAGCTAGAAGAGAGACTTTATTTCACTCAAAAATCCTTCCTGTTGCTTTATTACCTTTATATAAAATATCAATGTTAGGCAGGTATATATAAAGGAGTTGTTCTACAGGGTTTGTTTAGCACTTTCTATTATTAAAAATAGTCATTCTTCAACATTCATTAAGATGTCAGACTATATAATTAAAAAATTAGTTGGAGTTATATCAACTAACTTAAAATTGTTATATCACGACTCCCATTTTAATTATATCATTGCCGCATGTTTTCATTTCACAGAATCCAGAACAGCAATAAGACAATTACATTTGAATATGCTGGATCATTATTATTCCCTCTATTTATTAGTAACTGTTATTATAAAATGTTTATTTTAAGATTAACACTGTAGTAATGAAATTTAGATGAAGGACTGCCTGTGTGTTGTTCATATAATGATAGTTCTACAGACTTAGGGAAAAAAAGGGCATTTTAGCATGCTTTATTGATAGTAGTACTTGAACTGTTTCGCTAACTGATAATGTGTGCACCCAGCCATATTACTAAAAAGTGAATTAAAATTTGGCTGTAATAATGATTGCAGAATCACAAAGATAAAAAGAGGGAGGAAATTCACTTGTAGCAAGTATAGCTTTGTTTCATGTAAAATATCTCTTCCTACATAAACCAGGAAAAGATCAAAAAAAAAGTGACCGACATACACATCCCTATGTACAGATCAACCATGCATTTTCTTTTTTCCTGCTATGTGATTGAGTTAATTCGTTTTCTGTGAAGTCAGATATTTTATGACTTGTCTTAACAGTATGGAGCCCAAACACAGCTATGGTCCCTCATATATCCTTTTCCATCCTCTTTTAGGAATGCGAGAAGGACGGGAGATAGTCAAGGGCATTTAAGTCCATGCAAGAAAGCTTTAAAGCTTGACTATGCCCTGCCATTTCAGGCAAAGCTAGGCAAAAAATAGTAGAGCAGACAACATAAAGCAAATGCTTTGTTATATTAACTTTTTTTCAGGTATATTTCTACTCTGTCTTTACTCTGAAACTGGAACCATATATGTGGTTTCATGCAGTTATGTCTTTTGTTTCTTACTGAGTTTTAATGAAAAGGGCAGGAAAATGTAGGGGGTAATTCTGGAATGTTACTATGTGCATTTTGAATTAATCCAAATAAATCACATAAAAATCTGCATGCTCTGGGGATTCATACTGAGATATAGACTATTAAACGCTAAAGTCTTGTTCAGATTTTACTAAAGAAAAAATATCACAAGTCATTTGAAAGCTAACTGGTATCGTAAGACAAATAAATTAGTTATTTATGTCTCTAGTTGCTAGAAACAAAGGAACCAAATAGTAAAACAGTTGGTATCAGCAATAACAACTGCAGTCTCATCAAAGCATGATTAAATGATTAAATACATAAGCAGATGACATATTTCCCCATCTTTAGACTCAGTTCCAAATGGGTCTGAAGTCTTCTGAAGTTGCCTACCATGGTAACAACAATAAACCACATATTAAATCTGTACTAATGTTAGAAATTTGAGGAGGAAAAATTCAAGAAATACTATAGAAAATCTTGAAACCTCAAAGGGGGAATTAAAAAAAAAAGATTATTTTTTCTAGGATTTCTTTCCCCAGAGGGATTTAAAATTTGACGTAATCAAAATTTCAATATGAAATTGAACATTGAAGCCAAACTCTGAGCTACCGATCTGAGTTCTTGGTGGGCTTCTCTGAAGGACAGTCAAGCACCAGAGGCAGTCTGATTGACCACATCTGGGCTACTGTCTCTTGGGAGAGAGAATAAACCCTTAGGAAACAAATAGCAGAAAGGGGCTCTACTAGAACAACATAAACACCCAACATCCAGTGCCATGTATCTGTGTGATACCGTTTCTGTCATTTAATCAGAGGCTGGGGAAACATTTTGATTTTAACAAGCTGCTATAATTAAAAACTGAAAACTTATTCGGGAAGTTCCATGAAAAAATTTACCATTGGTGCTATGCTTGTGGCTACCCAGTTCTGTGGTTCATTTGTCACAGCTTTCAGGAGAAAACAGAAAGGATTATAAACCCTTAAGGATTAAATGCCAGATTGTTTTATTAATTTTTTTATTGAGTTAGCCAGGGATTCATCAGAAGATCTAATTTAAGTACAGCGTCATTTCAAGTTGTAGTAAATGACAGCGACTTCACACATACTATCAGGAATCTTAAAAATCTCAGTGATGAAACTGGTGGAATACTCATTATTTTCTCTAACCTTTCACTTCAACTTCCTTGATACCTGAGGGTTTCAAGGTTTCAAATGCGATGCCAACTTACAAAAAACAGTTTCAGTTGTACAAGTCATGGGGACAAAGTCTGAGGCCCAAACTCTTAGCAGCTCTTAAAAGAATACAATTGTTGGACACATGACAAACAGGGGAAAAAGTCAGTATAGCTTTTGGAAAGGGAAGTCCTATCTCACGGATCTAGTAGAGTCCTATGAAAGAGTTATCAAGCATATGGATAGCTTTGACCTCTTTGTTATGATCTAGTTGTGCTTCTAAAAGACTTTTGACAGAGTCACCCACCAGAAGCTCTTAAGTAGCCATGAGCTAGAATGGAAGGTCCCTGCATATATCAGTAATTGATTAAATGACAGGAACCAGCAGGACGAAGTAAATAATGAGTTTTCACATTGAAATAAGGTCTGTTGTAGTGTTCCACAGGGATCTGTACGAGGGCCAGCACTGTTCAACATACTCATAAATAAACTGAAAACAGGTTTGAATATCAAGGTGAAAAACTTCACAAGTGACATTCAGCATAATAAAGCCAAGGGGCTTTTGCAAAAGCTTGCAAAAGGATCTTATGAGTATGATTATACTAATATACTTCACCTGGCAAGGAAACTGGCTTTTGCAATGTAATTGTCCATACCATTTCACTGTTATTACAGTCCCTAACACCAGTTTAGCCTGTGCCAACTGGCACTCTTCCAGAAAATTCCTGTCAGTGTTTGAGGACAAAGCCCTGGGTGATTTCTCATAAATGATATGGACATGGTAACCCTGCTTTGGAGGGAGGCAGGGGAGAGAAGAAGAGAGTTTAGCCACATGGCTTTGAGCCTGGCCATGCCAACCAGTCTCTTCCTTACAATGATTTAATAACTATAGTAGTTTGCTATATAGACGTTTGCACAGTGAGTGGACAACAAAATGACAGATGGTGAAAGTGTTATGAAATTACGTAAAGCCACACAGATGGTAAACTCCAGATTTTACCTTTAAAATAATAAAGTCTAACTATTGCCATTGTGGAATAACACCATAATGTAACAATAGATGATAACAGGTAGACATTAACCCAGAGCTCTGTAGTGATCAAAAAAAGCAAACGATGCCACGTATCATGATAAAATTAAGTAGAGAATGCGATTATGCTTCTGTATATATATGCACGAAGCTCCTGCAGCTTGAATAGTGCAACAAATTATGATCACCAATCTCAAAAGATACACCCAAAAAATAGAGATTCAGAGGAGGGCTACAGGTGCAATCAAAAGTATGGCACGGCTATCAGACAAGGAATGATTAAGCAGGTAGTCTCAGAACTTTTCATCTTGGAGAAGAGACAACTGAAGGAGATTTAAGTCGATACATTCATCAGTGGCAAAGAGCGTGAAAAGGAAACAACTATTTATTGTGGATTCCAACGACAGTACTAGTTGTCTAATGAAGCTGTCAGTTACAATGTTCAAAAACGAACAAAAAGAGTTTGTTCTTTTCATGAGACTGTTAAACTGTAAGTCTCTTTGCAGAATGTTGTGGCTCCCAGAAGCTTACATGGTTTCAAAGCAAAAGTGGAGAAAGTCATGACAAAGAGACTCAATTAGGGATTACTAAATACCTGATATTTGGAGGCTGAGAAAACATACAGGAGAAAAATCATTATGTGCTTCTCCATGCTTATACACCATCATGGATATCTGCTTGTTGAAGACCTCCTCATCTTGGACTACCAGGATACAAATAGAATAAGCAATACTTCATTACACTTATTTCAAATTTGTTCATGTTTTGCATTTTTCTTGCGTTAATGAAGTCAAATAAGATACAAGAGAAGGGCTTTTTTTGGTTGTTTGGGGGTGGTGGCAGTGTTTTTTGGTTTTAAGGAAGAGATTCAGACCTAGAAATAAGAAAAAGGAAAATCATTGCCCTTTATATTTCCAAGATTTATATTACTCCTGTAAGTGGTAGAATTACCACTTGTAAGTATTTTAGAGTGTTTATTATGGAAATAAAGGCTGAAGCCTCAGCTGCATCAGATTCCTTTAAGATTAACTGAGATAACAAATAGCAAAAAAATATGTTAAACCTATGCACTATTTCTGTGCAAAAATTCGTATACTTGTAAGGGGCCTGCTCATCTCTGAGAACGAGACTTGATTTTGTGATCCCCTTGGAGACAACAGAAGGGCATAAAGGGGGTTGAGCTCTGATAAAGGACAGCATTCAGCAGCTGCTCAGTTCCTTCAGGAAGGAAGCAGAAACAACAGTCTGCAATTACCAGTCCAAATCTGCTAACTGCCTTTAATCGGTCAGCAACGGAGTATTTCCAGTCCAGAGAAGTGAATGTATATTCCCTTGCAGGCAGTAATTAAGTCTGATTTTCATGATCCTTCTCTATAGGAACAAGATTTCTAAAGACTCAGGCATACATAAGCCAAAAAAAGGAGGATGGGAGAGATTAATGGTTTTTAAAAATCTGGGAAATACTAGCTTGAAGATGCCATTATTCAAAGAAATTCTGGCTTGTAACAGCCTCTTGGACCACTATAAAAGCTGTAGACTCAGAAAGTTTAGCAAGCTCTCATCCTGGTACATGCTATGCTCTGGAGATATGCAGAAGCAGAAGGCATCTGACATGGAATCTCAGACTGCTTTGTTAGGAGCTAGCTGTGTGACCAGAGTGGACTGCTGCATAATCAAGCAGCAAAAAAGTGGCATTTGGTGAAAATACATAGTCCCAGTTATCAGGAGAACTGGTAAGTACGTCCTGTCATTAACGGTGCTGCCATAGGTGAATATTATCTGCTTCATGCAGAGAGACTGATGAGAATTGAAGTCTCTGAAAAATAGGGGCCTACACCTCCACATACTGCTTTGTTTTGTATTGGGCAGACAGAGGGCTATACTGTTTACGAAAAAAAACCCAAAACAAACCACAAAGCCCCAACAAGACCACCAACACCACCACCAACAAAAAAAAACCCAAACAAAAAATGCCTTAAATATTACAGTGTATCAATAGCAAAGTACAGCCAACCAGTTTATGAGTGACAGAACTTGAGACAATCTTAAAACGGAAACAAAGAAGAATTTTCCTTTAATGTCAGCATTTATTTTTCCTCCTGTCTGTGAAGGCTATTCTTTAAAAAACCTGAATGTGATGAATGTCTTGCATTTGTAAATAAGGTGTGGTATAAAAACTTATAATGCCGCTTCGTTACACGATAAGAGTGAAATGTGTTCCCTGTGGAGAAAAATCGATACTAAAGATCAAAGGAATATCTTCAAAAGGCCCTGCGTTAAGGGTTTACAAGTGCTATATTTCCTAGTTCCCCTCATGCTGATGAAAAGCAGATCCTGTAAAAAGGTTCATTATTGGAGAAAAAGGGTCTTCCTTTTTTTTTTTAATGTGAAAATACGCGTTTTGCTTTTGTAATCCAGTGACCTGCTGCCTCAGGAGGAGATATTTTAAAGGTCTCTTTTGAGCTTCATTGAATACCATTGCTAACAAGTGAGAGGCCCTTATACAGGATGGGTTGGAAGTGCTGCAGGATTCATTCACTAGCTGGCAGAAGAATGACTGGGGGAGAAAGAGTCCAGAAACCATTTCATCTGCACCTCGGAAGAGCCTTGCTCCAGAGAAGGGCAGATGGTATTTTCATTGCCCAGGGACAGTTGCTTTAAATCACAGCTGTGTCCCTGCACAAGTCTTTGCCAGTGGGGATTGTCCAAACGTGAAACAACACATACCCTTGCCAGATCCACCCAGCTGGGGGACTGGCGTTACTCACTGTGAATGCTATAGAGAGGGTGACTCAAGCCATGTTGAGTCGAATTTGGACCAGTGTCTCCAATGTACACACCCAAGAGGATGGCAAAACTCTAAAATAAATGCTAACTGTCTCTTGTCACAGCAAGATAAATGTTTCTTATAATGCACCTACAAGCCATAGATTCATTTGCCTAAAGACATTAATTCAACAGGCATTCCAATACAAATTGCTATTAGTTCACATTGTCTAAAACTTCATTTATGTTTGTGTGACTCCTTGACTCATGTACCTAAGGTAACCTGCACTGGTGTCCCAAACATAAAGAACTGTCTTCAGTTGTTTCCTGGCAAAATTTTCAGCTGAGCTTACCTCCACTGTATATACTGCTGAACAGACCAGCAACCCCAAAAAAGTGATTCTGAAAATATATTCCAAAAGGTTTGCAGCATGAGCTACTTAGTGGGGAAGTGTTTCTTTTTTAGTGTGGCCCATATTTCTGTGCCTGAATGGGATATGAGTACTTGTACTCAAAGAATCGGTGTTCATCAGTCAAAAATTTGTCCCTTAAGTTTTGGGGATCCCTCAAAAGGTAGTTCAGGTCTCATAGAAACGGATGAAAAAACCTTTCTTGATTCTTCCATGTTCAGCACAGGAGGTCAGTCAAGGTGCACACTGGCTGTTTTCTTTTCATCCTTTCAATACTATCCCTAACCCCATTTTTACCTATGAAGAGAGGAGAGGGAAGGAAAAAATTAGGAAGATGAAAACAAAAGGAGCTTGCTTTTTGAAAATCAGCCATCAATGATACATCCACAGTGTATATTCATGTTTGTAGGATGACTGCACTCAGACAATATTTGAGTGCTGCAGGAAACCTCTGTATGCATATCTGGGCTACCTTCAGTTAGTTAGGGGAGTAATAAAAGTCAACCTACAGGGGCACAGACCTAGCCTCTACCTAAGTCTTGGTATTATCAGTGGCAGTGTGCAGTTTGCAGCACAGCCTTTTGTTGCTACAGCTTCACTGTTCTTAGTATTCAGGCTAGGTAGATTAAGGTTACATTCAGGTATTTGGTTTCAAAAGAAAGACAGCCAAAGTCAATGAGACCATGCATGCAGGCTACATGAGATTTATACTTGCTATATCCTGCTAAAATATATATTTTAGTTTTACAGATTGTTTGGATCATCCTGAAAATCAGTTGGCTCCTTCCTATTTAAAGATTGGTGAGCACAATGTGAAGTGCTGCTGCTGCAGTAAACTGCTATTTTTAGCTGTACATGAGCAGTACTGCCTTCTTCTTTTAGAACAGAATTTTACTTCACTATTAACAAATGAAACAAACTAATGTGGGATACATTATCAAGTTGCCGAAGGTTAGCCTTTCTTCATGTCATGCTTGCGAGTGACTGTGCTACCCTAATTAAAAACATTGCCATGGCAATTGCTATAGAAACATTTAAATTGGCATCATTGCTAACAAATCCCTGCTATTGATCCCAGCAGGGCTTATTTCACACTACACCTGAAGAATCTAAATAGAATATTTTACATTCAAAAGGACTTTAAAAGATACATATTTCCAGTTGCTAATGTGCTCAGGAGAATAATGTCTTTCATACAGAGATAATTCATTTACCTGGAACTGTTGTAGGATTCTGATAGCAGAGTCCTTACCGCAAGGAGAGACTAATGTTTCTAGGCTACCACAACAGATCTCTCAAACCTTAAAAATAAAAATCACCTATTGCCTCCACTCAGGTCCTATGATTTGCAAAGTGGGGAAAGACTGGAGGTTCTCCACAATTTGGGCGTTAAAATGTTTAATACGTGAATACCTCATCTTAAAAGAAGTTCCCAATGCAACTAAGAAGAAAAACATTTTCCATCATTTGACAAGAACAGTAAGTTGACCATTGTACTGAGTAAATGGTGGGAATAGAAGTAAAGCAAGAGAGATTGTGTATATAATTTGATCAGTTACTTAGAAAAAAAAGCACAAAAATTCTTCTCTCTGGTTTCAGGCTTAAGATCTTTGCTTCTCTTAGAAGAAAGAAGAGGTTCCGATCAAATATGAGGAAAAACTTCTTTACGGTGAGGGTGACAGAGCACTGGAACAGGCTGCCCAGGGACATTGTGGAGTCCCCTTCTCTGGAGACTTCCAAGACCCGTCTGGATGCAGTCCTGAGTCATGTGCTCTGGGCAATCCTGCTTTAGCAGGGGAGTTGGACTAGATGATCTCTAGAGGTCCCTTCCAACTCTGAAGATTCTGTGATTCCGTGAAATCAAATTGGATCTTTACCATAATGTTTAGTAGATCTGGACAGATCCATACTAATAACTGTCTCTTTACACCTAATGCGTCCAACTATTGTAAAACTCAAGAGTGGGAAATAATGCCCTATATCTTTTTTCTTTTCCTTTCTTTTCTTTTCTTTTCTTTTCTTTTCTTTTCTTTTCTTTTCTTTTCTTTTCTTTTCTTTTCTTTTCTTTTCTTTTCTTTTCTTTTCTTTTCTTTTCTTTTCTCTCCTCTTCTTCTCTTCTCTTCTCTTCTTCTCTTTTTCTTTTTCTTTTTCTTTTTCTTTTTCTTTTTCTTTTTCTTTTTCTTTTTCTTTTTCTTTTTCTTTTTCTTTTTCTTTTTCTTTTTCTTTTTCTTTTTCTTTTTCTTTTTCTTTTTCTTTTCTCATTCCGCAAAAATATTCTTGACATGAAGGATACTGCTTTTCCTCTATATAAGTCTTTCTGCTAATTAGCAAGGAAATCAGTAGAGGGCAGCGCTACACAGAAAACCACACATTTTAACAATCTCAGGCTATGTTCTGCCCTGGCAGGGGCAGAATATGGGAAACTAGATTCCTCTGAGAAAAAAAACTCTGTTGAAAAATTGGTGTTTTTACAGAAAGAATTTCTTATAGAGGGCTCAGAGCATCTGCGTACAGTGCATTGTTCTTCCTTGAAAGCTGCTCTTACTTTTCCAGACTACACCAGAATCCTTTGTTTCAGTATAAAAATACACTTTCTGAGTCTACTAGATGCAACCCCTGAGCCACTTGAACAGCTGACTATGAGGCAAGATGCATAAGCCAATGACCACCTTGAAGTATTTCTTTGAGTACAAAGAAAAGACTAGTATAAACATCTTATGCATTTGAATCATATAATCACAGAATTGTAGGAGCTGGAAGGGACCTTTGGAGATCATCTAGTCTGACCCCTCTGCCAGAGCAGGGCCACCCTAGAGCAGGTTGCACAGGAATGTGTCCAGGCGGGTTTTGAATGTCTCCAGAGATGGAGACTCCACCACCTCTCTGGGCAGCCTGTTCCAGTGCTCTGCCACCCTCAATGTAAAGAAGTTCCTCCTCATATTGAGATGGAACTTCCTGTTGCCCCTTTTCCTGTCACCAGGCACCACTGAGAAGAGCCTGACTCCATCCTCTTGAGACCCAACCTTTAGATATTTATAAGCATTGATAAGATCCCCTCTCAGTCTTCTCTTCTCCAGGCTAAACAGACCCAGGTCTCTCAGCCTTTCCTCATAAGAGAGGTGTTCCAGTCCTTTGATCACATTCATAGCCCTCCACTGGACTCATTCCAGTAGTTCCCTGTCCTTCTTGAACTGGGGGGCCCAGAACTGGACACAGTACTCCAGGTGTGGCCTCACCAGGGCAGAGTAGAGGGGGAGGATGACCTCCCTCGACCTGCTGGCCACACTCTTCTTGATGCACCCCAGGATGCCATTGACCTTCTTGGCCACAAGGGCACATTGCTGGCTCATGGTCATCCTGTTGTCCACCAGGACTCCCAGGTCTCTTTCCACCAAGCTGCTCTCCAGCAGGTCAGCCCCCAACCTGTACTGGTGCGTGGGGTTATTCCTCCCCAGGTGCAGCACCCTACACTTGCCCTTACTGAATTTCATTATGTTCCTCACCACCCAACTCTCCAGCCTGTCTAGGTCTCACTGTCTGGCAGCACAACCTTCTGGTGTGTCAGCCACTCCTCACAGTTTTGTATCATCAGCAAGAATGAGTATGGCAAGTTGTGTTTGAACAGAAATGAATGAGGGCAATTTTTGGAAATTAAAAATGCATAGTTTTGAAAAAAGCAGAAGTGAAGCATTTGAAGTTTGAGATTTGAAATTTTATTTCCATTTGAAATTATCACAAAACTGAAGATGTAATCACACATCTCAAATGGACACATCAAAATATATTGATGTCCACTATCCTTCCCTCTGTTTCAAAAAAAAAGTAAAAATGAAACAGAGTAAATAATCTGAGTGTTAGATTTGTCTAAATTTTGGAATAATTACATTTTGAAGAGAAAATGTAAACTGTGTGACTTTTTTGGATAACATTTTTCACCACAGTCTTCCAATGCTTAGAGGTATTTTAAAACATATTTTTAGGATTTTTAGTAGTTTCATAGATTTGCTATGTGTTAAAATTTTGCCAAGCATGTGTGTAGTTTTCAAGGCTTTTTGGTTGTTTGTCTTCTGGTTTGTTTTATTTTAATGCAGAAGAGCTGTTATGTTCCAGGAAATTTGAGAAATAAATCAGTCATGACCTTAAATATATAAAAACATGAAATTTATCAGAATAGTTAAGTAGCAACACATCACTCATATACAAAGCAAAAGCAATCAAAACCAAAATTTGATCAACATGAATATTTGAATATGTTATCATTCAGAATGTATATAAGATGAATTCTTGAAATACAGTCCAACAAAAAGTGTTTTAATGCAGCTGTGAGAGAGCACTATTTGAGGATACATCAAGCAAGAGTATCTCAAGAAGAGACAAGAGACTTCAGAACCATTGGACAAACTTGATAATCTGTCTTTTGAGTATGGTATTTGCAAAAGTAGTTCCTGTTGCTGTTTATTTTTATTTTGCAATAACTTAACCAGGGTCTAATTTATAGAGTCTGAGGAGGCCCTGCAATCTGCCTCAGATGGTGCAGTGGGATAGATTTAAGGATCCGGATGGTCATGTTTTATGCTCTATATTGATAAATAGTTTTATTTAGTGATATAAAATACTTCAGTCTATATCATACAGGGAATTCGAATCATCAGATTTAGACACGGATAAAAGATTGGCTGAGATGTTTTGTTTTTTTTTTTCTTTTGATCTGTATCCAGTTTCAATCACAAGGCAAGATCATCATGTATGCAACAGGTTTTCCAGTTATGGTCAAAATTTAATGGTGTTAAACAAAACACAGGAGAGTTCCTCTTTACCCCTCTGCATGCAACAGAATCATACTGAGCATTACAATGGAGAAAACAAGATTTTGAGTATACCTACAGAATTCAAAGAAAATACATCCACTAATGTATGCCAAGATCTATGTACATTCATAATTTTATGCAAATAGAGTTAATTTACTTTGTGCTTTGATACTTCAGTTAAAATAAAGAAGTAAAAGAAATTAAGTTTTCCTGCATTATATCCATGATCTTCTGCATAAATTTGACAGCTATCAAATGACTTTCGTTTTTTTTTTTTTTTAAACATGATGTTAGAAAGGGATAAATATTCCAAGCCTTCACTTCTTGATCAGCTAAAACTCTGTTTGAAGTTACTAAAATGCTAAGACTTTGATCCTCCTTCAGGATTGCTAGGTAAGATCCTGAGACCATATGGAATATCATCATTTTAAGGAAAACTTCACACTTAGGCACAATTCTATCATTTAATCATTAAGGTCTTTAGAGTACAATTCACTGAATGTTTTCAATTAAACAGTTTGGGTTCTCAGCTGTCCAATAATTTTCACAAAAAGCATCTTATTTCCCAAAATGTCTGTCTTTTTATGCAGAAGAAGACTCCCTTTCCCTTCCCTAAAGAAACCACAAAACAAAAGTAGGTGCTGGTAATGTTGGGTTGTGGGAGAAAGGAGGATAGGTATGTATGTGTTGGGTTTTTTTAAATTCAAAATTTCAATACTCTAAAATTTCTGGGTGTTGTGTCTTCATGCTGCTATCACTGCTCATGAACTAGGATTCCCAACGCAAACGATACTTTTGCTACTGAATTATATTTCTATGCTTTCTGTAATATACAATGACAACTCAGCTAAAGATATCTTAAAGCAAAAGCAGGCTTGCCAGGAAACCTAGGTTGTGGAAAAGACTGGGACATTAGGCACCTCAGTTGTACTGCCAAATAAAGAGTATGGGTTTAAAAAAAAATAATTCTTTGTTTTGATTAAATGTTGTTTACAAACTTCTACACAAACCATCAGTGCCAGTTTCAGAAAAATAATATTAACAATAAGATTCTGTATCATAAAAATTCCCATTCATTCATGAGGGGAAAAAATAAAATACATTCCAAATTCAGAATTTTGTCCTAAATGCAGAATTTTGTTAACCCCAGCAGGATTTCTATGAACCAAAACTCATGTGACAAATATTTTTTTCTTTCTTGAATAAGGAATCTGTTGAAGGCATCAAGAATACTTTACATTTTATCTTATATTATGAGTTCCTTTATGCAGAAACAGAAGGGGATCCTCTGAACAATTGGGAGTTAGCAAAGGGGAAGATGGGCTTGTATTGAAGTAACAGAAAATTCAGATTTGCAGACAATTCCGAACAGATAGTAAGAGAGGATAGCATCAGGTTGAGCTGGGAGAGATTAAGTTGGAAGGTTTCTTACTATTTGGGATGTTCTGCTATGTCAGGATGCTGGTAGCTAAAATATGCAGATGAGGAAGTATTTCACCTAGATTGTGTTTTAAATTAAAGTCTGTATACAGTGTGAGAGAGTGAAATAGAAGAAGATGAATGAGACATTGAAGAACTTGACTTAAAACTCTCTGAGTAATTCTTACATGTAATTGTCTCAAGAATATGATCAAACATGCAACTGGTCTTTATTTTTATGGTTATATGTAATTTCCACGGGTTACTGTCATGACCGCTAGGCTATTGGTATTCCCTGTTTCCCATGTCCTTAGGGAAACAAAATTATTGCAACTTACTCAAACACTTTTCTCCATCCCCCAGGTCCTACTTACAAGAGGAATATAACATTTGAAAAAATTGTTGTGGTGAATTATTAGAGGAGTGGAGGCTAGCAGCATCTCTGTAAATGATGAGGACTTACTCCTTCTTGACACTTTTGCTTTGGAGCTGTATGTTTCATGAGATTCATATGATGCCATCCGAAAAAAGGACTAACAAGCACTCACGCAGTGAAAGGACAACAGGATTGTCAGAGAATGATGGAAAAACACTGCACCGCACCAAGCGTGGTTGGATGTGGAATCAATTTTTCTTACTGGAGGAGTACACAGGTCCAGATACTCAATATGTGGGCAAGGTAAGCCTTGTGTTTAAAGGATTCTTTACAGGTGATGCATCTGACACCTGTGGTATTATCCCTCCTTCACCACAGTTGCTTTGCTTTTTATACAGCTATGGTCCCAATTTCTTATATAAGTCAAACAAAGCACATCATGGACCACCTGAGGCTTCTGTGATTGTTCAAAGTTGTGGGAGAAATGAAGTAGTTTAATGAAAAAAAAATAGGAAACTGTTCAGACTAAAATGTTCCAATTTCTTATTACGTATGCCCATGCAAGATTTATCACTGAATCATTTCCAGTTTTCAACTATTAAACATAAATATTAGATAAGGGAATAGAGAAGTTATGCCTTCATTCATCTACCTTGTGGCATTTGCTGGTACTTCCACAAATGAAATATAAAATCCTATTTATTAATAATAAAATTGCTGTTTATGCACAATTCCAAGTATGGATAAAGTGTTTGAGAAGAAAAAAAAATAATCTGGTTTTCATCATTTCTGCAATAAACTGAGGTCTTTACTTAATGGCTCTAAAGACTTTCCATTCCCTGAGACTTACCTACATGAGCTATTGCTGACAACAGCACCTCTGAATTCCAGCTGTCTGCAGTCCTACCTTTTCTGATAACATACAACTCAAAGTTTTCCATATTTTTAGTCCTTTGTGGTGTCTCACCATCCACAGATCTGCCTTGTGGTCTGGTATAAGTAAACAATCTTGGTAGAAGCCTAGAATACACACAGCAACCACCCAGAATGACTTACAAATTAAGGAAATGTTTATCTTAATATCTTAAGTTAAATAAATATCCATTCCAGCTTCTGTCATTGATCCACAATGCTGTCATTATCTCAGATTGTCAGATATATCTCTGTTTTTGGTGCCTAACTACCAAATGGATTGAGACATTTTTAAATAAAAGACCAAAAAAAGTTTTTGAACATTTGCTAATATCCCTGGTCATGGGAGTCATGATCTTCTGGAAAATATGGAAATAATTTCTTTTTATTAAGAAACAAATGTCAAAGAGGCCAACCATGGTGACTATGAACTTGATTCTATCCTCATGTATACGAACACTACACCCATACAATTCTGTTTTCAATGAAATTAATTCTGACTTGCAGTAGTGGAAATAATATGAGACCAAATGATTCTATTGCTTTATCTGTTTATCAGTGTGTAAATAGGAAGGTTTGTTGTAGGCAAAGGGATCTTCAAAAAAGAGTGCACTAACTGCTCAGAGAGATTTCTAAGCAAAATTTGGTTGGAAGCATCTTTTAGTATTGAGTATATTTGTCAGGAAAACATACAATAAGGTCCACAATAACATAGATCTCCATAGCTGTAAGTTCTACCTAGTCTCACAGAAATATTTTTTTTGTAAAAATAGAAAGCTGTCATAGAGGAGAAGTAAGCATCAAACGTAAGAATTGATTCCAGTTTCAGTCCCACTGCTATCGATGAATGGACTCCACACTATCTATGACATTCAAAACCTCAAATAAATTAAGCTTACATCAAGACTGCTATCACCATCTGTTTCACACATGGAATGCCTACATGGTATACTGCAACAGATGCAAACTTACTCTGCAATTATTCCAAACTAACTAAAAGCCATTGGACCTTATTACCATAGACCTAAGTCCAGGACGGAAAACAAATGGCTGTACAGCAGTTGAGATGTTTGATTTCTTATAACTCAGATCACATGTTAAAATTTTTCACATTTCACTGCAAAATATTATACAGGGGCCCCGAGTGAGGAGTCAGCATTACTGATTCTCTAAAAAGATGGAAATCACCCCAAATATTACCCCATACTCCAAGGAGATTGAGTTGGATTGAAATTATAAACTCCATATGGTTGCATTAACTTCAGAACAGTTTATGACGTGACAAAATGATCATTGTTCTGTCCTCAGTGGTATAAAACCACAGTAAATCCATTTGAGTTAGTTCAAATTATCCTAGGTAAACGTGACATACAGCACCAAGAGGGAGCTGCTACAACAAGAAGTGAGCTAAGGAATTTCTTTTTTTTTAAAAAAAAAAGCAACAATGTTTTTAAGCAATATTATTCTGAGAAAGGCTTAAATCTCAGGTTTAGTATTCTTCTGCTCAAAGTGATGGTAATTAGCAAACTGGTATGTGTGAAGAGAGAGCACTTTTATTCCAACCCGTGGGGACTAGTTCATAGCAAGTATTCTTATCCAGTCCCTCTTTAATATGGATATGCACAGGCAGATGTATTACTGGGGTAGAATAATAAATGTTGTACTAAATATTAAATAAACTGAATTAGGAAACTTTATCAGGAAATAAACTTCTAAGGGATCATAGCCATAATACTAAAAAATTACTTTTCCCTCCATAGTTCAGTTTTCAAACAATTTTTATCTGTTAGGTCATTGCTTGTGTTGTGTTAGTGATGCTACTTCGTTGATGTTTTATATTGTTACGAGTGCATTCTGTTATTGGCAGTGGGATAGGATCACTCAGTATGACATAAAAGGGCTAAAATTTATTTACTAAGAAGGATGGGTACATGGGATGGAGAGCTATTCTGTGACATCCACACATCTCTCACTCCTACTGCTCAGCCCCTCAGCCCAGTTTAGATGTGCAGCAGGGATACAGGGGAGCTGGACACTTCCTTTGATGACTGGACTGTCCAAGTCCTTGTTGATACTCTGGCCCCCATGAGAGCACTTCTGCCTTGTGCGCAGGCCTTGCTCAGTGTCAGAGGTCCCTGGAGGGATGAGTTTCTCCCCAACATCTGATGTGTTTTCATCTTAAGTAGCGCTTTTTAATATTGGATTGCCAGCAGCCAATGGCCCCACTAGCCAAGTAGCCCCAGGAAGATCACTTTCCCCATATCTAAGTCCAAATAGAAGTTGTTACCAGGGTCACCCTCACCCTCTGGTCTCCTTCCCAAATATCTTCCAAGAATGGAAAGTTGTTAACAGCTCCATTATCCCTGATTTTTTGTTTCTTTCCTGCACATACCAGACTAATCTAAGCAGTTAGATCTGGCAGATGCAGTCACGGTCTCATTCATCTAAGTGGTGCTTGTAGGTAGGCTTTACCCTCTGACAAGAAGTAACTAAAAAAGAGGTCTGGTGTACTTGTAAGGTAGATGAAAAGCCCAGCTCCACACAAATCTGGTGCATGTCTCCCAGACTCTTAACTGGGGTAATACGGTGTTAACAACTCTGAACAGCTAGAACAGAGTTTATGTTCCCAATTATAGTTAGATAGCTTTTAGACAAAGGCAGTGGAAGTGATGATAGGTGATGTAAACTGGATACCAGTAAGTGCAAGTGCATCTAACGCACTTATCAGAAATAGAAAATATTGTTTGATGAGCAAAAGAAACTAGCATTCAACAGCTGCCAAAAGGCTTGATGGCTAGAACAATTGTAGTAAAAAAATTACTCAAAGAACAGACCTAAATCACCAACCACCCCTCAGGAACAGGGCATATATGAACAAGAATTTCCCTGTGAATGTGATGAGAGTCAAGGTAAATCCAGACAACCTACACTATATCCATCATGCATCTTTCTTATCTATCTCATGTACTGGTGCACACATAAAAACTAAGCCCATAGGAAGTATTTAAATTTGTTAGGTCCTATTACTTGTACCTGCAACAATGCAAGAACTGCTTATGACATCCTTTGATTTCTTATCCTTTTAAATTCTATTCAGGAAATGCTTAGAGAAACCAGTGGCTCCATCATGCTAGGTCTTGTATAAAAAATGCATAGGCAGATAAACTTCGCTCTAGAGAGTTTGCAACTGAAATGTTCAGTTAGACACAGGTAGGGTAAACAGTATCACAGAGTCCTGTTTAAAAAATTGACTAAGAAAAAAAAATAAAAAATTCTAAGACACAAAAATGCTCAAATTCTTTCAAGATGTCTGTTGCCTCAGGTGAACGCTGAATATCTCAATGGGATCATCAGCATGAGGAATTTTCAGAGGAGGTAGAGAGGGAAATTGTAGAACTCATTCTGCATACTAAGAACTCACAAAAAAGAAAAAGAAAATGTGTATTACGATATATCATTCCGAGTTAAATATATGAGAGGTGTTTCTTTTTAAAGGAAAATAAACAACTGGCATTTTTTTGTGAAATATGAAGGGGTTGAGAAAGTAAAACACCTGACTGTATATAGTACTGTGGCATTCCTTTGTTTCTGGGATCTCCTTTTCTTTCACTAGGGAGGGACCATAGATCCGACTTCTCAAGTGCTACTAACTTTAAGCCCCATGTAGAACCTAAGAAATGAAATCTAAAACACTGACCTTCTATGAGAAAAGTCTACTCAATTTACTCACTTCCTAAACAAATAACCCAAAAATACAATAATCTAAAAAAAGGAATTCAGTTTAGGAAGTATTAAAGTATTGATGGGGATAATGTTCATTAATTAAAGCAAAAGCTAATAAAATGCACAGAAGGCTCTAACCAAGTAGCCCTTTGGGGATAATTAGCTTTATTTTCCAAAGCTAATACTGATTTTATGTGCTTCCATTTCTAAATAACTTACCTGATACCCACTGAATGGGCATCAGTTGTGCAAAATGCCAAATATCCCACCTCTTTAACTCCAGTCCTTATGAAATATCCTTAGGTGGGAAGAAATAGTCTTAATCAAATTCATCAGCCATTTTGGAAAATGTAGCCCTTTTCGCTTTGCAACAATACACTTAAGTGATTTCAAGAGACACGAGATCTTTTCTTCTTCCAAGTCTCTCAGTTATATTTTTTACATGAAATCTAGTCTCTCCCTATATCATACAAGCACTTTGTTAATCAAAGGCTACTAATCTTGATGGGCAGATAATGTGTGGAGTTCCATGCAATGTGTTTTAGACTGAATCATCAACTGTACAATAAAACACCTGTCATATCCCAGAACTCAAAAAAAATAAACAAACAGCAACAATAAAAACATTTTTTTTACACCACCTTCAACCTTTCTTTTTCATATTAAGGGGGGAAATACAAAATCAAATAAAAAAGAGATGACACTTCTCAAAATTAGCTGCTCCATGAATAACCTCCTGTTTAATAACTTCCATAAAAAGAAATGAACTAGACTTTGCATGTCATAAGCATGATTTAAATTGGATGCAAACTGAAGAAAAATCTCTGTTCTACCTCCAGTTAACCAGTGAGTTAACATTTGCCTGTGTGTCTTATTAAAAAGTATAAAGTGAAAAGAAAAATATTCAGAGGGTGGATTTGTTTTGTTTTTCGGGGGGCGGGGTACAACATATATTCAAATGGAACTATATTTCTTGTAGTCTGCACTTACAAATACTCAGACATCCAAAAGTGAGGTTGCCTACTATAGCAGTATGCCTTATAAGAAAAGAGAGAGAAGACTAAAGAAACTTCATGTAACAATTCAAGAAGTCTCAGTGAATCACCAACGTCACCAGACTTGCTGTTATTTAATAAAAACTTCACTCAATTGCCCCATTATACGAGGTGGGTTTTTTCCTTATTAATGGAATTGGATAGTATTTCTTTGTAAACATGGACTGAAAATGTACTGATGCCTGGAAATATTATTTCACATTACTTTGCTGGCTGCCTTTGGTGGCTGCCCACAAAAGTAGGTAGTAGGCTCCCGCTTAATATGCGAAGCAGCAGAGAAGTCAGAAAATGGGATCAGTGAAGCCATTAATCCATTAGTCTTATCCCAGTTCATCCATGTCCTCTCAACACATTGCTGAGGCCTTTGCCTTTCTCAGCCTCTGCTCTGAGCAAATTGGGCGGAAGAAGCTTTTGGCCCAAATGTGTGACCCACTGAGCTGGCTCTAGACAACACTGCAGTGCCAAACTCAATAATCCTAGTTTCTCCATCCTGAAACATAATGTTCTCATCTGCCATAAAAATATTTTTTTTATTAATTACCTAATTTTGTGTTCTTTATGTATTGAATTTGATCTTAATAGTCCCTTTAGAGTATCTGAGAGAACTTACTTTTTCACTTGTGCCTTTAATCAATTTATGAAATTAATCCATAAGGATTTCTTTACAGTATTTGTTATTTTCCCTCCACAGAGTCAGTTTAAGAACCACCTGGTAATTCAACTGGGGGAAGATTTCAGCACATTCTTAACATGTTCTATCTAGCATGCGCTATAACCCAAACCCAAATGCTTGACAGCTTTTGAAGAAGATTTAATAATATATTTTCATTAGAATATCTGCTCTTAAAGTAAAATCAATATTTTAAAATTAAATAAAAGAAGAAAAAAATAGAGGGGTCTCCTGGGTATCCTTTTGTATTTACTTTCCTCTCCCAGACCCCAAGTTTTTCCTTGTGTTTGAATGAATGCTGCAGAAATAATGATGTATCAAAATAGAAAGGAAAGAAATCATAAGGACAGAAAGGATCAAAGAAATAAGAAAAAGACTCTGACAAATATTTTAAAAAATAAAAAATAGAAAACCTATTTGATTCCAAGATGAATAAATCAATAAATTATGTCCACTTACATTGCATTCTTCAGTTAGCACATTTTTCAACAAACGCTTGATCTGGTTTCAAGCCGCCATATCTGTAGGCAGATGTATACCTAGAATGAAATTAAAATGGAAACAGGCAAACCAAGAAAAAAAAAAAAGGTTAAAAAAATTGCCACAAGTCCCTGTCTCCAAGTCCCTGTCTCCAGATACAGGCATAAATTAACTGCAAATATGAATGAAGAGACATGGTTTTACTTGTTTAAAAATAACTTATTTTCTGAATGCTTCCAACGCAAAAATTGAAAAACTGCTGGAAGTAAAATTTATTTTTGGCCACAAATAGTAAAAAAAAAAATGTTTTTAATAAAATTTGATTGCTACTTTTAAAAAGAAGGATGGAGGGCCAGGGAAGAACATAGTGAAAGACAAATGCTACATCTTCCAAAAACAATAGGACTGTTTTCTTTTGGAGAACGGACAGTTGCTCAATTCTGACAACCTAAATTCATTTTTAATTGAAGGTTCAAAAATAGTGAACAGATCTAATCACATCATGCATAACCCAAGTATAAGCAGTTTAAATTGCAAAATATCTTGAATGTTACATTGCACTGATAGGCCTAAGATAGAATTTTGCAATCAAATTTGGATATCATATTTCACAAAATAAAGAATCATTTCTGAAAGCAGCTGCAATGATCAGAGACTTCAAATACATGAGTAGCAAGAGTGAGTTTGTATTGTTTGGTACCGATAGAGCAGATGTCATGAGATGTGACAGCTTCTGTTTCTTTAACTACATAAAGAGGGTTGGTACTAGATGATCTTTAAGGTCCCTTCCAACCCAAACAGTTCTATGATTCTATAAAAGACTGCTAAAAAAAATATAATCTCAAATTCTTGTCATATTCAGGGCAAGAAGTTGGGTTCATATTGTCATCAGGTTGATTTACATCCAACATCAGGAAAAGGTTTTTGATGGTAAATAGGGTCAATACAGTGAAGTACTTGGTGAAGATCACTTGGAGAGACAGGATTAACTTAATACTGGATGTTTTCATGCAAACTAAAAAAAACATGTGCCAGAAAGTCCACTCTGATCCCATCTGGAGGCAGGAGGATGGCACACATTATCTCTTTAGGTCCATGGCTGTTGTGTTTTCAAGGATTCTGTGTGTATTTTTCAAGTTCAAATGATAAATCAGCTAAACTGCTCGTGAAAAACACCAACAACCTACATCAAGAATAAATCCAAACACATAAGAAATGAGGAAATCCTCAAACTATTTATTCCAAACTCTTCCCTTTCCCTTTTTCTTCCCTTTGCATTTCCCGTTTTGCTTCTCCTCCCCTCCCCTCTCCTCTCCCAAGACAGAACATCCGGTATGCAATGATTTTCAAATTAAAAAAAAAAAAGCAGAAAGCTGACAACTATGTGCCTTTATAGACCCTTTGTGCTTAATTTGTAAGATAATTCTTGAGAATTTAGCAAGGCTAAGTGACAACTTCATCCATAGCATAGATACAGACATCTGAAAAATTACCCAGCTACTTTTAAAGCCACAGCCAATAAGAGACAATTCAATAAAGACAAAACAATAATAATTCCCAAATTCTTTTCCCTTTTCCCTCTCTCCCTCCATGCTTCTCCACTCAGGTGTGGAAAAATTACACTCACCCGATACTCAACATATCAGCCAAAGCTACAAAGTGGATTCTAGTTTAGTGTTCACTACAATGCTTGCTCCTTGCTTAGTGACAGCTCCCCTTCCAGAAGGATCTCCTGAGTGTGCTCAGAGCACCCATGGGGTGGGCCAGGACAAGAGTAACGAGGGTCTGGGGCCCACACAGTGGAGGACACACCCCACCACCACCCATGGGTTTTGCTGGGATTGAGGGTGTTGACAAGCTAACAAAAACCAAGGCTCAAAGTCAAAATACCTGATTTAAAGACAAAGTGGGCATGGAGAATGGAGTTCTCCTCAGTCTCCAGTGGTAATTTCCAGCTGCCATTTAAAATACCATTTCCATTTTAATAAAAACTGTTTTTTCTGAGCTTAAAAGCCTCTTTGTCTTGGCAAGCTCCTTATGCGAAAAGACCTAAGCAGGTCTGCCTCAAAGTTCTGTCTGGCTCAGGCAACTTCCGCAATAGGTAATTGTTATTTGTAGAATAGAACTATTTTCTTATTACAACTTCATAGGCTGGTATTTCTCAGCCTTGCAACTTTAAGCCTGTGGGAAGAGAAGATTAGACCAGTGGCAATCTGCAGACAATCTATTATCAGGCTATAATTCATTGTGCATGAAAAGGTGGGAAGGTGAGGAAAGTGTATTTCACAAGATACGAAGCATGATGTTGTATATTTATTGCATTGATTACATTCTAGGAGTGATTCTGAAAAGGGGAAGCGCTTTGACTATATTGTGGTTTACTGATACCTGCCAGCCCCGTGATAAAAAGAATGCAAAACCTATGAGAGCAAATCAATATGTGACTACTTAGAAAGGTCAATTTGACTGCATCAGAGGGTGGTATTGTGCAACATCTTGTCTGTTGGAGAAAGGTTTATGAATAGTCACCTTGAAGACAAACAGAGGAGCTGTCAACAAGCAACTGTCAAGAACAGCAAGTCTTTCCTTCCTGTATGTGTCTGATACATCAAATCCTGTCCATTGCAGAAATCATCACACATTTTAGCCTGAAAAATATGTTAGTCTAGCCAATGTAATCAGTCAATTTAACACTATGCTGGGTATCAATCAAAAGAGGAATCTGTGATCTCTTATCAGTTATAGAAATACGTAACTATGGTCAAATCCTTGCTGTATGTACTGCTGTTGTAACACAAACACACTGGGCTAACTTCTGCTCTGACTTATGTCAATCTACAGTTGAGAAACTCTGCTGAACTCTCTCTTTTCTGTTTTTACACAGCAATGTGCAATAAAAAGGGGTAAGAATGCATTCCAGCCTCCACAAACATTTCAGAAGTTATAAATTCCTCCCTGTCTTGCTCCACATCTCAGAGACAAGCATGCCCATTTCAGATGGAAGTCATCATAATATCTTTGACAAATTGGGAGTGTGAGGAAATTACAATCAAGCTGATAACATTAAATGAGTTTTAACCTCAACTGAAGAGAATTTTTTTTTATGTATTCTCCATTTCCATAGAGGAACTTGCGGAGAAAAGACATCAGATCCCCTCTGTTTAAGTTGTAGAACTCTTAACAAAATCTCAAAGAGGTCTTTGGAGTATTTGATTCAGGTACAAGAATAAAAATTTAGCCCAAACACTGCCATAAAAATAATCAATGATGCTGGAAATAATTATTAATGAAATTCGATTAAATGTTTGCTTTATGTACATTTTGCTTTATTTTTTCCATCTGTAAAATGTAATTGCCAACACTTGTCTAATGAAGCTTTTCCTCAGAACATGTCTGTGTATGAGGTGTTCCCACACAATATTACAAGAAAGTTTTGGAATATCATGAAAACAGCCATGAATCAGCCATTTGCTTGGAAGAATGGCTTGGAATTATTGGATTGAATAAGATATCAAGGCACACTATGGAAAGGAGGAAGAAACAGAACTAAATATTTAATAGCCACCTACCTGGTGAACAGTGAATTTGTGGCATAAATGATTGCTTTAACTTTTTCTAACACATAACAATGACAACCACAGAAGTATTTTGTGGGATATTGTTGTACTTCTACTCAAGCATTCTTAAAATGCATTTACCTAACTTAAACTTTGTGATTCTTGTCACAACCTGTAGCCATTTTTGCCCCTTCAGCTTTTAGCTATTGCTACACATTTCTGATTAAGACTTACTTTCTAAATATTGAGAACAAAATTGGTTCTTATAAAAAAGTTCTATGCAGCTTAAGTGAAATTAACACTACTATATCACACTGTTAAAAATGTTGCAGCTACTGACACAAGCTTTAAAAAATTGTGCTTTTCTGACAGTTTAGTCTTACAGGGACTATGGAAGTAAGCATATTTTTCTTTTTAATAAGCATTTGTGATTAATAAACACTGTCAAATACCAGGAGGTAACAGAACATTAAATGTTCAAACACAACTGGGTCAGGTAGCTGAGTGATAGAACTGAATTAACAAATGAAAAATAAAATACAGAAAGTATTTTCTTACCTTGTCTCTCTACCAATGCAGCATTTGCATTTAAAAGGCTGAGACTAAAGATCCTCTAAATCAATAATTTAAAAAAAAAAAAAAAAAATGGAAAAAGTTACTATATGTTCTGCGTAACACAAGTGACTGAAAGAAATAACCATGTATATCTATCTTTAATTTTAAACCTACGTTAATTAGATATAAACAAACGGTATGGACAATAAAATTAATGTAAAGATGAATTTGGCATGAAAGCAAGTATTTCTGTATATATTGTCATTGAAGTAAATGGAAGTGTGGTTGTTGCAAGAAAGCAAAATAAATGGTTCAAGTTTTTTTTTTAGCTGTCTCTGTAAGTTTCACAGAACATGAAATTACATTCATCTCTGTACAGGTTAGTAATAGTGAAGTGGAAGAGGTCACAGTCTGATTCCCATCCATTCCATATGAAAGATTTAGAATCACATGCAGAAAGGCATGAAGTGAAGGGCAAAATCTGAATCTGTCCCAGAAGAAATTCTGTAGTCCTTCAAAAATACTGTTAATGGACGGAAAAAGGAATGACCCATTATGTTTTCCTCCCATTACCGGTACTGCAATTAATTGTCTTTGTACTTCAGGTGGCTAAATCTGGTCTAACTTCAAAGGGTGTAAAAGAAAAAGAAACAACAAAAAAACCCCACAGTTTAAAATCATTTTATGCATCTAAAAAGCTATGAGAATATATATGTGTGTGTATATATATATATCAAACATTGTTTTCTCTTCAGGATAAAGAAAATATTTATGTTGATCTCTTTGATGAGGAAAAAAGAGAAAAGGATAAAAAAATGCTTCATAATGATGATGCTATGAGTATTAATAATATATTCTACTTCTGTAAGTACCATTCAATGAAATAAAAGAACAGTACCTGTGTTGAGGCGGGCAATGACATAATATCTGTTCTTCTGAGGAGGAAACTCCATCAGAGTTGCTGAAACAGTGATCTGAGGTCACAGAGCCAGTCAATGAGAACAGGTACATGAGACTTATCTATTTGACAAGATCAAGGCAGAAAGAACAGCACACATCTAGAGTGAAAAACATTTGAAAAAAAAGAGCACTCCTGATCCCTCATTTTTAATATTAGCAAAATCTCTATCTTAAGTTCTATCTTAAAACCTATCTCCAAATGGTCAACAAGACCACGATCAACATTTTATTCCAGGTGAAGTCATAGGATAATTAGAAAAACAATCAGTTTTATTTTGTGTGCTGCGTAGTTCTCCAAAGTACAGAGTAACTCTTTAGACAAAAATGGATTTCAGCAAAGGATGCAGACAGTAAGCATTGAAGATTCCAGTTCACCCCCCCCCCCAAATCTTCTTTTTTTCATAAGTTAATACAAAATTAGCATTGATATATTCAGATTTTTATCTGCTTTAACCAGATGCAAACACTTTGACTATACATGCTGTTAAACTAACATTAATTTAACTCATCCTTTATGCACCTCCTGCTGGGCTTCTTTTTCATTAATATTTGCTCTGAGAATCTAAAACCCAAAAAATTTTAAAAATCCCTCTTAAATAACTCCTGCATTGTCTAACGTCTCCATATTAATCTCACTTCATCTGATCAGCTCACAGATTCAGCTATTAAATTAAACATACCCTCGATAGAGCAACACTGTTGGTCTGCAGGGCTTTATGTTTGGTTTGGACCTTATCCTTTGGCTCCTCCAGACACTACTTCTCTTTCATGGAATTTTGCTCTGAAGCCCCAGGCAGCCTTATCCTGGCTTCATGCTTAATCAGACAGGTACAATCTGCCCGTGGTTTATGTGGAACTTGAAGCCCATCTCATGCCCCCTCTAAATGGCATTGCACTTACCAGGTTCTGTTATGCCAGGAAAAGGATTAAGTCTTGATAACTATTCCAACCACCACCTTGCCTTTGCCATCATCACAGTGATGACCTTCCAAAGATGTTATTTTGAAACAAGATTTAAATGAACCATACAATTACATAACATAAATTTCAATAAATATAAAATCAGTGACAAATAAGAACAAGCCAAAAAAAAAAATTACCCTAAATATTTCTTTCCTAACTGCTGGTTTTCAGCATATTCTTCTTGAAACAATAGCTTCACTTAGGAAGCTACATTATCACAACAAGGCTTGGTGCCTATTATGCCCCATCCTGATTTCAAGCCTTATGCTTTAATATACATACCTTTGAGAATTTACTTCTCAGATTTTACCAAGATTTGGGCATGCACCTATGTGTCTTGGAGCAGTCACGGGGCAGGGGAATTGCACTCACACTGAGGAAGGCACGAGATGGATAACTCCACAGTATACTTTCACTGAGTACCCTTTCGTTGGTATGACAGTTTACATTTCCAGTACAGTCTGCGAGTAGAAAAACAGCATAATACTTTAAATTAATTTCAACCTGTGTTTTTCTTTTTTTTTTGGTTAACTTGCCTATAAATAAGCAGTAGCAAAGGACCTTAGTGATGCTTTAACCCTCCACTACTGTTCATTTGAAAGTTTAGTTTTACATAAACATTTAAGGTATTTAAAGAGTCACCATTTAACAACCATATTCTGAAAGAGTATTGAGGAATGAACAGATTTCTTCTTGTGAGGTGTGTACAGTGTCCACAAAATATTTATCAGTTTGCAAAGCAGGATCTTAGGAAAAATACATCTTTTAAAATTGTGATTTGAAGATTTGTGATAGAGATCATTGTGAATCAAGCATGGAACTCAAACTCATCACTTCTTAGGTTTGAACTCATGTAAAAGTACGTATGTTTTAAGCATAGTAAATAACTTCTGGAATATTTCTGAAAACACCATATAGTTGAACAGCTTCGGAAAAATGCACATTTTGGGATCTGCTTCCTTTGAGTCAGCAGGCTGACAGTATGGTTTTGTTTGTTTGGTGCTGCAAACCTGGAAGCGTGTTTACATATTTTAGCCCAAAAAAGACTTTGATCATATTGTCTCACATCTCAACATCTTACTCAATTACTCTTGCATTATGCTGTATGACTTTCTGAAAAACATTGATCTTTATCTGTAGGCATCTGCCTACATGTATGCACATATATATACACACATAAAATTGTGATTAAGAGTAATAACATTAACATTGTGATTAAGAGTAATAATTCAGAACATTGTGGATGAC
>VYZM01007790.1:0-13191 GCA_013398915.1 Dromas ardeola
CAGCACCTGTGAAGAGAAAATATTGCACAGTCTCTGCAGGGAAAATGGCTTCTGCAATTCTCTTATTACTACAGCCCGGAGTGCAAGGGAACCTGGGTCCTCCTGCAGTTGCTGCAAGCATTCCTCCCAGAGGAAGGCATGTTGCTACATCTGGGAATGGATCAGAGCCACAGCTTCCCCCTTAGCTGGGCGAGGCCCTACAAGCTGCTTGGTTCACACAAGCAGACCCCAGGACAAGTATGAGATGCTCATGATGCACCTGAGAGTGTGATGGAAAAATCTTCCCCTTTCTGCAGCAGATTGTTCTGGATTTGGCAACCAATTTCTCCCATTTCCTCTCCTGGGACTATGACATGACTCAGCACACTGAAAAATTGCTCGTTGTCCTGGTGTACTGCAGTGTCTGGAGACAGATGTTGCATGTTCTTTGTGACCCACTGGACAGTGGGTTTAGGGAACCATCCTTGTGATCTGCACACCAGCTCTACCCCTTGCCCTTGGTCACCTAGCACATCGATGGATACAGCCCCAGAGCCTAGAAGAAGAGAGAAGGTGAGGGAGAGAATTACTGTAAAGAGAGTACCTTCTTGAAAGCAGCTCCATGCTGGAGTCACAGATATACCTGGGAAGCCAGAGCTTGGCCAAAAAGCCTGAGGGTTTCTCTCAGGAGCTGAGCAACAGCTCTTCTGGGATGCATGTCTCTGCAGGGTGAGCAGAATATCCTCTACCCCAGGCACAGCAGTGACCCTGTGCAGGAGGGAGGCGGTAGTGCATGGCCACTGCATGCAGGGAAGCACTGTCCTGTGGTGCCCCTTGCATGAGCCTCAGGACCATGGCAGGGCAGAGCTGGAGTGGTGCTGCACCATGGATACCCTGTGAAGACGACGCATCCCCCAACCCTCACCTCCTCACACACCCTGTCTGCACAGTCAGGCCCTGAAATTCCCACCTGCAACGCTGAGCGTGGTGGTGATATCTCTTGCACCTCTGTTGGATATCACAATGCAGCTGTACTTGCCATCGTCGGCTGGCTGGACACTCTTCAGCAACAGAGACATGTTCCCAATGGTAAATCCATCCCTCAGAAGGGTTGTGCGCCCCTGGTACTTCTCGCCTGACTGGTCTCCAGCCAATTTTGTATATTTATGTACACTGTCTGTTTTCCAATCAATGATTTTCACCCACTGCACTTCAATGATGTCCAGTGGCTCTGTGGAGGTGATGTAGCAGGGCAATGTCACATCCTGGCCAACAACTCCCATGATGTCCAGATGAGGTGTGACTTGGAGCTTTCCTGGAACGACCAAAGCTTTGTGAATGCATGGCCTAAATAACTCTATGTGTTAATGGGCCTGGATGGCAAGGCTAGAGAGGCATCTCCTCCCCGGCTTTCAGGAGTGCCAGTTTCTGTTAGTCACTAGGGAGGATTTTCTTTTGATATCATGGGACAGTGGGGAAGAGATGCAGCGTGACAAACAACGGAGGGGAAACCACGGGTTTTCTTGGGACTCCACAGCAAGTAAGCACGCATGGGGTGAGATGACTGGAGTCATAAGAAGTAGCAGTGAGGGATTTTGATTTAAACTGAGTTTTCTTTGGAAGCCCTGAAAACGCTGCAATTTTTGAAAAAGAGAAGATATGTTTGTATGGGGAGTTTTTAATCTTTTCTTCTTTTTTTTTTTCTGCGGAGTAGTGGCAAACAAAATGTGGATGAAGCTAAGAGGAGAAATCAAGAAAGTTTGTTGGGCGGGGAGGGAGCAGAAAGTGGGCAGGAAGAGGTCTTACCTGTGATGTGAGGGGCCAGGAGGAGAACCCTGGTGAGCAGGAGCCCTCCATTCTCCTGCATGCCTGTGATGGTTAAACAGCCCACTAGAAAGAATGCAGAGGGGAAAAGATGGTTGCCTGTGTGGGTAGACCACAGGGCTCAGAACACACCACACTGCTTTGGAGTGGTGACTGCCTGTCCTCACTCTGGCACACTGCCTCCCGTTGTGAGGAGGGCAGACATATATGCCAGTGGCATCATACATGTTCCATTGCTCTATCTCCCTCAAAAACAGGCCCCTACTTTGGTCAACTGAAGAAGCTGTTGAACCAACAAAGTCTCGGCTGGCCACATTGTTAGCTTGGACACCTGTGGATCTGGAGGCATGAGTCTACTTCGGCCTCTACAGCAACAGGCCTTACTTTGAGGTTTTTTTGAGTGGCACCCACTCCAAAATAACCCTTCTGTCAAATTTAAGGTAGGGTGGTCCTAAGGACCTTTGAATGCAACAGACTGCACTGCAGTGTCAGAATGGTCCTCCAAGCAGTGGCCACAAAACTTGGCCTCATCCACATGACGGGGCTAGGAGGGATGCTGTCAGGGACCTGTGACACCCATCATCTCAGTCTGTGCTCGTTCCTCCCCTCTGAGACAATTCTTATCCTGAGGCTACTTGAAGGCAGTCAAGAAGAATTCAACTCAACAGCAGTGAGAAACGCTGTCTGGGAAGTGCCCTGCTTCCTCCATTGCTTGCAAAGTAGATCTGGATGGGCAGTGAAGGTGAGTTCATGAGTATGGGAAGTCTGGTTTGCGGCAGGTGACTATCGCTTAGGGTATTCCTGTCAATGTTGCTGAGTCAAGTCTGTCATCCCAGCAGGCACAGGAAGTCACTGCCTTAAGACACCATCTTACTGCTGTGCAAGGAAGGGTTTGGAGAAGCCCAGCTCAGTATGGGCAAACCATGAAAGTTTCAAGCATCGGTACTGGTGGCTAGATTTCATCACCCTTCTGTTATCCCCAGGACACTGAGCCCAAGGGGTTCCCTAGACTCAATGTCCCCTCCAGAGAGAGAATACAACCCCAGTCTCCTGCTCTGCAACCTCCCGTTCAAAGTCCTGCTGGAAAAGCAAGCCAGCTCCATACATCCAAGATAACAGAAAAAACCTTGGTGAAACAAAGCCTAGTCCAGCTGGCCAGTTAATACCTCATTTGTTTTCCCCAGATGACCATTCTCTGTCACCTTTATTTTCCTCTCTGATCCCTACTGGGAACAGCCATGCCACTGATACCCCTGGTTCCTTGCTGCTTGCACCTGAGGAGATGTGAGGGTAAAGAAGGGCTTGCTTGCCCCGTTATGCACAGCTCGGATGAAGGAAACAGCAGTTCCCTTCCTCTGTGACGGCAGCACTGGGTCTCCTGGGTCTTTGGAAGAGAAAGAGTTAAAAGAGACATGCTTACCTGCCTTGATAAATGAAGGTGAACAATGTAAAAGGGTCTTTTTTCTTCTGTACCACAGCATTAAATACAGGTTCTGACTCCTGTAGGAGGGGAGTGGGTCTCACACCTTCAGAAAAGAAGCACCAAATTGTACAGAAGGAAAATTAAAGCAACAATTGTAGATCCTGTCTTTCCTCTTCATGGGAAATGCATGATGAAAGCGCGCTGTAGGTGATTGGATGCAAATGGATCTTGGATGGTTGTCTGAAAGAGGTTCAAGACAACAGCCCACCCTTTTGAATATCTGTTGCTTAGTGTCAAAAGCAAATCTCAGTTCAAAATGAAAACTGGATTTTACCTGTTGTCAGGCAGGAAAGATCTTCACATCTTCTGCCTGTGGAAAAAAATCTTTGAACTCTGAATAGTGCAACTAAAATGAGAAATAATGTATTAAAGATTAACTCGGGGTGGAGCTCTGCCTGAGGATCACACATGGAATGAGGACAGACCGTGTTTATGGCAACCAACTCCTCCCGGGTGTTGAAATGGCACTAGTACAGGATGGGAGAACTCACAGAGAAATTAGGAGTCTGATGCTTTGAGAAGAATGGAAATTCTCCCCAGCTGTATCCAAGAGGAAATCAACTCAAGAGATACAAAGTAAGACCAGCCCAAGTGGCTAGCAGGTCTTGAACCACTGAGCTTCCAGAAAGGTCACTGCAGAAGCTGCTGCAATTCTTCTCTGTGCTGCTTCCCTGAGGCGTCCCATCTCTTTCCCTGGGACACAGTCAGAATTGTCAGTCATGCCAAATGTCCCATTCATCTCAATGTGTGAGGACACTGAACCTGTCAAGGACCATGTCCCTCTCAAGACTCACACTGACTCAATCTCAGTTTTCATAGAAGAAGGAAAGGATGTGGTAATTTTCTCTCCACTGACTTGGTTGACACCATGTTAAACATCTAAGTCTGAAGATATCACTAGCGCCTTCACTTGCGATCAACAGGGAGGAAGAATGTCACTGCAGAAGTAGAGCCATTGCCAGACACTCTGTTCTTAGGGTAAATCTGTGGTTTGAAGCAGTGTTGTTTTCCTTCTGGAGCATATGACATCTTTAGTGGCTGATGGTGATGGAGAAGACTGGATTCATCCCAATGCAGTCATGGCTACAGGCTGTTGGAAGTGTGCCAGTACTGCACATCTGGTATGGATTCCCTCCAGCTAGTTCGCCTTTATGAAAACACGGGCCTCACCGTCTGTGGTGGGTTGACCATAGATAGCTGCCAGATGTCCACCCACCTGAGTTCTCACTCCCTCTCCTCAAAATGATAGGAGGATTAAAAAAGATGAAAAAGCTCATGGGTCAAGATAAAGACAAGATCATTTACCAGTTAACATCACAGGCAAAACAAACTCAACTTGGGGAGAATTAATTTTATTGTCAATTTTAATAGATTTGTGTGACAGGAAACAAAGACAACTGCTGCCTTCCACTGCTGCCTTTCCCAGGCTCACCTTTAGTCACACTCCCAACTCCTACCCAGTGCCCCCCCGCTGAGTGGCACTGGGGTAAGGGGAACGGGGAGTTGTGGTCAGTTCATAACAGTTCTCAGCTGCTCTTTCCTCCTTATGCTTTTCCTCCACTCCAGTATGGGTCTTCTTCATGGGCTGCAGTCCTCAGGATAAACTTGCTCCAGGGTGGAGTCCTCCATGGGCAATGGTTCCTTACGGAAATATTCAATTGTTCCACCGTGGGGTCTTCCATGGGCTTCGGTGTGGATTTCTGCTTGGGCATGGTCCTGTCCACAGGCTGCAGAGAAATACCTGGTCCTGGTCCTTTCCTTGTTCTCTTCTCACACCTGCAACCCCCTCTCCCTGCTTTCACTGAAAAAAACTTGCCAAGTAAAGCCAATACAGCCTGGCTGTTCAGACAGTTTCCAGCTCAATGAGTGGTCCACCTCACAGCCCACTTATCTAACTCGTACTTTGTCAGCTTCTCTATGTGAATGTTATTAGAGACAATGTCAAAAACCTAATAAAGTCGAGAGAAACAACATCCATTGCTCTCCCACCATCCACCAAGCTAGTCGCCTCATTGTAGAAGGCTATCAGATTGGTCAAGCATGTATTGCCCTTTGTAAATCCATGCTGACTGTTCCAAATCACCTTCTTGTCCTTGTGTTTGGAAGTGGTTCCCAGGAAGATTTTCTCCATCATGTTCCCAGGCACTGCAGTGAGGCTGTCTGGTCTGTAGCTACCCGAATCTTCCTCTTGCCCTTCTTGAAGTTAGGAATGGCATTTGCTCTCTCTTTAGGTGCCTTGCCCAGTCATCGTGTCCTTTCAAAGACAATCAAGAGTGGCCTTGCAATGACATCAGCCAGCTCCCCCAGCATTTGTGGGGGCAACCTATGGACTTACGTATGTCAACTTTCTTTAAGGCTCACTAACCTGGTCCTCCTGCACCGTGGGTAAGACCTTCCCTCCTCCTTCCTCCCTTTGCTCCTTCATGGAGAGAATTCCCTTTTAANTGTGAGAAGTGATACTAAGAGGCAAGTCTGGTGAAAATCCAAGAGCACTTAACTCCAAAGACATGACCTTCTCCAAAGGTAAAATTGCTTCCATTTCAAGCTGATTTCTCTGAACGGTGTCTCTCAAGTCCCAGGGAAAACATGCCTCTTTGTCTGTGTAACCTGACAACAAAGCATCAGTCTTACAGAAAAACATTACATGATCTTCAGGTGAAGCGACACCCCGAGTTAATCTTTAATATTTCATTCTTCATTTCAATTTCACTGTTCAAAGGTAACCCCTTGATGAACTGATCAAAGTTCATCTTTGATCCAGAGATTGAAGATGTGGAGCTCTTTCTTACCTGACAACAGGTAAGATCCTGCTTTAATTTTGAAATAAGCTTCACTTTTGTTGCTAAGGAGTGGACATTCAGCATGTCGTGTGGTTGTCTTAAACCTCTCTGTAACAGTGAAGCTCCATTTATTCCTAATTGCCTTCAACAGAAAAATATATCCCTCATATGAAAGATGAGACGTGACCTTCAGGCAGAGAAGTGACTGTTGGGCAGAGAAACGCTGAATTTAAACTTCAGTACCTGATTCTTCTTGTCATTGTTCTTCCCTTCTCCAGGTGGAAGTTAAGTTTCTCTGGCAAGGAGGAAAACCTTACCTGTCCCATATCACTATTCGCCATCGTTCATTGTGGCAGGTAAGCATGTATCTTTTAATTTTTTCACTTCTGAACAATTGTGAATGCAGTGCTGCTGTCGAGGTGGGTGGGAGTCACTCTGTTTTTTCTTGTCCAAGCTATGCACACAGGGGCCAGAAGCTCTTCTCATCCCCCATGTCTCCTCAGGTGCAGGCAGGCAGGAACTGGGGCCATCAGCAGCATGGCTGTTCCTGGTAGGACTCAGAGAGGAAAATAAAAGTGAGAGAGAAATCTCTCATCTGGGGGAAAGCTGTGGTATCAATTGGATATCTGGGTTCAATTTTTGTTTTACCAAGGATTTTTCAGTTGTTTTTGGTGTACAGAGCTGTCTGTGCTTTCCCAGCACGACTTTGATGGGGAGGCTGCAGAGCAGGACACACGGGCCGTATTCCATTTCTGAAAAAGTGTTGGGTCCAGGGATCCTCTTGGGGCAGTGTCTTGGGGCAAAGTAAGGCTGATAAAGTGTACCCACTTGAAAGTCTCTCCTTTTGAAAGCTGAAAAAGTATGAAACTGTCTTGATATTATGGTAACTCAGGATTACGATAATTATCATAGCACTCAGGCGGTTAGTTGCCTCTGCAGAAATGTTAATAAGTTCAAAATTTCTTGATTAGTACCTTGTATGATTGAAGTTGTCAACATCAGGTCATTGTGACATCATCTTTGTTTAGCCCTTAAATCATTTGTATTATAATTCTAGGATATTTGATGATCTTTGTGGATTTCATACATGTTGTTCAGTGTCAATGCTAACCCAACTTCATTTCTACCCTTCCAGTGTAACAATGATTATAGATCTTTGTTAAAATATCTCATGGTATGTCTGTTTAGCAGTGCTAACCATGGAGCACAAGGGGACTGAGAAACTCTGGAGCTTTTTTTGGATTTTTTTTTATTTTATTTTATTCTGACATATTTTCACATGTCCTCTTTTGAAAAGCATTCAACTTATTTGGGAATGTGGTTTTGGTCTCTGGAGTAGTAAATGATGACTTGTTAGACAGAGAGGTTTCATTTGGGCCCTCCTTGGATGATAGAAAAATTTTTTAAAAGTTAGACGTTTAAATAGAATAACATTTGTCAGCAGAAATAGCAGTCTTGCTAAACAAGGTGTCTAAAGTCTCAGCATGTTCTGGCTGGAACTCATCTGTCCAGGTGTTCCTGTCTGTATCTGATCCTACCTTCTGCTTTCCATTGTATCCAGTTGCATCACTACAAGTCATCTCAGGCTTGGGAAGAAGTTGAAAGCATGTTGGAGGGATGGAACTCCCCTGAATTCCCAATGGGCCTGTAAGATTTAATAGACAGTGAATTCATCTAGGACATGTCTAAGCACAGGTGTCTTGTGACATTTTGCATTTCTAAGCCTCCAGATGCTGGTCCAGAAGGGAACAGGTTTCTACAAGTCCGGTGTCATATCTGCCTTGCTCCCCTCAAAATGCCTGTTTTAGTATCCCAACTCAAATATATCATAGAATCATAGAATCATAGAATCGTCTAGGTTGGAAGGGATCTTTCAGACCATTGAGTTCAACCATAAATCGAACACTGCCAAAACCACCATTAAACCATATCCCTTAGCACCATGTCTACCCATCTTTTAAATACCTCCAGGGATAGTGATTCCACCACTTCCCTGGGTAGCCTGTTCCAATGTTTGATAACCCTTTCTGTGAAGAAGTTTTTCCTAATATCCATCCTAAACCTCCCCTGGTGCAACTTGAGGCCATTTCCTCTTGTCCTATCGCCTGTTACTTGGGAAAAGAGACGGACCCCCCCTCGCTACAACCTCCTTACACGGAGTTGTAGAGAGTGAGTACGTCTCCCCTCAGCCTCCCTTTCTCCAGACTAAACACCCCCAGTTTCCTCAGCCACTCCTCATAAGACTTGTTCTCCAGACCCCTCGCCAGCTTTGTTGCCTTTCTCTGGACTCGCTCTGGAATCTCAATGTCTTGCTTGTAGTGAGGGGCCCAAAACTGAACACAGTATTTGAGGTAAATATCTGAATATCTGAGACAGCCCTAGAGCAACCCCCTAATCTCTAAGCAAGATTAGTCCCTTTCCCATATTAGGTCTCCAAATTAATGTCCCCAACAAAATTTCATACATCCTCATGTGATAATCACCTGCAAAGCACCAACTCAGTGCATGTCCAAACCCATGAAAACTCCTGGAGAGTCGAAAGAGCAGAATTTAACATGACAGTTGATAAAATTTAGTGACAGTTGCAGTATCACATTCAATGCCCTGACCTGCCTGCACAGTTTATGGAGATGTAGGTGATGTAGTCAGTGGCTACATCTCACCTTAAAACCTGTGGCTTCTGAATGATGTGAGACCTGTCAGTCTCACGTAGCGCGATATCAAAGATGAGTGGAGAGGAATCCCAACTGTACCTCTCTATGGCTAGTTGCGTGAAATACCTCCAGGAATTGTGTATCTCTTTAGCAAGTGAAGAGGGAAAATTTATGAATAAAACCAGGTGAATTGAATCCTTCCCCTGTCACTCCGCTTGTACTTACCCAAGTCGGCCAAAGAGGGCAGCTGCCTTCCCAGCACAAGAATTAATCCCAAATCCGGCAGACTGACTGTCTGACTTGCTGCACCATCACTCCTGTTCTAACAGCATCCAATTTAGTCACATCAGATGTAGCTGTGAGACCTGTAGGACACTTTCTCTGGGATGTGGGGATGTATCCAGACACTGCAGTGCAGGGTGATTAACTGCTACTTGGAAGGCATCAGGTTGCCCTATCTTCCTTGCTGCTCACTAAATGTGGAATATTGAACACAAATAAAGTAATAAAGATATCAGACCAAAAGTGTTGCTATGGGGACTGAGATAAGAACAGCCAACCACGTACTGGAAATATCAAAGTCTACAAAGAGCACCAGAGACAAAGAAGGGCAAATTTTTTAGCGTAGTGCAGCAAAGCTGACGCTGGTGCAGCTCCTGAAATTATATCAGGTTTGTGTCAGAACTGGTGCCCTGTTACTCTGCAGTCTGATGGTTCTCAGGAAGCAGTATCTTCAGGATAGCAAACAAGACGGTTTCCCCATCCTCCAAACCCAAGCACAAGAGCGGGTAAGCAGTTTCTTCCTCCTTTCTCTCCCATCTCAGTGCATGAACAGATAGACTCGTGGAACTCAGACCAGAGATTTAAGGTGGTGTGTTAATTCAGGTGTCCATCAAATTTTGCAGCAAGCAGTGAGGGCTGAGTTGAATTTTTATCTTTTGCATATCCCATCACAACTTCCTGTGAGCATGTTAGACTGCAAGAAATTCCTAGAAGCTTCAAGGTTAATTGAGATCTCTGGAAAGGAACAGGTTTTCCTGATATCTAAACTCAACTGCTTGAGCGCTTTGCACCTTCAGAAGGTGCAGCCGATAGCAATTGCCATTTGAGAGATATCAGATGGTTTAGGACAGGGTTTCACTTTTTTGCATACTTCCCTTCTGTGCCTGTTTCAGGTCATCTGCGTGACTGTCCCACATGTGTGACAGCAGGTATGGACCAGAGGAGGTGGCTCTTCTTCGCTGTGTCACTGCTTACAGCCATCCCTCTCTCAGGTAACGCTTTCATATGTTATTCTGCTCATTTTTAAGGAATTCAAGTCTGCAGATGATACGAAGTGCTCAAGCTGAGGGTCATGGTCTCCTGAAAAGACCTCATTTTAACTCCAAAAGAGCCAGAGCTGCCCTGCCTCTCTGCTGTTGGAGAATCCGCCCCTTTCCAGTCTAAGTTTCTATTCCTTGGTGGAGATCGGGAAGCCCAAGCCCAACATAGCTCTGCTATATCTACCCTTGCCACAGTGCCAATAACATTTCCCGTCCTTCACAGGCAGTTTGCATTGGCACAGCTGCCCCTCTGTTGATGACACAGGGTTGGGAAAGGTCAAGGCAGGCTGTGAAGCTGGATGAAATGTCTCTGTACATTCTTTTAAGGTTTTTTTCCCCCTTTTCTCCGAAATAATTCCATCCTATACCACTTCTATCATCCTAGTTTCTCCCTCTTTCCTATCACTTCGGGCTTTCCAATTTCCCCAGTACTCATTTTGCCACACAGAAAAGAAAAAAAAGGAGAAAGTGAGTGAGTGAACGTTTCAAACCAAAAAGAATTTATATATCTGTAATAAAAACTAAAGAAACTTTGATAGAAACTAAAGAATACATATTAACCATTTTCATCAAATCATTAATTATGCTTTCCTACATTTTTTTCCAAACTGAAAAGTTTACCTAAGTTTTTTTATTGTTTGGCATCTTTCTGTTGTGATCTATTGTCTCATGGCTTGAAGGTGTTTTAACAGAAGGGACCAATGCCATTAGTGAATATTTGCAACTTTAAATTGTTCCCCATTCTCTGTAATGGGGATAAATGTTTGTCTCAGTCCTCTGTGTCCTTCACACTAGTACTTTTTCTGACTGATTTCAACCAGATGCTCACTCAAGTTTGGTTTCCACAGAAAATTTTGAGGTCACCTCTCCCAAGAACGTAGTGGGGGTTGTTGGCCAGAACACAGTCCTTCCTTGCCACATCTCTTCCACAAAGCCACTGGAGAACATTGAAGTGCGGTGGAAGAAAATCACAGATGGGCATATAGAGGATATCCACATATACAGGCAGTTTGTTGACAAACCAACACAGAAATACCTTGGGCGGACATCAGTGCCAACAGATGGATTTGCCACTGGCAATGTATCCCTAACACTGAAGAACGTCCAGCCAGCAGATGAAGGAACATACAGCTGCTTTGTGAAGACCTTGGACTGGAGTGCTGATACAGACATCGTGCTCAGCGTTGCAGGTTGGAGATTTCATGGTCTAGGCAGTGTAGGGGTGAATTTTTTACAGGGGGAAAAAATTTATCTGAAGGAGCACTGCCCCCCAGCTGATGCCCCACTCATATAACCCAACACATCACTTCCTAATTCACATCAGCCAGCGTGCCACATGGCACCTGCTTTTTGATTGGATGTGATACTTTAATTCTAAGTCACTGAGAGGTCTCTAAGGAGCCAAGAAAAGTTTAACCCATGTGCCACTACCCAGGAGGGAGTCTGGGGAACTGGCAATCTGACCAGCCCCATGAGGGTCATGGTGGTTTTAGGCAAGGAAGGAGCTTTAAATTTGAATCTTCTGGGTGAGATGGGGCCTGGAATTCGGCATGCATGTTCAAAAGCGTGTTCAAAGGTATGCTGAAATGGAGCATGCAGGAACAGCTTGCTAAAGCTGCTAAGAGACTGGGGTGAGTTCTTATGCCAAAAGATGTTCTGCAGGCTTCATCCCTAGCCCCTGTTGTGGTGTGTATGGGACTGGCTAGCTGCAATAATCACTGCTTGGTAGGTGTAAGACTACCTGAGACACATAAAAGTACTCAGGATACCTGACTGTTGCAGTGATGTGAATGGTTGCCCTGTCTTCACTCTTGTGACTTCTCAACTGGGCTAAGGAGATGCTCTAGCCTGCCAGTTCACCTCCAAGCTGGACAGTAGGCATCATTTGTGTGTAGGTATCTATAACATCAGGTGGAGCTGGTTAGCCTGGACTCACTGATGGGAAAACAGCACCCCCTCATCCAAAGGAGATTAGACCAGCTGTTGGGATAGGAGAGAGAAATACCTTCTAGCTGGTGCCCATTTCTGACTACTGACCAGGAAAAATTCCTATGAAATCCAGCACACTGGAGCAGATTTAGTGTAGTCCCTGTGCAGTGACCATCTCTGCCCATTCTTTAGTGCTAGCATGAACTGGGGAGGTGTCAGGGAAAAAGCTGAGTGTGCTTTACTGTGTTGTTTTCTGCTTTCCAACTCCTCAAACTTGGATGAGGCTCCTACAGATTCGTACTACAAAAAAAGAAATAAAGCCACATATCTTCTCTCTGCCTGTTCGGAGAAACAGTGGGAAGCTGAGAGGCAAATCCATCCCACAGTGGCTTTTTCTCAGCCAAAGAAAAGTTGGCATATACGGCAGATAGAGCCTGGGATCTCAGAAAGACCATTTTAAACATTAGGTTAAGGACTGAGAGAAACTGGCAGGATAGTGCACCAAACTCTGGATTAAGCAAGAACTATGAATTCGAGGTAGAGCGGCTTTCATGGAAACACACTTCTCCCAATAACAAACTCTCTTGCCTTTAAGGTACCAGTGAAGTATTCTTTGAGATACTGGGCCCCCAAAGGAATGGGCTTGAGCTCGCCTGCAGATCACATGGATGGTTCCCCAAACCTACTGTCCAGTGGGTTACTGAGAATCAGCACAGGCTGTCTCCGAACACTGCAATACACCAGGACAGCAAGCAACTCTTCAGTGTGCTGAGTCAAGTCACAGTTACAGGAGAGGAAGTGGGAGGTGTCACCTGTCAAATCCTGAACCCCCTGGTGCAGACAGAGCAGAAAACTACCATGTACCTCTCAAGTGAGTCGCATCATCTCGAGAAGTCTTTGCCATACGCTGTTGGTCCTAAAAGTCCCGTAAGGCCCTTTCCAGTGACAGGGAAGACAACTGCTCTCCCGTCCAGCTAGATGGATCACAGACCACAGTGCATAACTGCAAGCAGGACAGGTGTCAGTGAGAAATGAGAAGGGTCTTTCATGCCCTAGATAGTGTATACATCCCTAGAGAAGGCAGGTTCTGCTCAACAATGCAGGACTGTGACTATTTCTCCATTCGTCTCTACTGTAACTCTTTGGGTGGGTACTCAAATCTGTGGGAAACATTTCATATTGCCAGATGAAACTCAGATATTTTCTCTTCACAGGTGCTG
>VYZM01007794.1:0-44771 GCA_013398915.1 Dromas ardeola
TCTATTTGTAACAAGAAATCACTGATGAAAGACTATTCTGCATATCACCCACTGACTATACTTTGTCATTTAATTCTGCCTGCAGTACTGTTTTCAGGATGTAGAAGTAGTATTTATTTGATTTTCTACTGGATTTTCTCCTTTATTGAGTGATTTGCATTTCATTCTTCTACAGATGTTACGCAATGTACCTTAAATTCCTACTAGCCGTCTCATTCTGATCAACAGCAATAAAGTAAATCAGTGTCATCCATACCTTAGTTTGAATTGACATTTTAAAAAAATAGTGGAAAAAAAATAAGCAAGTGATCACACTAAATTAAGTTCAGAGATAAACAGTAGTTGCGTTTTCCTTTTATTTTTAAGTTACCTAAAACAAGCACAAAAGAGAGGAGTGTATTTTTTCTCAGAATGCTGTCAAGACTTACCATCTATGATAGGTTTTGCTTTGTTCCTTTTATTTCTTTAAAATACAGTACTAAATAATAACAAGCTGAATATGAAAACTGCATCAACTACAGTTAATAGAATGCAAGGACAATCATAAGAATGTAAGTGCAGAACTGTAGCATTTTGAATGTCAGAAAAAAATACATAAATCGCTTCCAAAACTATGACTCTACAGCTTGTAAAAAAAATTTCATCAAAATAAGTAGATAATTTTGAACAGCTTATTTTCCCATATTTAATTGTATTCATTAAGAATTACGGGTATATTTGTTTTATGCTTAAAAGACATGTGGTAAACCACTCAAAGTCTATCTATCAAACTGAAGTCACCACATTTTACAGCTGCATTATCAGAAAGCAAATTCAGTAACAACAACTAATGTTAAAATACATAAAAAATTTTAAAACTTACGAATACATGGGTGGCCTGTAAAACGCTATAAAATTGATGCAAAAGTCTTAAGACTTTCCTGAGCATGATGAGTTAAAAATGAAGTGCACTGAAACAAGTACCTTCCCACCATCAGAGGACCTTATCAGGAGCACAAAGCACCTCCATGAAAAACAATCGCTCTCTGGCTGTGGCCCACTCACGTTCCTGATGGGATAGTCGAGCCATGAATACCAACTCTAAACTTGACAAAAGACTGGTATGTATCTTTTTAACTTGTGAAACCTGCTCTGAGGACTCTGAAACCGAATGCCTTCTTCATACACCTTGACTCCTGGGACACTATCAAAGGCTTTTACTGTAGTGTGCTGATGTGCCTCATTCAATCATACCCAATAGATTACAGCATTGTACATTGTAAAAGGGACTACTGTTGTTAGTCTGTGCCAACCTGCTTCAATTAGGAACCAGTTGTTACACTCATCTTCGACACAGGAATCTGTGTGCAAGCCAATAAACTACAAGTTATGAATAGGATACAGCCTTCTCAAGACCAGATATTTTGGTAATTTGTCCCAACACTGATAAGGGGATTAGGTGGATATATTTCAGTGGCCCTCCCTGTAGCTACAAATTATGATAGGTCTGTTCATTTTATTTAATCCTTTTATTCCAATAAAGTAAACATTGAATTACAACTAACACTGTTTTTCATTAAATAAAAATATTCTCATCACGTTTACTTACAACATACTGTAGGTAAACATAGTCTCAACATTGCTGTTTCTTTTAAGATTTTTGTCAACATTTAGTATTACATGAACATGGTTAATTATAGATACTTATTCCTTTACATGAATTTCATCACTAAATTAAATATTTAGGAATTTGGTTACCACTGAAAAAAAATTTTTAGTCTGTATTATCTGAGTTTAGAAAGCAATAATTTTAAAGAAAAGGCTTCTGCCAAATAGAATTAAAAGTATTCTCGCTATGTAGGCTAGTATTTAAAACTGTAATTTCACATCGGCGCAGGGAGAATGAGACTTTGATTTCCTCTTATAGAAAGGAAACTTGCTGCATTTTTAAAAACTGTAAACAAAATTTACCATTCTGGTGTGAAAAATGTGTTTAATGTATTTAATTAATTTGATTATTAAAAGTACACATAAAGTGCTAAATTCCTTTTTTCCCCAAAATAATCTTTTTTCATTAAGGTTTAACTGCAAATATATTTTAGTAAGTTTACTGCAGGAAATAAGCTCCTTTTTTTGAACAAATTGAGGCATCAACTCAGATGATGTCAACTGACACTACACACATACGATGAGAGCATAAATGGTCTTAAAATCACGTGCAGTCAATGGGAAAATACAACCATGCAACCCTACCTAAATCAGGAACACAAGATCTGGAGCACAACAGGGAAATCAGACGCAGTTCAGTGCTTAATGCTTTCTCCCTGTTTACTATAGTTAACTGTGCTCCATATGTATGTTTTCTGAAACATCCTCTGAAACTCTAATGACAAGGTGAGGCGTACAATTCATGTTTTAAGTGATCAGGTACCAATGTTGAGACATTGCCGAACCTAACCAGAAGATGCTTAGTTCTTCCGTTGGAAATTAGCCTGCTGGTACTACATAAAGTAGCTGTTCCTGGTCAGATGGAAGGTGCCCATGTCTCTGACAGTGGTCATTAGAAATGACAAAGAAGAATTAAAAAAAAAAAAACAAGCAACGAAAAAAAAACCCGTTAAAATTTCTCAGAATATTTTCATTGTCTGTAGCAGTTTGTGACACAAGTACTTAAATCAGACAGTGTCCCAGTATTTAACATACCTCAATTTTTTCTTCCACAGATAATTCCACTTTTCTTTGAACATGTGGAACCATTCAGACATAAGCAGAAAAAAATAGTCAACAAACTACTAAACAAGGAGTGGTATATAAAAGCTCAAAGAAAAAATTAACCTTTCTCTGTAACAAAGAAATCTGATAGTTGTGCTCATACGCATTTTTGTAAAATTGCTTGAATTTTCAAGAAAGAAATCTTTAGTCCCACACAAAGAGTATCTTGAGCCTTTGTGGGCACATTAATGCTTGTAGTTAGTACCACTGGTATACCATTATGCCAGTGAAAATTTCACTGAAACAGCTTCTCATTTTCACAGGTGAGGGTGGGTTGGTTTTGGGTGGTTTTTTGGGTTTGTTTTTTTTTTTTTAAGCACTAAGCAAAATTCTGTTATGTTATCGTGTCCACACTGGAGTGCTTTTCTGGAATAGTCAATACCATTTGGTAAGTATTCCCACTGTAGACAGACAGTCTCAATTTGAGAACTCCTAGGTACTCTTATTTATTAAGTTTAATGATAGTTTTTAGGAATAACTTAATCATGTGGAGATACTGCTTTTTAAGTGGCTGCATCAATGGACAAACAGTTACAAACCAGGTACTATAATGGAACTGATAGTGTAAGCACTGTCATACTGACACATTATTTTGAAAACCACAGTATCAAAATGAGGGTTGCTGTCTCCATATATCATTTTCCATTGCCTAAGATTACTATGAGTAAGTTGAAAGATGATCTCCTAACTCCTTTTAATTTCTAACAAGCACTGTTTCAATTTATTTCATATAGCATATGGAACAGCCATAAAATGGCAATGAGATTGGTTAAATTAAACTGCTAAGCTATAAAGTGAAATTATCTTTAAACCTCATGTTACTTATGCTTAAGATCCTCATGTTCATGGAGATCTGCTTTTAGAAACAGAGTTTGCATGTCTTTCAATAATAACAGACTGAATGAAATGAACAAAATGAAATTATTGTTTCCACTGTTTTTTGAAGATAGAAGTATTAACATAGTATTACTTTGTTATTATCGCGCATATTCATTAAAAAGCTTGACTGGTAAAGGTACAGGACATTTTAAACAAAATCAGTCATATCATTTGGAAACCTGTGTGTGCAGAGGACCTGCTGCACACTTCAAGTAGTAAGAAATCTTTGAGAGAGACTTTTACCAGTATAATTCCCACAGGCATTTTCCTTGTTACACTTTCTCCCATGTGGAAACAAACATTCTGTTCTATTTCAGGAAAGCTGACCTGCCAAAAAGGACATATTAAGAAAATTTCCCATGATTGACCAACAATTTCATGAGGTCATTGCTGATGCCTCAGCACTACTGTCTGTTAATAAACAGCAACTTAATCATAAATGTAAATAATTTATTTGATAGTAACTTTTAAACCACTAGATACAATCTAACTGAAAAAACCCATAAAGATTCACGCAAAGAATATTTTGATATCTTTATCTTGAAAAGAAACAAGAGGTTTTACCAAAAATGGCTAATTATCATCTTGCGTGTTCCTGCAATGCTTATGATAACCTACAGTAAAATTCATGGTACAATAGGATTTCTAAAATTCTGAAGAAAATTAGATTATTGTAGTTCCAGGCCTATAATGTTTATGCTGTTCCAGTCTGGTCTATCTGACCATCATCTTATTCCTTCTGGCATGTCCATTTTCTTACTCTTACTAACCCAACTGCATAATCAGATGAAATTCCTTCTTGTACTTTATATTCTTTACAAGGGTGACCTCAACAGCGGAAGAGAAAGGTAGAAAGTAAAGCTGCTACCGCTAACAATGTAGGTTTTGTTACCACCTCTTATTTGTGTGTATGTTAACTTTTCTTATACAGTTTGACTATACTAGTATTCTCTTATTCGTATTTTGTATCCAAGTTTTATTCAAAATAAAATGAGACCAACAAAAAAGGAAGTTAAACATTATTTGTAAGCAGAATATGAAACTGATGGAAAGACTAACTACAAAATCTTTATCTCTTTAGAAAAACGCTGTTACGACAAATATGTCTTGATTTTTGTTTTTAAAACCACCAATTATTTAAAGTACAAGCCTGAAAGGTACAAGCTTATTATAAAGCTGAAAGCCTTGAAAAAATTCACTTCCTCAAATTCTTCATTCTTAGACCTTATGATGTAAAATGAAAATGCAGCCCCTGCTTCAAGGACTTTGTAAGCTACTTCATATCTCTAATTTAGCTACTTACAAAACATATCCACCAAAACTGTAAAGTAATTATACCACTGAAACCAGAAAGAAATCGAATAGTGATGACTGATGCACCTCAGCAAGAGAAATTTACTCATCAGCTTAACCATACCAGCATTGTCAGTTCTACCTGAAGCACTGCATACCTCTGGTTTTAAAGACTTGAGGTATTTCAATCCGCAAGACCTAAGCTTTGCCCTGGTAAGTTATTTCAAAAGACTGGCAGCGAAACATAGGAGTCTTTCAACTCCATTGACCAAAACATGATAGTGAAAAACAATGGCTAAAAAAACATTGTCTCGTGTATTCTCCTATGAAACGTGCTGGGTCATTTCGCAGTGCAGTCAAAGACCTGATTACAGGTTCTGTAGATGTATGTGACAGCTAACTAACTACCAAAAATACCAACGCAATTGCAATCACTGTAGATTGGAGTTAAGAAACTGTGTCTCTATTAAAATAGCCAATCTCTGAGAAACTGTGCTGTCCAGCTAGCGAGGTGATAAGAAACAACTATCCCAAACTCAGTGATCATGCACAAAGACACACAGGCTGAATAGGAATAAAATTACATTCCTTCCTCAGTTTAATTAGTCATTCCTAGCTACTACTCTGAGGCAGTGAGTAGACAGATACTATTTTGACAAAGATTTTAGTAACATTATTCTAATATCTTTACAGGTACTAAATTATCAACTAAATACTACAATAATGTACTTGCAGAGCAAGCAGGTTAGATTCACACAGAAGAGTCAAATTATTTTTAAGAAGTGTGATAAATATTAGGTATGAGTAAAACTGATAAAATTATCCATTTTATTCCTCTACTATTAGCCAAATTCTGCCAAATATTCAACCACTATTGGGACTGTGGATGGAGACGCCAGGATTTTGCTAATTCTCTTGACTAACAGGAGAGTAGAGTTGTAGCTGCTTCCTGAAAATTCCAGGGAGGAATAAATCAAGATTTTCTTCAAAGTAAAAGACAGACAACTCTTGCAGCACATATCAGTTTAAAACCACGTTTCTACGCTAATCAGTAAAGTTATGATCAAGAACTGGAAAGTGTCATACTAACATACTTACTGAGGTACTTTAATTGCTCAAATAATGATTACAATTTATATTGAACAGTTATGGGACAAGATGCAATGCTATAAGCACTTACTAGTATTGACCTCACCGGAGTCCTTCAAAAAAGACCTTCATCAAAATCCCAAATGACTGAATTACTGTTAATTAGACAGAGGGTCAGGTTGAAGTTCATCAGATTGAAGTCAAATTACGCCTTTGTGAAAAGGCTCACAAGATCTAGTCTCCAGTGTATTGTGGAGATACAATTATTAATAATTATTAATAAATAATTTTGTTGAATTCTGAGTAATTGTGCTCTTGAAGAAGGCCTAGAATACTTCACACTGTCCTACAGCCTCATAGAATCTATTGTCACTTTAACCCCACTAAAAGGCAGCCAATCACTCACTGAAGAAAGAACTGAATACACACTAAAAAATCAACTGCTGAAGAGATTTCATGCTTACAATCACTTTCAAGTTATGCACGATAACCTTGTTTTCAAGCTCCGTACCTTATTTTCTGCTTAGAAGCATTAAACATCAGCTGAAAGTTTAGTTCTACAGATTGCTCAAAAATTAACTCTTACTTATTCTTAATCCTGCAATTAGGAAAAAAATAAATGCCAAGACTCAGTTTTGGTAAACAGTAAAAGTCAAAGCAAATGTGAGGGGAAAGAGTGAAGACAAATGGCCACCCCGATGAAATTATGAATACAACTTCATGCTTTAGAATAACCCAAGACTATCACTGCACATAAAACTGGCCAGCAATGACAGTAGTTTTGAGAGTTCATATTCACCTGCTTCTATAAACTGCTGTAAAAATAAAGTTAACATTCAAGTGTAATAAGAGGTCTGTTACATAATAGTGAATGAATGAACCACTTACTCCTGTAAAACTTACAAATAAAACAATTTCGTACAGATGGCCTTTTCTTTTTTTTTGTTATAGCACCAAATAGAAATGGTACAATACAAAAATACTGACGGTAATTCAACTACTGGAAAGCATATCTGATTTGTCGTGTCATACAATTTTATAAAAGCTATTCAGTTGGAAGGCAATAAATGAGCATTCAAGTGATTTACACACTTTTGGATCATAATTTTTTACACAATGTTTTATTTTTAAAAATATATATATGCTGTATACTATTATGTTTATTCTCTGTGGTATAATAAAATCATAAATCTATCTGATGAAAAATGGATTGTATTCCAATTGTATCACTGTAGTGCATAGAGCTGCTCTTATCATACCACTTACAAAGATCAATGGTAACTTGAAAATGATTTCATTCCATGCTACCTCTAATATATTAGCAATAAAAGGACTCTTTTTAATTTAAAAGTCACATCAACTGCTGTCCATCTTCTTTTAAACTCCCCTCCATTTCTGAAACTGACATATTACAAGAGCAAAATATCACCTGGTAACTACAGGGCTACTTTCTGATTTTCCTTGTGAAAATTAATTTAAAAACTAGCTCATGCGTCAATTCAGCAGAAACACAAAGCTTTTCCTGACATGCATTGCTGTGTACCACACCCTAATCCTGTGATGTTGTTAATGTAAAATGTAACTTAAAATGTTAACTGACACAAAATGCCATTAAAAGGAAAAAACAGCTGGCCTGCTTTACCACAATCAGAAGTTTTCTCAACCAGCAGCATACACTTTACATACATTAAAAACAAAGGCAGTGGTAGAACATGCATTCCAAAGACTCATCTTGATAATAATCTTTCTAAGTCCCAGGCTGGCTCTGCATAATGACAACAAACTCACTTTTATTTGGTAGCTGAAGAGGTGACAACACCTGCCAAAAATGCTGATGCTGTTTCTTCCCAGATATACAAGACCATAGCAACTCAAAACTGAAGTACCTATAACTGTGTTATGACTTCAGCTAAACTCTAAGTAAGTATCTATATATTTCACTGATGTCAACAGCTGGAAAATTGTAATATGAAATTGCACTATGCAATGGTCCACGATGGCATGTTTCCCAGATCTTCACTATCATTGCTACCCTGGGATTATTACTATTACAAACACATTTGTAAACACTAAATTTCCAAATTAAAAAGTTCAAAATGTGAGATAAGAGCAACACAAATAAAAAGCCTGAAAAATCTCTCAGCCTGGCAGAAGCAATACGACAATAATTCAGAAATTACCTAAATCAATTTTCAGTGAGATACAGCAATGGCTTATCTCCATTCTTCAGGAAGCTGTTTGGGAGCAGACAAAGACCTCTCACAAATGTGGGCTTCATTAAAATTACAGAATCTTAAAAATGATGTCACGAAGGGCATTATTTGAAATCATACAACTATATAACATGCACTCTTATACAAACGCAAGCATTTTCAAAATTTAATACAAAATTATGCTATTTGTCATATCTCTGAATGTACACTCATATTTTAAAGGGGCAACTAGTTTATTCACTTACACACATCCTTCACAGATCGAAGTATTTTAAAGGTACTAAAGAGTTTAGCCACAAAACACTGCCATCATTTTTCAAATAAGGCACAAAACTTTGAGCTGATTTTTTTTGTAGTCATGCAAAAAATCTGCATCAAAAAGAACTCTTTCAGTACTCCACTGTTTCTATAGCATTGATCTTTGGAAATCAGTATGTTAAAAGAAGTTGACAATGAAATATATTACAAAACAAATTCTAGTTAGGAAATCTTCTATTGCAGCGTAACAGTTTTAGCTGAAATAGGTAAAATAATGTCTTATATAAGAAAGATTATATATATATAGTAACTTACTTGCTTTTTCTACTTCCATTAGAAATGCTTAAAGAATATACTAAGTTCAAATTTTGCTTTTTTTTTTATAATTCTGTGGCTCTTTTAGTGAATAAAAATTCTATCTCATAGCTGTACGCAATACAACTGTCATGGGAATACATATTTTTTTCCTCCACTATCACACCTACTGCAATAATTCCTAAGATTAAGATGACTCAACTTCTAAAAATACTATACAGAGAAAGACTATAGCACAAAAATTATATGGCATTAAAAATTTGTTAAATGCTCAAGTGGTTAAGTTAAATTGCTACTGAAGCAATTACCAGAATTTTAACCTACAACTAGAAAAGAAAGAAAAGAAAAGCCTTATTTTCTAAATGTGATGACTTTCACTAATATTTTGGATACAAACAGGGTACTTTTTACCTAGAAGAGTTCTTCTTTATTTTTTCATCAAGATCACCAAGGACTTGTTGAAACTCCAATTCTCCAGGAAGGGCACTTAACAAACAGTCTAAATTGGAAGAATCAAGTGAATACTCTCCTCCCCATTCCATTTTCAGAAGCTGTAAAAGAGATACATAAAAGTGATTAAATAATGAAGTAGAAGTATGAAAATATACAACATTTTGTTCCTTGTAAATACTTAGATTAATAAGGGAAGCATTTATGTAGGGAACTATAAAATCAGTGCTGAAAAGTAAACCTTGTGCATCCTTCTGAGCAGAGTGGTACAGAAAGGGTACTTGTAAAATAAAAGCAGACACATTTCATAATATTTTGCATTTTTTGGTTTAAAAAAACCCAATTCTTTTACCTTAATCAGAGTAGTAGCTTTCTTATTTTTATTTTTTTTTAAGATTTAGAAAGAAAATTCTCACTCTTATCACTGGAAACTATAAAAATAAATACATTAGAGGGTAAACTTATTTTCTGTGTGCTTCTAATTTCTGTCCAAGGAGTAACTGCTTTCTGGAAATTAAGCACATCATTGCAGAGAACTAGAACATAAAAATCCAGACCGAAACACTATAATGTACCAGAAAACAAGTGTCATCTTGCCTTGTACACATTTTACTCAACAAATACTTTGCCAAAGCACAAGTCAAAACCACTGGCATACTCAAACTAAGACACTAAATCCCAGGAATCTTTATATCAGAAGCAAAACATTACTGGAGTTATTTTTTTCCTGTTTTCTTTTCTTTCTGCATTCTCTTTTTTTGAGAAATAATGAAGTTGCTTTTACAACCAGTGATGACTTGCTATTGAAGTTAAAGAAAAAATTACAGAAGTCAAAACTTCTAAATAACCAGTATATTTCACATCTACTATTTAGTATTTAATAATACTATTCATATTGCAATAGTAACATGAGAAACAAACATAACTATTCAGATACACACAATGTTTGGGCAACAAAATATAATGAATTAATAAATACACTATTTTTCTTACAAGCAATACTCTTTTATGAAGCGATTACAGTGTTGGTTGGAAATTTACCTAGGGGCATTACTAGAAAAATAGACTGAGAGTTTTTCTAAGTGAGCAGTGTAAAAGACACATGGTCCAAAATAACATCAGATTAAGATGCAAGGTCAGGATGATAGTTTTTGGTCAAGTATGAGTGTAGACCTACAGGCGGCAGAACTGCTAATTTCTTCAGCAGAAATGACACTATTGATTCTGGTTTTGTCCTTTCAAAACAAAGTTAGAACAAACTTGAAGGTCCTTTAAAGCCTAGTGTCTCACACATCGAAATTAACAGCACAATACTATGAAATATGTCCTGGATATATAATTTCCTTAAATTCTCAGAAGCTACTGAATACCCCTTTGCAAATAACAATTCAAAGACTTTCAACATTTTGGAATGTACCTGAAACTCAGTCACTCTTCTGGTTAAAAAGTTTGGAAGTAAACCAAATACATCACATAACACATCAAGGGAAGAACAGTCTTTGAATATAAAACTTAAAAGTATCTTCACAGATGCTAACTGCAATTAAAGACACTGTAATTAAAAGTAGAAGTTAAAAAGTACTCTCACAAATGCTGAACTACTTGTCAGTTGCTCTGGCAAAAAAACAGCAGGCCAATTGAGAAGGTTCTGCAACCAACGTAAAAACATTAAACAGTGCTCTACAGAACTGAGATAAAAGGAATACTGAAAATACAGTTGTTTGCTCATGTATGATACTACTTACATTCAGACACGATCACCCAAATCCATTCCTATTTCTCTTCAGAAATATCTCAGTTTATACAGAATGTGATGCTAACTCCATTCAATACCTGTAACTCAAACCCATCTTTTATTCAACTATGCTTGCAGAACAGTCAATGACTGGTGTAAAATGTACTGTATAATAGATACATGTAATACAAAAATAATAACAGCGTGGAATGATTCAGAGTTTTCATAAAATAGCTGCACAATCAAAATTGTATATTTATATTTATTCCTAACTCTTTTCTTTACAGGATAGCCAAAAGAAGCTTGTGTTCCTCAGAAAAATATCAGTATAGTTTACAGACCACTTACTGTTTGAAAAATTCACCATATGAAAAAAATCACCTTGTAAACATGACAGCCTAGTTTTCATGTATGCATTCCTATAAGACTTCTATGTCATACTTCTTCAGTTCACTTGTCAAAACAAGGTAATTATTCCTTTCAGTCTTGGTCTATGGGGGAAAATGCAATATTTGATTATTCAGTTTTCAAATACTGTTTTAGATGGTCAATAGTAATTTCTTCGTATGAAAATCTAAGTATTTCTCTAATACAAGACTATCATACAAAGAAGCAAAATACAAGTATGTTTCAGAAGGAAAAAATAAGTACATCAAGATAAAAATTAATTAAAACTGAGCAGAAATTCTACTGGTATTCAGAGTAACCAGTGTCTGGGCTCTGGGTGCACAAATAGCTTTAACTACCTGATGACCTGGACTCGCAGCAGTGACCTGGACTCATGCCGGTGCCTGCCCCACTTGGCTCCCTTGGGAGGAGTAGGATGAGCATGGCTGGCAAGGTCCCTCCCCTGCCATTCGGGTCACCCCCCTTCTCTCCCAGCCTTCAAAGGGCATCCAGGGCATATCACACAGTGATAGCCAGTGTGAAATGGCCCTCCTCTGATGGCAAAAAACAGTTTTTGTTAAACAAATCCATTTCTTAAAACTTGTGGTACTTGGGGGAAGAGCTCTGTTTTGCAATTTCAAATTCTTTCAAAGTATTTTAGATAGTAATAATCCAGTTCTTTGGCAAAGGAGATTAATTTAACACTTGTTATTATGCTGCATAAAAAGTATCATCCCACCGTATCTCCATTTACTATTACAGTGAAATATTGTATGTTTTGAGACAAATGATCTTAGAGAACCTGCTTCAGATGCAACTTGGTGTCTCCCTATTTGTAATAGGCCTAGTTGTTTTCAAAATACATTGGAGGACCACTCATCACCATTAAAATGATGTATCTGTCAATCTTTTTGGTAGCTACTCAAGAAACTTACCCAATGTACACTGTAGCTTAGAAAGAAATATTACTCAAGTCTCTTATTTTAACCCACAGTATCAATGCAATTTAACTTCACTGTAACCATTCCCCACTTCTAACAAGCCTGACATTAAGAACCATTTTTATTGAAAACTATTAGGCCTATTTGAAAAAACATTATGGAATATTCAAGTTGATACAACAGATACTTCTTCCGTTTTCAATTCATATAGTGTTTACCACCGAAGAACACTTTTTCTTTTCTTTTTTTTTTTTAGTGTTTTTCAGTGTCAATCAAAAGGAAGCAATCTGCTCATAGAAGTCCTACATAAAATGATACTTAGTTCAAACTGGGTATTTCTTCATTCTCATACAACAACTCAATAAACATAACTTTAAAAACCTTGCACTACAAACATACATGCGAAATTCCACAGCATTTCTAAGATTAGTTTGTAATGCTTCTATTTACTGTAACAAGCTTTTATTCCCAGACATATAGTTTGTAAAAGTTACATGGACCTACAACTTGAATAGATTTTTGTATGAGCATTTTTGTTGAATTTACATACAATATACTTTTATATATGTATAAATCACAATATTTAACTTCATAGTCTAACACACTGTAGATACACAGCTAACAGGCATCTCCCACTTTCTGACACAGACACTATTCTTTTTAAATATAAATTATGAGTCCTTCATTACACTGGGTAAAACATCACTAGGTCATGTTTACAGCATACAAATCCATTCCAGCATTTTTAGAAACTCAGAAAAACTGTCAGACTTATTTATTGATAAATACTCAGTACTGTTACTCCTTTATTCCCCTATGGCACTTCAGCCTCTTAAGATTCTTGTTTTGACTTCAGTAGGTTTCAGATATCACTCGACAGCATCAACCATGGAGAATGGCGGGCAAATTTTGTATTATAGCTACACAGAACACCTTCGGGCGGCGGGGGCAGGACACCTAGATACAGTTTTAAACTCCAGTTCACCTGGAGTTTCCTCTGAATCAATTGCCTAAGTGTAATGGAAAATTAATTAGCTGGGCTGTTAAGCCCTTTGGAAAAAAAAAACAGTATATATGTGTTCAAGAAAATCACAGCAGAGCTAAACCAGCAAGTTTTAAGTTAGACTTTATGGTTTCTCATAATGTCTGACCACACTTTATTAAACTTCCAACTAAACTTTAAACTTTCATGGGTTCTCAAATGCCCTGTATACATTTATGCAAACTCTAAGTAAACTAAGAAGCCTTAGGCAGTATACCATTTTATACAATGCAGATCCAAAGAGATCTGTCTTTGAGCTCTATAGCACCTACTTGAGCAAATTACACAGTAGGTTTTCAGAAAAAAAGACAAAACAAACCATTAAGGTTCCAATGAAATCCAGAGGTAGGCTTTTATACACACACTACTATGTATGAAATAATCTAAAAAAAGTTATCTAAACCTAAACAGAATCTACTACTTGAGCACGGGCAGATATTTAATGGAACCAACAATTTTAGGGTGTCACATTAAGTATACTTGGGTAGAAGGTTTTATTTCCCAGTATTTCCAACCCGATAAGGTCAGAATATGAGGCAATATATAACAGATTTATTTTAGAAGACTGAAAATTAACAAATAACAATCTTAATTAAATGAACCCAAATGATTTTAACATAAATGGTTTGACAGCGATAGAGAATTATATACCAAGTTTGTGTCTAATAGCTGAAGAATAAAATAAAAAAAAAACCAAACCTCTTCAATGTCATTATGATAATTTAGCTTCATAATTTGTTACAGAAAAAATGTTGTGGTTCTATCATAACTTCTGTTATTCATCACAACCAGCATATATGTGTAAATAAACCTCTTTAGTGGATAAAAAAACCAGCAGCCTGATTTTGTTCTGTTCAAATCACTAATTTCTAAACCAAGATTTGTATAAACCAAATCACATTCAACTCCACAATTCAGTCTTTAAAAACTCATTCAAGAGTTAAAGAACACATGACCTGTCATTAATTTCATTCAGTTAATGCCAATGTAAATTTTAGCTCTTGTATAATGAGATACATATTTTGAAATACTTCAAATATTATCATTAGTATCTTTCAAGATAACTTTTAAATAACTATTTACATTTTGAACTTAAACAATAACTTGTACCTATAAAATATTTAAAAACTATCACCTAATACATTTATTCATTTAGCAACATTTTTTCCACATATAATATTCCAAACTTCAGCACAAAATGCTTTGTCTAAGTGCAATGCAAGCACCACAGCAATCAGATTTTCTGGACTGTTACTTTACAGCCAATCTAAATATTTGAAAACTTACTTTAACATTATATGAGTTTTACCCCGAGAGCTCTCATTCCACCCATATACAGGACAATAAAAGAAAACTATTACCATTTGCACTACTTTAAAGAAAGGATGTCAATGTACCCGTGATTTGAAAACAGGGATATTTCAAACTGCAGCACTATGTGTACAGAGAGCTAGCCAAATCATTGAAGCTTTTTTCTGATACTGCTTCTTATCTTACAGGAGATACCTCTTTATTGCCCTAGCATCCTTGTAAAACTAAAAGGGGATGAGAGAATTGACAAGATTTTTCATCACTCAGCTTACACTTTCAAACCATCATCTTAACAATGATTTCCTTTATCTATCTTTAGTTGCACAACTGTTCCCAGCCGCTTTACAGCACAGAAGATGTCATCTGCAATTGCACAGCAGGCAGTAACAGCGATGGCAATAGCTTGAGTTAATACTATTCAATGTGAAATTCCTACTGTTCTGGACTCCACATCGTCTGAATATTTAAAGTTTATTTGGAAACCACACAGAGCTTACACAAGAAATACATTTAAAAATTATAATTTCTCGAGCTCTGCCCTGACACAGTAAAAGCTTCTTACCCAATCTTCTGTAGTAAAAATCCTTTAAAATTTGTATCACTGTTTAAAATAAAGATTGGTAAAAGAAAAGGAAGAAATTAAAAATTCTGTCTATAAAAGAACTTAACCCATTTTTGGTTCTGCTAATAGGCAGGTATTGGAGATCTCTATTTGAATTTTTCCAATTTACCTTTCATATTCACCTATTCCCCACACTTTGCTGAAGCATACACAGCTTTTACAAAAAGAATACCATACAGTTCCTGAAAAACCCCCATATTTAATGCATACAAAAAATAGTCTTCATGAGGGTAGTATTTACAAAATATTTTGAGTGCCACAAATAACTTTGAAACAAGTTTTATTAGAAACATCTTTTAATGTTCCCCCTGCAGACTTTCCACATTTGCTGTTGTCATAAATTTATGTTTAAATGTTAATTTTATATTCATCAGTTATTATTCACCGCATACATAACACATTTTCCTTTATGTACTTCAAAGAGAGATTCTCAGTATCTATAATTAAATTTGTAACTGTATTGAACACAGTTTTTCTCCCAAATTCTGCCATTATAAGACACAGCAAATAAGAAAGTGGGAGTAAGATATAACCCACAGCGGGAATGAAGAAACACAGTCCTCACTATGGATGAAACAGAAAGCTGTGCCTTCCATCTAAAGCTGTAATATCACAATGCAGTTCTCTGATCTAAGGCGGCTGTATCAGCCATTAAATCATCAATACTGTCTAAAGCCTTGAAAAAGGACTGGATACGTAGCTCTCTCATATATCTTCCTATACTAAAAATTAGCTAATACACATTTCTGACAAATAGCATATGCCATTATTTTTAATATCTGTGGGTTTTTCAAAGTATATTGCTTTGTCCTGTTTTCTAGGCATATGTACATGCAAGAATTTAAAACTACAATCCATGCGTTCTCCCTATTGCTATCTCCCCATTCTTTGAGTCACACAAAATGAAATGTTGAGACTATAAAGCAAAGGAACCAGCACTGCTTTTTTAGATTTCCTGCTACTTGGGACTAGTAAGAAGTGTTCAAAGACAAGGAGACAATTCTCATTTACATGAACTTAATCAAACACTATTGGTCAAAGGCAGTGACTTCAAAAGAGGAACATGCCATCTGGAGTTGCAACGAAACTCCTGAGGAGTTATGTCAGAAGAAAAGAATAAAGCATAACATGATTTCATAACCTTCAGAAGAAAAGAAATGGCCATTTTCCGAGTAGCTCTTGAGTGAAACAGTCCTATATAATCTTTGTCTCTCAGCTAGTTACCCCGTAGCTGGAATCCCACAGTGTACAACATCCAAGATTCTACAATTACAAACAAGCCATTCTTAGACAAGTACACAAACATTACGCATCCTACCTGTGAAAAGTCAGTGCCTTTCTCTACCTTATTATTAGTCTTTAAAGTTACTAAAACCAGAAGTGTGAAAACAAGCGTTTGTACACAAGTGTGGTGTTTTTCTTTTTTTTTCCCTTTTCTGGCTTTAGTTAGTGGCGACAAAAGAAGGATTCAACATGACTCTTCTCACAGAATTCTTTTTTTGATGCCTGTAGGTCTATTAGATTTAATAAGTTAAAAAAAATGGATAAACCTGGTGTAATGTTGTCTGCTTTAGATATGATTTAAGGCCTTACCAAAAAAAATTCCTAGAATCATAGAATGGTTTAGACTGGAAGGGACCTTAAAGATCACCCAGTTCCACCCCCCTGCCCTGGGCAGGGACTCCTCCCACCAGCCCAGGTTGCCCCAAGCCCCGTCCAACCTGGCCTTGAACCCCTCCAGGGATGGGGCAGCCACAGCTTCTCTGGGCAACCCGGGCCAGGGGCTCACCACCCTCAGAGTGAAAAATTTCTTCCTGATATCTAATCTAAATCTACCCTGTTCTAGCTTGAAGCCATTACTCCTCATCCTATCACTACATGCCCTTGTAAAAAGTTCCTCCCCAGCTTTCCTGGAGCCCCTTTAGGCACTGGAAGGGGCTGGAAGGTCTCCCCGGAGCCTTCTCTTCTCCAGGCTGAACCCCCCCAGCTCTCTCAGCCTGTCCCCACAGCAGAGGGGCTCCAGACCCCCAGCATCTTTATCTTCGTGGCCTCCTCTGGCCCCGCTCCAACAGGTCCACGTCCTTCTTGTGCTGAGGACTCCAAAGCCGGACACAGTACTGCAGGTGGGGTCTCACCAGAGCAGAGTAGGAGAGAGATTATTATATTCAATAATCCACTTTTCTGCCATTGCCACATACACACAAACACAGTATAAAATCCTCTTCTGCCATTATGCCCGATTATGACTACATCAATCAATCTCATTGTCAAATGGATACGCTTTATGAATGATGGATGTTTTAAAAATACTTTTAAATTACAAAAATAATTACCAATCAGTAGACTAAAGTAATCACTAATGCACAGTCAAGAGATTCTTAGAAGCCTAGTTATAAATACCTACTGTATGTTTTCTTATCCTTTTGTTTGACTAATGGTATTTGCCAAGAAAATACACAATAACTAGAATAATTTCAAAATAGCATGTAGTATTTAATGAACTTTCTACAGCTACGGCTAAGGATCTTAAGTATTGAGCAAAACTTGCATACTGGTATGAGAAAATCCCTGATACCAGTAACTACTTTCCCCAGAAAGACTGCATGGCATTGTGCTTTTTCCTGAAGGACAAGAATGTAAGATATCTCCTATGTGTGAGACTAACGGTACATCTACTGCAGAATTGTCTTTCCAATTGTGGCAATAAGACATGCCATTTAGGGATAATAAGTGAGTTTTCTCACTTCCTGTCATTTATAAACTCAGAAAGAAGAGGCAATACTTTATAAACCCCCACATCCCTCTCAGAACTATGCTCTCAAAAACACCTGCTACAGCCTTCCTATCTTGCTTGTCATTAATGTCTAAAATTGCACAGATTTATAAGGACTGTACTGAAGGAACTAATCTTTTAACACACTGGTAAAGAACCTAACACATACCATTTTCAACTAAAAACCTTACAAAAATATACTAGCTACCTCTACACTAGACCATAAAAGCCTTTTCTCTTCTTGTTTATTGGAAAAATCCTCCATCCTGACACAATACTCTTTGAGGACAATGGCATTTAAAGGAAAGAAATTTCAAGACCTTTGAGGTCCTATAGTTCAGTAGATCAGATACAGAGTTGTTAGAATTTTAACAGGAAATAGCCTTCCAATGAAACTATTATATTTAAAAAGAATTACAAAAAAAAGTCTGTGACCACAGCTTTTAAAAGGTAGGCTGCATTTCAGTCCATTCACTCCTGCGCTTTCTATTTTCTTCCATTACTTCTCAATTTAAAGCTGAGAGTCTGAAAAATGTCAATTTTATAAAAACGAAATACAGAAACTCTCCATAGAGATGTCTCTTAAGTGGGTCCAAGTTTATAGTCACAATCTTAAAGGCTTGTTTAGTAGTATAAATGTCATGGATTTTTTTTCCCCCCAAATACTATTATTAAAGCTTCTTACTAAATTATACACAGGGTCATATGAAACATTTTACTGACATTTGTAAACATCCACTAAATTTCCTATTTTTTTTTTAAATCTTTCATTTCTTAAATCAAAAGTTTAAATTCGTTTTTGCTGGCATAACTCAACTTGTAAAGGTTTCATGCCATACTGCCTGATGCTCAGTATATCATTAAGGTACTAGAGGGTAATGCAGTCACATACTGCTTATTAACCTATGATTTTCAACTTCAAAAGCACTGTTAAGCTTCTGTTTCACTCTCCTTGAAAAAAAACCTCCAACCATAACTGAAGTAATGATACTCTACTTTCTTTTACCTTGTACACTGGAGTATATATACTGGAGCACAATCCAGAACCTGTAAGGTATCTTCAAGCTTGCTAGACAAAGTCTTGTTTGAATAAAAAGTATCTTCTTGCTTCCCTTATAATCCACATACAGGAGCATGCAATGGAAACACCAGGCTTCTTAGTCACTCACCCAAACCTTCAAAGCAGCCAATAGATCAAACCAGACTTATCTTAAGGATGCAATTTCCATCTTTGACTTCATAAGAAATCTTCACTGCTCTTACTCAAAGTATGCCTGCAGACTCATGATGAAGCCCAGAAGAGACAAGGTATTGTGGCTGAGAATATTTGGTCACATACAAACTGTAAGAGAACAGCAAAGCAAGACTAAATAATCTTAAAGACATCTGTATCACCTCATTTCAGAAAAAGACTTTTCACCATAGTGTAAGTGACAACAGTGACATGCTGCCTGTAATAATATCTTCCTCCTCAGTATCTATAGCCTTTTCTTCTTTAAAGCACAAATATGTGGAATGTAGGTTAAAAAAAAAGTTACTTCCCACTCTTTTTTACACAAAAGTCTTTTCTTTTTAACACATTAATTGCCTTCTCATCTTCTATTCCTCTACTTTTTTTTTGTTCCTGCTTTTCAGTTCACTTTCCAAAGAAAACGGGACTTATGCATACACTGTCTGTGTATCTGTCTTTCTCCATGCTGTCCCAGGTGCACCCTCTCCCTGATTTCAGCCAAGTTTTGCAAAGGGGTAGAAAACTCAAAGATAATTAAGTTATAATAAGTTTCAGGAAAATAGCTGCAAAAATGGAAGAGAATATCCCTGTAAATGTCTCTGATGAGTTTACACAGAGTTTAATCCAATACAAGAGACAAAGCCTTAAAACATTAGGTATTCCTAACTAAAGATGCTGTGATCTTGGAAAACATAGAAGTGATGACCCTTAACTGTCAGGGGCAGGATGAAGTTGGTACCTCACGAAGCTGTATGACAAGCATCAGTTCTCCTGGAGGGAGCATGCTAACACACACCCCGCTGTGTCCTGATTTCAGCATTCAGTGATAACAGCTATTACCACCTGTGTGGATAATCTTTATTCTGATCTGTGCTATCTGGAGGTCTTGGGAATCAGGGAAAGAAAGTAAGTCTCCAAAGACTTTTTGCAAAAAGGAACTGGATGAGTGAACACGACAAAGCATGAGTGAGAAATGAGCACAATGTGACTTTGACTTATGGTAAAGGCATCTACTAGTTAGAGACTGCAGGGACATCTAGATAAGGCACTTGGAAAACACCTTACCAAAAATGCGGACACATCTCTAAAAGGCTCCCTATTGTCTGACTGCAGGAAAATGAACGGATTGTCCTGGGACAACTGAATTGCAGATAGGATGCTTGCTATTTGGCAGATGAATCACACCTGGAATGTTTTAAACAGGTGAAATACCTCTGATAGGCAGAAGAAGAAAAGGCAATCTGATGGAGAGTCTGAGACATTTTGGCACCATTCATACTAAACAAGTATGTTCAAAGTGGCTTTAAGTACTGATGACTAACCTCTGCCACATCCAGGAGTGTCTGCAGTCCTTCAGGTTACTCAGATGCAGGACTAACCTGAGCTGCAAGTTCTGTGTTAACAAACTGTACTGAAAATGCAACATGAATAATCAGTGGAGCTGGGGAGACCCCAGCACATTTGAGACAGTGTTTTGAAACAATCATGAAAGATATTTCCTGACATCAAACCTCTTTGGAAAATATCAGCTACTGCACTCAGAATGGCCTGCTGAAAGAAAGGATGTGGACCTTGCCAGAGCAAAGTCCCATGGCAGGATTTCAGGACAGAGGTTATGATTAAATCCAGAGGTTTGGCTTCATAAGGCACTTTTCAAACCTCACTCAGAATGAGAATCTATGTGAGTGGCACACAATATACCAGTCAGAAAGATGCTTCTCCATTGGATCTCAGAACCATGTCACCTTCTATGTCTGTGTTTCTGAGTAAGTCCTCAAAACATTAATTGGCATATTGCTGCCTCGTGAAAGAAGTTATTCAGAAACACAGATGCAGAAGAAAGAAAAAAAATCAAAAAAGTCAAGAAAATGATATGAAGATATGTGTGAATTCGTCTTGAATCCAAAACTGCAGCAGACACGAGACTGTCATGACTACGATGTGGTTGAGAACAGCATCATTGTTTTACATAACAGAGAGGAACTGAAGCAATTCCAGGCGCACGGTGGCCTAAACATTAATACATACAGTATGAGAAATGGGAAGGCATAAATGCAAGGAATATTGCCTTTAACTACATTGTTTGCAAAATACTGCCCTCCAAGTCTCTCCGCAAGGAATTCTACCTCTTTCCACAGACTACCAAAACACGAATCTGGGCTGCTTAATATGAACTGTTGACTCAAGGACTTTTACCTTAATCATCACTGAAGTTGGAAGATACATGATAAGTAACACAAAAAATTAAAAGGGAGGATCTGATTAAGGCCTATGTGTTCTCCCTTACAGAAATTCCTGTTCAAAGTTGGATAAATTATAAAAATCAAAATGTCGTTCTGTGACAAAGGCTGTTACTCATTTTCTAGGTGCTTAAAATGAAACACAATCATGTCACATTTCTAAAAATTGCCAGATGACTTGCTAGTACTTGGCATACAAATAAGATCTTAAAAAGAATATAAAAGAGATTTTTAGATTGTACAGTTTCCTAGTTTAATTAACGAATAGACAGTTTTTAATTACCAAAACAGAACAATATTTCTTTTAATTTTACTTCAAAAGATGGTTATTAAAGACATTGTTTACTCCTTAACTCAGATATATTCTTCAAAATAAGTTTTCCAAGATCTTTGTAATTAAGCAGTATGCAAGATGAGAAAGAGAAGACAAGGGAAAGTGAGGAAAAGGGAAAGGCAGTTGTATATTCTTCTGATTTGTTCCTGTTGCTTTCATTTTTTTTCCCCTTTTAGTTAATAGAATTCTTAAAGCCTACTTAAAAATCATACTAAAAAGGTTTCATACTGTCACCTTTAATTATATTGAATACATTAATGATTATATTGTGAATGTTTTATCTAATAACTTGCATATCAAATTATTTTAAATATTCAACTATGTTAAGAAATAATATTTGACTACCAATATTTTCAGTTTTCACTTTTTTTCAAACAAGAAGTAAGGCACTGAGAGGCAATTTTTCTTTAGAACTTTAGAACCTATATTATGTAACAAATAGTGCACTTCTAAAAATAAAATGAAATGCAGTAAGTCATATACATATACATTTTGCAAAAAAACTTTTCTTAGGTATTTATAAACTTTCTTCTTAAAAATAAAGCTTTTACAAATAAAATGTCATTGCTTTCTCTCTTCATAACCAAATGTTGCCACACTGACAGAACTATCCAATTATAGCAGTTGTTGGCATTCCCCAGAGTTATGGAGTCTTTTAAATCATACCATATTTTTCACTGTCTGTGTTCCTCACATCCAGCTGCAACTCTGCTGCATACAACAGGCTAAATGGGCAAGCAAATCCCCAAAAGCCCAGGTTTCTTGCCTAGCATTTTATTCTCACCTACCATTTATGCCCATCTTATGTGGTAGCCAAAGTACAGATAAACTGGACAACAGACTATGGTTGCCATGGCATGAAAGATATAAAGCATGGATGTTACGGATAGCTCTTAATGAGAAACTAAGGTCAGATGTTTCTGTGCTTGACTTCTGAATACTGGAAGTCCATTTAGACATAATCTGGTTACAATACTTACTATGGAAGATGTAAAAATAAAGAAAAATTAGATAAACTATAACTTTAAAGAACCATTAAATAGTTTTTAGAAAGATGATTAAATGGAGCAAACTTATTAACCGTTCACAAATACACGCTTTGTTAAACTTATGACACACTTGTATTTTCTTACACTCATTATACACTTGCACTTTATTAAACTGTGTAAGTTAAAGATCTGAAAAATTAAATTTTTGCAGCACTGATCGATTTTTAGATTATTTTATAAAGATACCTATGTTATGTTCCAGTCAGATCATTTCAAATAACTGACTAGAAGAAAATACAGAGTTGGGGAAGTTCTTTAAAAAACCGTGAATTCCATTCAAGCTACTACTGTGGTTTTGTATAGACTTTGTTGCCAGTAAAAAAATACAAAAATTGTCTTAAACATTTCCAAGCCTAAGTGAGCAAACTTCCTATTTCTTATTTTGAGATAATTTTTTGAAGAGAAAAGTCTATTTCTGTTTGAGAACATATAGACAGTGAAAGTAAGTCTGGCTTTGCTGAAGTAGCACAAAAAAGGCAGAAAGAATACTACAATTCTGAATCTCATAGGTTGCCATATGTTGGGAAAAAAAACAGATAGTAACTATCAAACAGGACGAGGCCAAAAAAGATACGTGAGTGGTTCCGAAAGGGTATTTGTTAGGTCTCAAAACATACGGCTAATATTTCTACCTTGGAACAGCTGCTGTATGACCCAGAGATCACTTCTGAACCTCATATATTCTTGTACTCAATGGGAGAGTTTAGCTAAAGACAAACAGAAGTAGAAAAGAAAGCTCTTGACGAACTTTACTAATACTTACCTTACTTACTTGGAAACTAAAGCTCCTTGTCCATTTAAACAACCTTCCAGACCCAAATATTAATTCAACACAAATTATAGTATTTTTTGTGTTAAGCTTACATTTTATTATTTAAAGTTCAGCTTTTAACTGTAATCAAGATAAAGTATTTGTAGATAAAACTACTCAGCTCTTTTCCAAAATATGCCATGAAATGTGGTAAGAACTTGCATAATTGGTGTAAACAAGGAAAACTGAGGCCTTGTCTGGGTTTTACTCCAAAGGACTTCCTCCTCAAAGTTTAGTCCATTTACTGACAATAAGCTCTACCTGCACTTCTTAATATAACATGTACATTGTCATCTTTCTTACAAATTCTACTGTGGATTTTGACTCAGTTTTTAGACATTTATTTCTAAGATCTAACTTAAATCACCTGTAGTTTCAGGATGCTACTCCTGAACACTTCTAAATATGCAAGTTAATCATCATGCTTACATCGTTGTAACAGACATCAGAATAGCTGCCAGAAAATAACTGTAATTCTCTCTTGGGTAACTGGTCAAAAATTAGTGAATTTGGATGTTATTCATATTACTGCAGATGAACATAATTTAGTAAGTCAACACAGGAATCCCTTCTTTCAGATACTACATTTTAGAGCATCTCAGTGCTTAAAAAAAAATCATCTCCATTCAAATCTATTAGGAGGTCTCAGCATTTTCTCAAAAGCCTTGTGACAAATATAGAAGTCCCTGCTAGATAAATAAGAAGCAGATCCTCTAGAGTATAAAAATAATTACAATGGGACAATAACATTTAGTAGAGAAAAATACAAAATGCTGATGTTTTTCATGTACTTTTTACTCAATTTCATTTAAGCAAAATTTCATTTATATGACTTCTGAAATGTGGAAATTTATTTCACTTTGACAGCCTACCAAGATGTTTTAAAAATACTGAAAATGCTTACTTAGTGTAATGCCCTTGCTTTAAAAATTTTTTCTGCTCACATTACTTTTCTATTTCAACAAGCCTTTAACAGCTGGTATCACAAACAGGCAGGAGACTAACATGTTACTTTACCGAAATACAGCATTAGTTTCTAGCTTCAGTGGTTCTGGAAACAACAGCCACCAGATACTATCAAACCAAATCAGTCCTTTACATAAAACACTGACAGAAAGGCAAAGGGAAGATTATTCCTTAGAAATCAACAAGAAATGTTTGATCACGGTGTGCACTAGATTCTGCTGACCACGGTCTCTGTAGAGGCCCACCAAAAGCTTTTGGTGACCTTTATCTCCATTTCTTAGGAGATGTCTTCAGGATAAGATTCCAGGCCCCTTCCCTTACATTTGGCTGAATAAACCTTTGTGGGGTGGAAGGTGGACTCTGCTAATGACAAATACTGGCACTACATGATGACGGTTTCTTGAAAAAAAAAAATTAAAAGACACACCTTTCCCACAACTGCACTAAAAATGAATTATACAAGGAAAGGTGTCTCAGCTGGTAACTGAACTACACGTTTCAGTAGGAAATGAAATGTTAAATTATACCTTCACAGACTAACCTATGCAAAAATGTAAACACATGTATTACACTTGCAGTAAAAATACTACATTGTATAAATTGTGAAATGCATTTGTGTTGTTTATATTAAGAATAAAACTCAGTACAACTATTACATACGAACATGAGCAAGCAATGAGGAATCTGAAATTAGCTGTGGAACTATGCAAAATATTTCATATTCGCTTTTGCCAGGAGCATCTCCTCTGATCTGCTGTGTTCCGGATCTCTAAACAAATATCATACCTTTTGTACTTGAAAACACTTTAAATACTGAAATCCTAGGTTTCGAGTTTATTATTTCTCTCTCCTTGCTCTTCAGACTAATTCCACAGAAAGACATTAGAAAATGTAGGCTGATCCAACTGATCTCCCCGTTCATAAATACCAGACACAAGGAGACAGAGATGGATTCCAACAGACTACGGATATTTTCAAAATTATGAGCATTTGGCTGAGTAGCATGGTAAATTCTGCACATTCAGGCAGGGCAGCTCTCTTCCAACCTAACTAACCTAGATTAAGTCACGCAAACTGTAACCTGAATTTTAAATGTTCTAATTAAGTATTCTATAATTTTTGGTTTTTTTTTATTTCTGCACTTGGAAGTACTTCTGCACAAAGCATTTAAACAATACCACCACTGAATGGTAACATGGAGATGCAGAAGTAAATAGGAAAGTAAACATGTAGTTGACATTTGCCACTGTTTGTTCCCAAATGAAATTCATTTTATTACAGGGGAAAAAAGGAAAATCCTTCCAATTGCCTTCAAAGTGACTGTCTTTCACTTGTGAATGTTTATACCCTGATTAATAGTTAATGGGCTACATAATACACAGCTATAACACAACACTGTCCTATCAGTAGCTGAAGGAGGTAAAGAGTATCTGTATCTCTAAGAACCAATAAAAGCTTGGCCATGAAATGGCAGATAGCTAGCTTGCTTTTCCCTCTCTGGATTACCCTGCTCATCTTTAACTTCATTATTGCTTTTTGTCAGGTGGTGAACTGCCATGGCTCAAGTGTACTCTGTCACCTCCCATTCGGTGTTAACATCCGAATGCCATCTCACAGCTGCAATCGACTGTTGAACCCACGCTTCCAGGCACAGCAAACCCACCTCCACCATTTCAAGTGTGACATAATTAGTATTTCCTTGCACTGAAAAGAGATGCAAGGTCACTAAAACAGCGTAACTGCTGACAGTATATAAGCATCCTGTAGCACTGTAACACTACTAACAGCACAATCTGTGAAAATGTGTAAGCATTTTGTAACTCAGCTAAACAGAAGCACACAGCTGCAAAGGAGCAAACAGAAACTTATGGTGCGGTTGCACAAAAGGGGCTCAAGAAAACATGTGCAAATAGGAAAATGTGCAAGGTAAGAGAAAAATATACAAATAAAGCAGGAAATATGCCTGTTGGAACCAGAAGAAACCTGCAGAACAAGCGGAAAGGGTATCTGGCAAAACCAGAACAACTCCTGATCCTAAAAAATAAAATCAATTCTGTTGAGAGCAAATGAGATCCTCCTAATCTCTTTGAGGAGAAGGGTAAGAAGCATAAAATACAAAGGAAATAATGTGTGGGAAGTTGCTTATCGCGTTCATGGTTTCCCTAAAGAGCTTGAGGCTGGGTGCTTCAGTGACTAAGACTTCAGTGACTATCGAGGACCCAAGTCACCAATGGTAGCAATGTTGCTTCTGCTTTGTGGTACCCTATACTCACAGATTAGGATAAACTTGTTAAGGACTAACTGTTTTAATCGTGTGTCATAATGACTGATAACAACTAAGTACCATGTATATTGTTTACTAATGTCAAACTAATATAGTACTGCTTTCAAGTGTGAAAATGGCCTGATTTATCTGCCTTCTACCGACACAGCAATCCCTCACTCCCTAAATAATAAATATACACACACTTACATTCAGTTGCAAGTGTCACACTCTAGCGAGTAGAGTTCCATTCCTAGTTCTACTACGTACTACTAACTCCACTATAGAGCAGGAGCTGGGTAAATCACCTACTCCTATTCTTTAAATTTGATTAAAACAAGAATAGTATTTCCTTCCTCTCCTTTCCTTTATCCTATTTAAATTGTGAGCTCTTCTGATTAAGGACTGTCTTTTACTATGCCTAGCATCAACCACAGCTGAGGCAGGACCTCAGGCTGGTAGGTACTATTTCCATCAAGACAGAAAACTGTAACGCTGAGCCAACTTTTTTGATAGTACAAGGACATCCTTCTGCAACTACAGAACTATCTGTTTTATTTCTTGCATAGGAATAGCCCACTGCAGTGTTTTTTACCTCCCTTTAAGATCATTCTGTACGTACATTTTCGATCCTCTCTTATTGCAGGGTCTATTTCAGGGTTGTTGTCTGTGTTGCACATTCCCCCCTCCAGCTCACATCAGGGCCTGGCGCCCTCCTCTCATATCACGAGTTTTGTGTGTTCTGGTACTGCAGCACCTCCTTTACAGTGTTCCACTGTAGAGAAAACTCTATTTTCAACACCACCCTCTTCTCTCGTGACAGTCCTTATTTTGCAAGTCTGCGAACAATTCTCTGTAACCTCTTTTCCCTCAGTCATTCTGCTCCCTTAGCCCTTTTGTTCTGGGAGATGAATCATGCTGGATGCTAATATGCTTCACTCTGCTGTGAAGACAGGTGAAGATGAGAGACGGGACTTGCTATACTGGCATGGTTCAACTGTTCAAACGTTGCATGACATTGTTTGAAAGATATAAAGCTATGGCTATGCTAAATAACAGCAAAGGCTTTCATGTGTCAGCTGTTCTCCTTTCAGTTCTCTAATTTCCTATAAAATAATAAGACTCTACACTGAAAACTGCCCCAAAATAGAATTTTTCACAAAGTTCCCGTACCGGAAAACAGAAAAGGAAACCACATAGAAATGAGAGCAACCTTCAAACTTGACTAATCAGATGTCTTCCTTCTGCACTAACTTGCCAATTCAAAAATTGAAAGTTTACCTATACAACCAAGAGATAAAACAAAGGATTAAGATTAAATAATACATTGTATATCTGCCAGACACCAAAAGATGCATACAGTGTGCAGCTAATGTATCTCCAGCAATTAAAAATTCAGCTATATGAATATTGCAATAATTTAAGTTTTTAAATTATTTACCTTGAAGTGGCAGAAAAGATCACTATTTAAAAATAACATGCAAGATGCAAGTCATGAAAAATTGATGTGAAACAGCAATCTTTAAGACTTGAACTCACTTTATGCAAAACTATTAATGCTAAAAAATTCCTACCAAAATTCAAGTCATTGGAAAAATAAATTTTATGACTTGTTCCATCAATTGTTAATCCTCAATTTTATTCCCTCTGAAGTATACTTGCAAGCTGTATGAACGCAAAAAAAAGGATAAAGAGTTGCTGCTTAAATCAAACCACAAAGGAGAAAATTAAATTCTTTCTGAACCACTCCCTTTTTCCTTCCATTTGCCCCTCTAGCCTTTCGTTTTCTGCTACACTCCCTCTCTCAAATTTCCCAATGAAAATAAATGCTAGATGGCTTTGTGTCAGAAAAATCACCTATACTGCATTTTACTGTATTTGCCGCTTAACATATCCCAACAGTGAACCTAACATTTAAAATCTATCATATCAACATAGTCATCATGATCCAAGCTGCAAATAATAGAGAGTGTCACTGTCAATTTTGCTTTCTCACACTTCCTTCCCTTCACTTCATCTGATTTTAATAATCCCTGTCAAACCACAAACAGTCCAAATTACCTTCTTGACACAGAAGCTTTCAAGGAAGAGACAGAATCTCAACTTTCATTTAGCGATGACAAAAGCAAGCTGTCCGACTGGACAAATATTATTTCCACTCTTGACAATCTCTACAGTAAAGCATGCTTTTTAATTTTCACTGAAGCTGCCAAGGGTTTGATATAAGCTTCTTGTTTAGTGTAGACTGACTTGCAGGATTAGCAAACCAACAACTGTAATTGTGTTTAAAGAAGCCAGCACTTTCAAGTCAAAGAAAAAATTGCTCGCAAAAGGTGACAATTGCATGTCATAAGCTAACTGAATTAAGAAAAAGATTATACAAATAATTTCAATTTTGTAGATCTCACAGGATCTGTTTCAAGATCATTTTACATTTTTAAGATTGACCAAATGGTTGCTGCTAACATGTAATATAAATCAGAATCTCAAGGAGGACAACTTCATATCCAACTACATAAGCAACAATCTAAGAAAGGTTAGCATTTGACAATAGGAAATATGTTCAAGGCAAATAAGCTTCCACAAAAGGATGTGATCTGTAATAATCTTCTCTGTTGGCTTGCCTTCAAAGTAAGCCTGATAACATAACTCGCAGCTTCACATATATCAGTTTAAAAGTAATTGATTTCTCTGACGAGGCACAGTATTGTATAATTAGCATTCTATTTGAAGTTTATGTGGATTAATCAAAGCATAATACATTTCTATATAAAATATTTTCTTCACATAGACATACCAGTCTCTCTAATCACCCGGAAGTCTATTGCTTCTTAGTATTTTGACTTATTTAAAGTTGCAATCAGGTTTTGAAGTGTTACTAGCTATAAAAAATGAAAACGGAACAACCAAGATGCTTCCCATCAGAAGCCTCATGTGAAGCATTCGTTTAAATACCTCAGATTGCCTGTACCATGCACAGGACTAATTTAAGACTCATCAAAGCTGTTTTAAAACATTCTTTGGTAACTAGTCAGAATACACCAAAACAATAAAAGCCTATCTTTGAAGAATCCATAACACCACTGTGAAATGCAGATGTATATGCCTAGATGGTTTCTAGAGTTCCACAAGAGAACTATGCTTTCCAGTAATACATCAGCGTATTAGCGTTCTTTTAACAGTCTGGGCTGGCAACTCGCTCTCCATGATCACTCATCGTCATGGCAAGACATCCTCCTGCTTGCCTTTTTATTCTGTTTTTCTTCCTAGTGAAGAGTAAGAGCGTTAACAGCTTTCTGTATTTTTCTCCTTTAGCACTGTTAGCCAAAGCACAATTTTGATACTCAGCAGTATATTCATTCTACCGCATGAGGTATGCATCAGATTGGACCTGTATGTTCTTTTATTCTAAAAGGACTTGATAAAAAGATCGCCTAAAGGAGAAAAAAAAAATATAGTAATACACAGACCAGTGGTATCCTCATTTTTAAATAAAAGGACATAGATTTAAGCCTCTTTAAGATAAGTGCTTAGTCTTGTCTATGTCTTGACTTCTAGTTAACTATCAGTTTGAATCCAGAGCGGAATTCATAACCGATACAGCTAGCTTTATGCATTAAATAAGCACAGATTATATATCATTTAGTGTTTAAGCACTGCCAGACACAATGGAAGTAGGAAATAGGACAGACATCTGTACAACAGTATATCAGAGTACTAACTGATATGAAAGTATGTCTACACCACATCTACTTAACGGTAGTCAAAATAATTTTACAAAACTAAACCTTGTGTCTAACTGGTCTGCAGTTCTGTACCTATCAGGGAAGCTAGATTTTTTTATGTATTTTTTTTAAGACAGGAGCTTCTTATTAATTCATAAGCCATATACAAATGATTTTTTTCAACTAGTTGCTCAAAGTTAGCCTTCATCTACCCAGAGCATCCTCTCTATATTTTGATCCAGTTTTGTCTCACTGGATAACTTACATTATCAGATGTTACATATTTATTTCTTGGCAGGAAGTGCAAGTCATCACAATTATGATGCTAGAAAAGCAAAAAAAAAAAATGCATAACCAAGTGGCATTTTTAAAGAATATTTATCCACAATACCTTTCCATTGCTGCTGAAGAAGAAAGAAAGGAAAATAAAGGAATAGTTATAGTGAAAGCAACTTCCTTCTTCTCAAGGATCTCTTAAACTATACTCTCACACTCCATACTGAAGCTGCTTATCATAGGGCAACTAAGAGTCCTGCAGCTGGCAGCTCATGAAAGAAACATCTCGTACTTCATGGTGAAGTTCATTTACGTCTCTACTGTTAGTCTGTATATACCATGAAAAAGTCATGTGGGTGGGATTCAAGAATACTCATGGAGAACTGTAATACATTCTACTGTATCTTCTGGGAAGATGCTGTATCAAGAATACAATTTCAAAATATGATGAAGGCAACAGTGTTAAAAGGCAGCGGAGGGTATCACAAGAAAACCCACTCACACAGGGGAAAATAAATGTTTCTTTGGAATCAGACCAGGCCATAAATTACTGTGCAAAAAGGAAAGACAATAGGTTGATTTGTGATACAAAAAGGGGTTCCTCCTCCCTATCATCTTAAACAACTACTGTAAAGAAATTATATTAAATTCTCTAGTGCAGAAAGCACTTAGCCTTTGGTTTCATGATTAAGAAGGCAACTGTTCATAAATATCTTAAAAGTGAACACCATGCACTGTGTTATTTCTTACGTAATTACAAGACTCAAACGAGTTGTGCAACCAGACAAGAAGTTGAACTACAGGGTAAACAATGTGCACTACTTGCCTATCACATGAAATAAATCTTTTGCTTCAGAACAAAACTGCACTGAAAACTAAAGACCTTATTTTTTTTAAGGAAGACGACATTTAAATTTTCCACAGGGGGGACACGACATCACAGACCAAAGAAAAAGGAGTAAAAACTTTTTTCTAGGGTCACATTAACATTTTAGCAAATTTCTTTTTCCTTATATTAATTTTATAGTATTTTACAACTTTTGTAAAGTTAAAAATTAATAAGCCATATAAAATTTAAGCTGAAAACTTACATTACAATCAATGTTTTAAGGTTCAATCTACATGTTTTTCAATTTAACTGCCTAAAACTGAGTATGGTAACAACTCTACCAGAATATCCTTCAGAAGCATGAGTTGTGACCAAATCTATTTTTAGATAAGAGTTCTATGGTGAACCTTAGAGTTTCAACTACGTTCTACTAATCTGTCAGATAAATTATGCTTGTTGTGACCCAGCCAACAGCAGGTGGTCCCAACCCAAGATTCCCTTCACTGGTACCCCACCAGAAAAAGTGCGGAGGATACTACAAGCACAAACAAAACATCCAATGAGAAAAGTAGTTAATGGTATGTATTCTGAAAAAGGAAGAAAGAGTTCAAGGACAGAAAAGGGAGGGTGCGTTTATTGAAACAACATTTTTCCTAGATAGGCTGAGGCTGGTAATAAGTGACATTACAATTTCCTGCCTCATGTTAATCTTTGGAGCTGAGCATTATTCAGAAACTTTACGTTTGTTCCAAATAAGAGAATCAAAAGTTTATTACTTTGCAAGTGTGTATCATGGAATAGCATCGAACAAATAATTTGATTTTTCCTATCAAGGCAGACTGGAATGATTTTTCCATTTACCTTCTATCACAGCGTGCACCAGGCATAGGTTTATTATAGGAAAAGAACCATGTGGGCTGTATTACTCACCAACCCTCTATTTGCGTTGCCTGACATAACTCACATGCTCCCATTCAAATGGTATGATAAGAATTAAAAACACTGTAGAGCCAACTATTCATATTTCAAATAATTCACTTTTTTGTCTGTACTACTGGATCATATATCTCCCTAAACCACTTCTTGGAATGATTACAAGTTTTTATTCAAGTTCGATTTTTGTACTATGACGCACTAATGGCAACGCAATAAAAAGAAAGGAGAGAAATAGATTGACTGTACTGAGAAAAGAGATTCAGACAACTTGAGAGACAGGCCGCATTTTTTGACCCTTTCTTCACATGGTCGAAAGAGGTTATCAGTGTTTTCTGTATATTACAGAACAGACTATATTCTACTCCAAATGTAATAAATATTAGGGACTGTTGCACCTAAGCAAATGCTGCAAATTGCAATATGCATTTCAAAACCAGTGCTCTAAATTAGCATCTATAATAACCACGTAAGTCCCTACTACAAAGAGATACCTGGTTCAGACATCTTGCAAAATGTCCTGGTTTCAGCTAGGATAGAGTTAATATTTTTTCTAGTAGCTGTGTTTTGGATTGAATATGAAAATAATTCGGTAACACATACTGGTTTTAGTTGTTGCTAAGTGATTTACATTACTCAGGGACTTTTTCAGCTTCCCATATACGTTGAGAGGGAACATTGACACAAGCAGCTGGCCAAAGGGATATTCCACACCACAGACATCATGCTCAGTATGTAAATGGGCATTGGCTGAGGGCAGGAATCTACGACCGTTGCGCAGGACAGGCTGGGAAACTGATCATTGGGTGGTGACAGTGACTTGTCTTGTATCACTTCTTTTTTATATTCTTTTACCATTATTATTTTTTTCTCTGTTCCATTAGTGTTCTATTAAACTGCCTACATCTCAACCCATGAATTTCCCACTCCCCTCCTTTTCTCCGTCTTCTCCTTACCCTACTGAGGGCGGAGGGAGTGAGTGAGCAGCTGTGATGTCCTAGTTGCTGTCTGGGGTTAAACCACGACACAAAATAACACTAATCCAAAGTTCATACCTTTCCATTTCTTAATAGTTAACACAACTAGGCATTTTTATAGCTATTGTAAAGAGGTAAGAATTTATAAAATGGTTAATCTGAACAAATCTTGCTTTGAACTTTTAAAAAACTCTTAAATTTAAATGTAGCATCTCCATTTTCCTCAATCAATAAAAATTCATGTATATTCTTCCTTAGTACCGATAAGCACTTTCCTATAAACATCACAGGTCTCATCTAACCACCCAGTTAGAACTTTTTAAGCATTTATAGTTTACAGCAACTCGATTTCAGAACATATCAATCTACAATTTAGATAAATACCTACCCTTAGTTAATATATTCTCTCTGTAACTGAAATCTTCAGTTTTAAGGGGCTACGCATAACGTTCAGTTAATAGTTCATCAGTAGTCCTATGTAAAAAGAAATGTAGTAAAATTACTAATAGGTAGTATTTGAGAAACTAACAGTTACACAGATAAAATCCCAATTGCTTAAATATTATATAAAATTGCTTATACGATAAGACAGTATACTTCTTAATTCCAACTGGCAAATAATAGTCCAAGTTCAAAACGTTAAAAAAAGTTTTAACTTCAGAAGCCTCCATTTCTGTTGATACTTATACAAACCATGATGCCACATAGCACTTAATTTCATCGTTCCAAAGGTATAAAAGCAACGAAGATATGTCAGAAAAGGAAATTAGAAGGTCACAGAATGTCTGAAAATAGCATATGGCGGCTATAAGAAATGCTTAGACGAGGTCAGCACAGCTCAGTAGTTTCATTGAGAATAATCTACCTTTGAGATGAAACTTTCATATATAAAGGGGGCTTATAACAAAGATAGAGAATTTTAGCAACGCCTGTAGTGACAGGACAAGGGGCAACAGTTTTAAACTGGAAGAGGGGAGATTTAGATGAGATCTGAGGAAGAAATTCTTGACTGTGAGGGCGGTGAGCCCCTGGCCCAGGTTGCCCAGAGAAGCTGCGGCTGCCCCATCCCTGGAGAGGTTCAAGGCCAGGCTGGACGGGGCTTGGAGCAACCTGGGCTGGTGGGAGGTGTCCCTGCCCAGGGCAGGGGGTGGCACTGGGTGGGCTTTAAGGTCCCCTCCAACCCAAATTATCCTGTGATTCTATGATTGTACTAAAAGAACTAAGATTGACTGCTTAGTGGTGGTTGTGGATACTAACGTAATGAATTAAATCAGGTAGCCAAAAACTAGCTCGGCAAAAATATCCTATCATCCTTCTGTACCAGCCACTTACCCCATGCAAGCCCATTTATCCCCATTTACCAGGCAGCTGTATAAACCCTGATGGTGGCATGAGGTATGTGACTGCAGTGAGTGGCTGCTGCAGGCCTGCCCACTTGGCAGCAGTGCCAGTTTATGCTAGATTAAATGGACAAAACTGGGATGAAAATGATAGATTTACTGCATTTGATTCACAGAGCCTGAGAAATCATCTCTACAGAGGAACTGAAAATATTGTCTTTACATATGCATGCTAACATACCTGAAAATAAAGTTCCATCTTGTTTAACAGCAACAAAATAGGAAAGGACATGTAAGAAATAACAGGAAGTATCCTGTTAGCCTGCTTTTGTTACATAAAATTTTAAGTAATTAAAAATATTTTTAGAAGGCCTTCTACACATATTAAACTCATTTTATTCAGTACTGTTTATTAAAACAAAAGTGGTTCTTTATGTGGAAAAGAACTTGGAAGTCTGAGCACTTTCCAGGGTTTTAGCTAAAGTACTCCAGGACTAAAGTTCCTTTAACTCAGAAGTTCTGTAGAAGAATAGGCAAAGACAAGAATAAAAGCAGTTTAAAAGAACCGCCTGTAAGTTTGATGATGGGATAGCCCTGTTCTTTGACCGATACATTCAAGTATGTATTATAAACGAAGAACAAAGCCAACAAAGCCTGTACTTTTTCCACGGCTTTTATTACTTTTCTGAAAACAGAGGCTATGCAAAAAACTATATCAAAAATGACAGTAAGGTTGTAACTCCAGCTCACAAAAGCCAAGAAATTTAAAGTTAGTCTGACATTCAATCCTTAAATCATGCAATTGTGCTTCTTTTTTAAAAAGCAACAATGCAAGTTAATGACAAGTTGTCAGCCCTAACTTTGAATTGCCTGAAGTTTGTCATTTGGTGTTTGTGTCACAACCTTAATGTTATTTAAATGTAGTTTTTAGTATCTATTATTTAAAAAGGTCTACTTTACGACAGCAAAAAGCTTTGATGGAATAAACCTCAAAGTACACTGTAGTGCTGGTATGCCACTTCATTAGAAGTAGTGCATAAAACATATGCTGTTGACAAATCTAATTCATTAAAGGTGAGGTAGATGCACTTTAAAACAACTGGATGGCATCATTATCTACAGTTCCTTTTATAAATTATTCTTCTTTTCCCTTTTGACTGAACTTGTCAGTGTTCCCTTTTCAGACTGTGAATGTTTTTGCCTTAAAATCCAATACCTTCAACATGTTTGGACAAGTTAAATAAGTAGCGTATTTGCTAAAACTGGAATTGTAAGCAGAAACATTCACACTGATTATTTCACCTATATTAACTAATTAGAAATAAAATTAAACAAGAATGTATAAGAGTTTCAGTTTTATCAAACATAAAATCTAAAAATGAAGAGGAAATTACAAAGTACAACAGAGAAACATTGTGGCAGCATTTTGCATTGCTATTCAGATGACTTGGATTTGATACTGAATTGAATTCTGCAAGAGAGAAAAAGATCAGGCACATCACAGAGCTGACAGTTCGCTGACATATTTAGTTGTAAAAGGAAGAATTGCTAACTATATTACTCAGACTTTTAGGTAAAGACCAATATTGGTATAGGAACTAAAGGCTATAGAAGGGTCCATAAATAAAGTTAAGCTGGTGTTTTGAAGCATGGCCCATCAGAGTGGTGAATTCCTTCAGCAGCCTTCCAACGGATAAAAGACATATAACTAGTCAAAAACTGATCAAATTCCATCTGAGAATATCAGTGCCTGTGAGAACACGGAAATGTTTCTCCTCAGCCCAGAAAGAATGAAGTCCTTCACTCACTGTGGTCTCCAAATCACACTGCAGGAGCTTCACTGAATCGGTGGGAAAAAAAAGTGAAAAAGAATGCTTTTGAGGACTAAATATAAGACAAGTTCTGGTTAAATTCCACTAATCACATATGCAGGAAAATTCTAAACTACACTGTATACAGGGAAATTGGAGAAAAAAAATAATCAAAGATTCTTAATCAAGGATTCTTTCTATAACATAATTTTCCATTTAATTCCTTATAAAGTAACCTAAATCTATCCATTAAAAAATATATATAGAAATTTTTGCATAGATGCATACTCATACTTCAATATGGCAATACTCTATACAAATATTTTGTAATGAATTAGCTGGATTAGCAAAGAATTCTGTCTTGTTCAAGAAAAACCCATGTATAGCACGTATCATCCTATATATTTCTATACAAACATATACACATTTTTAACTATATGCACTGTCTCGGATTAATTCGATATAGTCTCTTGCAGAGATAAGCTCATGCCAATGAAACACTTTACCCTGAAAATTTAAGAGATGGACTTTTTGCTTAGAAAAAATTGGCATATGAATAACTTAAATATGGAAACACCTCCCAATATAATTCACCAAGGCCTATCTTATGCCTCCACGGATTGCAGCTAATCAGTTTCTCCAAGCAACTCCAAATGTTTAAACTAAAAATGGACAGATTAATTTACCAAATTTAAATCAGCAGCTACCATTTACCTCAGAAGATTTACAACAAATATGTCGCAAGATGCTACACATACAATTCTCCTCATTAGTCTCCCCATTAATCCTCATCCTGCTCTTTTTTAATTTTGTTCCCTCTCCTGTCATACTGTCTTCACAATCCCATGAGTGGAACAGTCATATTTGTTTAAGTGTTCCACCACCACAACATGAGAAGAGTTAGCTGCAGATGGACAAGAGCACAGTAGTATCTCCGCTCCAGGAGACACATCTCAAAGGCCAGAATCCCTTAGTGCCCAGAATCCCTTAGTGAACTGAATTCAAAATCATTCCACTTGTAATATTCTCATTACTGAAAAGATCCATATCCTTATTGACTGCTGGTACTAACATCTCTTTTTGTAAAGTCTTTTCTTAGATCTGTGAAGGGGGCTCCCGTTTACCTCTAAACCATCAGGTAGTAGGACTTTGGGTATCTAGCTTCTAAATCTTTGAGGATGCTGCTGGGAGTGGGGAGGCAGGAAAAGGAGAGAAACAGGCCTGGCATGCTTAGAGAGTTTATGCTTATACAGAAGAGCCCATAATGCCTTCCCAAAGAAAGCTTTCATGCTCCCCAACATTTCCTGAAAAGACTCTGTTCCCACTCAGGGATTTCAGTCCTGCTCTTACTTCAGCCCATACTGATATCTTTATGAGCAATAACGTTGCTAACCACACAGCCCTTCTGTCAATACTGGCACTCCAGATGGGAGAAACCGCTGACAGCAAAAACCTTCTACACTAATAAATGTCATTGCTTCACTGGGAAAGTGGAAGAAAAGGAGAAACCTTATCTATGTCATTGCTTCAAAGGAAATCTTTTATTCTTCTGTGCATAAGGGACTGTCGAAGCACCCCTTCTGCAAAAGGTCTAAATGCTTTTTCTTCAATCCTCAGGTTATTTTTAGGAAGCTATTTGGAGAACCTCACCAATCCTCATAAAGCTCCTGAGACTACAGATCACAAAACGACATTGCTGTCTCTTTCCTTGAGAGAACTTTTCACTCGTAGCATAGAGTGGTATCTCTGGATGGAAGAATGACTTGTATGTCTTGTATCTCAGTATGCCAAAGCCACGCAGAATCACACAGTAAAGGTCGCAATAGCAAAACTCCACTTCTCTTAACTCCCAAGCCCACAAGTGTGATGGGAAACAGTCACTAAGCAAAATTTCTTGTTCATCCAAATGAATTTTTCACAAGACTCAATTAGAAAAATAAAAATTACAGATGTTCATCTTATTTTGCGTTGAAACAGATCTCAAAGCCTATCTGAAGATAAAACCACTGTCTTATGGCAATAGGTTACTACATTAATATGACCTATTTTTTACTATTACTCTGACAGTTAATTTTGGATTTATTCTTTGGTAAATGCTGTCTGCTTTCCAAGTCTAGTAGACTATAACTTCTGATAAAATAAAATAAAAAAACACCAATGAAAACACTATTTTAGTCCTGAATACTTCTACTACAATCTTCAAGAGACACTGACATCCCAGGGTAAGCTTGCCTTCTGAGGCGACCTGAATTCTTAGGGATGGATGACAAAGCTGTAAGAATACAATAGTTATCTGCAAGATCTGCCAATGACAGGGGTCTCATCTTAACTCAAGGGACAACTAAACAGTTATACGGAACCGCCACCATACTCTGTTAACCTCACCTTAAGTACCAAATCTATGTCTGATACTAATGTTATATAATCTTCCAGTTACCTATTGATAAAATACATAGAACTGTAACATACTGTAGGGTATTTTGATATTAGCTTGCCCTTGTTGCACCTTCATTATCTTCCTTATTACAATTTATGCCATACTTTCTCCTAACTTCTTCTTAATATTTTTCTTTTTTCCTTCCATCCATAATTATCTACACCTTTTGCCTGCCCTCTGTACCAACCTCAAGTACAGCAAACAGCAGAGAAGATAAAAAGTATATATGCAACACTTCACCCCACTGGTTACATCATGTCTAACTTGATTTTCTAATGTCTGTGATACAGGGTTCATGTTTATCTGCATTGTGGGGCATCAATCACGCTGTTGGCAGTTGCCTAACAAGAAATAAAACTCCAGGGAAAGAGGGGTTATTGCAGAGAAGAAACTATTCTGGAATATTCTAAGTATATGCATTGCCATTTTAACAACAATTATTAAGAAAAATATGTAAATTCGGCTACCATTACATACATTCACCATTCTGACTGCAGTTACTTTAGGGAAGAATAATACACAAAAGACAAAGAAAATGCATTTTAAAACATACCAAAAAAATTCTAAAAAAAGAAAAAAAATCAAAAAACCTCAAACAAACACAACCTGAATGAGCTTACGTGGATTCTCAAAAAAAGAAAAAAAAAAAGGACTTTGATGAAGGAAAATTTGCTGATCATCTCCTATGTAGGAGAAAATATTAAAAAGTCAGTGGGGGAATTAGGTCAATTAAGTATTCGAGGCAGGTACAGGGGATTTAGGTCAGGGCAGGAGAACAGTAATATGATTAAGAAAGAAATTCCAAGCAGCCAGGGACTAACTCATGTCAGGCAAAGGCAAGAAACTTCACGTGGTAGGAAAGGTAAGTATTAAATGCAAAATGAAATCATTCCACTACCTATATTTTACAAGAAAGAACAATGAAACAAACAAAACCTTATTCCAAGTTATGAGTGACTGAAAGTGCACTAATGAAGTGCAGTTCACTAATTCATTAATAAGTGAACTAATACACATAAAGTATATAGCTTGGCATCATTTACAGGAGAGTTATTGAACAAGTTGCTGAACACTGTTCTGTGCTCTCTACATTTGTCCCTCAACACTGATTCACTGACATACATTAATGGAATGTGAGTTGGCAGAAGGGTAGATGAATGCATGGAGATAGAAGATAGGCTGAGCTTACAATGATCAGAAAAGGAAATGTTCTATGTAAGAAAAATGGCTACAAGAAACACAAGCGATACCTCCTGAAAAGACCATTAAAGATGTTTTTAGATAAGTACAAAGTTATGATAACTGAGTTTACATAATCAGTAAGGCTGGAAGAAAAGCAACCATTTTCACAATGCTTGTTCTGCCATTCTATATTCATCAGCTCATGAAAGAAACTACAGGTTCGTTTATAGAAGACGATTATTATTAAGAAGCTATTCTAGCTTCTGTGGATTTATACTGTTTATACTACTTCTAATTCTTGTAATCCCTTATCACTATAGAAGAAAATTTAAATTCCTTCACTTTTTCAACAAAGCCAGAGTCAGTGCTTCATACTGAAGACAGACTTACAAGATGGACTTAAAACAGGGCATAAATTTAGATTTTTCTCCACATGAAGGCAGTGTGGAGACACTTCATACTGGTTTTGCTTTTATGACTGACTTTTCAGTACAGCTTCTTGTGTTCTGTACAAAGCTGTGATGGCTAAATGTTTGACCAAAACTTGCCTACGTCATTGTTATTTTTGTTTTGTCAAATTATACTGCTTGAACAAGTATACGCACGTTATGTTGAGGCAACAGAAGAAAAAAGCCCTAACGAGTAATTTTTTAAACTCTGAAATTGTTAATCAGTCAACTGATACACTTCTTCGCCTGATGGAAAATATTTTAAGCACATAATGCAGAATATCTTCCACAAGATAAAAAACATCTGTCACATCATATTTGACAATGGAAGAGATGTTTATGCATGGATTGTATCACTATCACAATAACTGCAAGAAATTACATAGCATTTTCAACACAGGAAGTCGAAAGGCTGAAGAGGGGCAAAAAACGCAAAAAAAACCCAACCTAAACCCTAAGCTGCAAAGTGAAGGATAAAGTGGTGAAGTCTTGCAGAAAGAGGTTGTGAGATTTAAGGACAAAGCTCAACAGTGATCACATTGATTATGGTAACACCAATGAGGCCTGGAGAAAAATAACCACACGTATTATGTGAAGTAAAATAGTTATCCATGGGAAAATGTAAGAAGTGAAATTTCAAGGCAAAAGACATGGTGGTAATACAACTATGTGTAGAACATAAAGGAGGCAAAAAGTGTAAGGAGGAAAGCTAGAGCAGTGGAATGAAACAGAAATTTCTCTTTTTTGTCTCTCTAGGAAAAATCAAGGAAGAAGATATCTCATAGAGATAGGCATCTGAAACACTGTAAGTAAACTCTTTTTGTGAAAGAGTAAAAGGCATACTTATTTCTCTGATCTCAGCTTCTTAAAGAACTGAGGACATGGGAGCTGTACAGCCATTCTTGATAATTCTTAAAAAGTAATTAGAAATTTTGTAAGTGAAATACCATTTGTGTAACACTGAAAATCACTTCTGAATTTTTATAAAAGATGTCACATGTACTGTAGAAGATAAAGCGTAAAACTGGATATCCATCTAAATCCAGAGACAAACTGCGCAAATACAGTTTATAATACTGAGCAACTGAACCACATATTTGACACATTACAAGAACAAAGAAACCTAGAGGTACTGAAAAATACTCCAATTAAACGATTGCTCCGTAGACCTACAAGACCTAATATTAACCATTGTAAATAAAAGAAAACATAATGAAACAAGAGATATCTAGCTACTACAATAAGATCACAATAAGGATGGAAAAGAAGAAAGTATTTTAGGCTTATTATGAAAAAGTAACAGAGGGAGAGGATAAGTGAAATCCAAACTTATCAGACATCACTAAAGCGAAGGTAGAAACATGTTCTCAATTTCTTAAAGCTACACTTCAGTAACAATGTAGTTTAAAATGAAAATAGACATGAAATGTTAGAGGTCTCAGTTATTTTCATTCCACATATTTTATATGCCAGAGACAGGGAAAAAAAAAACAACTAGAAAATATTTAATTCGCAAAGGTAACAAATGGTCATCATATAAGTATGCAACTTCTTCACTAGTAGCTAGTTTACATTATTGTGTGCTGATATTTATGATACTGTATGATGAAGACTTCCCCAGCCTGTTAAGGGCCCTGTGGCATAAAACTGCTATAAGTTACTTGTTAAGTAATAGTTCACAGTAAGTAGTAGTTAATAAGAGTTAAATTGTTAACTTTAAAAAATGTTAATCCAAACACTATCTATTTCAGCTTTACCAGAGTAAATAAATCCAGAACTATTTATTCATACAAACTGTTACTAGTTTTTAAATAAGATACATTTTGACTATCAAATGATAAAAAAATATTTAGGGACAATAGATTAAGTGTGGTCCAAACTTTAGATTATATTTTATAAAACAAACAGGGTTTTGATTTTCTGCACTCCAGGTACAAGAATTAAAACGAATACCTTTACAGTACTGACAACTCAACAGTGAAGGTATAAAGGCGCAACAGGTACAAAATAGAAAATGCAACTAATGTTCATTGTCAAACAAGAAATGCAAGCAATAAATACAGCCATTTAACTCCGAATATTCAAGTAAATGTTTGAAGGTTTTACAGTGCCCCTTATATCAAAAACTGACGACAGAGGTTATTGATGGTTACTTCTTCATACTTGCATACAAAAATACAGCTGCAATGTTAAGGAAACAGAAGATGGGAAAAACTTCAGTAAGCATTAAGGGTACCAGAATACTTTACAAACAGCAACCCAAGACCCATCTGAGGCCCAGCAGAACTACTTTTCTATTTTGATATTTGGTAAACTCAGACAGATTTAAAACCAAGCGTCCAATGTGCTGCCAAACTTCAGATGTCTGAAGACAGGTGAGTTTGGTTTTCCTTCCACAGGAATACATTCTATTGATTTAAGCTGCAGTGACAAATACTCAGTACTTGTGAACGTTTTGCCATACATTTCTCAATTTACAGGTCTTAAATATGAAACAGCTACCTCAATGAGTACAAAGGGATTTGTCCACTATCACATAAGAATTATACAGAAAGGGAGAGAGCAGCATTCAGTTCTCTAAGGAGGCAATTCATTCACCTTTTTTTTTCACTTGAATCAGGATGTGTGCCTTCTACTCTCCCAACTGTATAAAAAAGGGATAAAAAAAGTGTTCTACAAAACTAATTGTGTTCATTATAAAGCACTAACAGATTTCTTGTGCGCTATCCATTCAGTGCATTCAATGACAAATAAATAAAGTAAAAAGTCACCTCTCCAATACACAAGGTATCAAAATAAAGTTTCACAATCATAATCTTAGCATGTCGACATTTCTAAATTCTAAACTGAGTGCTTGAGGTACAATCTGAATATTATTTTGACCTTTTCATGTTGATTCATGATTTAAAAAAACATCAAACCTTGACTTCCATAAAGAATAGTCAGTACAAACTTGGTCAGCAGGGCAGGAATCCCTTCACCAGAATATGTGCCTCGATTATCTGGCTGCTGCAGCACCTGGTCTTCTTCCCTGAAGATCAGCCATCATGTGGCACAAGACACTCTGAAAGTTTCTCTGAAATACGGAAAAAAGGGCACTGGGGATCAGAAACCCTCGGTCCCTTTCCCGACTCTCACAGACAGCCTGTTCCTGAGGGGAGACTCCTCAGCCTGCACCTACATCCAACTCCACCTGGTTCCTCCGTCAGCTTCCTCTACTCAGCGAGGTCTCTTCCGTCTTCCACCCCTACTAGAACGCCTTCCACTCTTTTAACTCTGCTAAGCAACAGAAATGGTGATTTTCAGACACGCTTAGGCGGCAACGGCCCGTTTTCCCGCTCGCCCTCCGCCACACGCCCCCCTCCCCAGCCACCGAGTCGTCCCGGCCTGAGGGAATACCACCCCCTCCCTGGGCTCCCCGGCCTGAGGGAAGGCCTCTCCTTCCCCGGGCACCGAGTCCTCCCGTTCTGAGGAAAGCCCACCCCCTCCCCGGGCACCGAGTCCTCCCCGCCTGAGGGAAAGTCACCCCTTCCCGCCGCTCCGCGCCGGCGGGGCCGCCTCAGAGGGGCGGGCGCGCACCGGGGGAGCCTCGGAACTGCGCAACGCCCGGCCGCGCCGAGGAGGAGTGGGGGTGGCCGCAGGGGGCTCGGTGGCGGGTCGCCCCTGACGCCGTCCCGCACGGTGAGGGGAGGGGAAGGGCAGCCCCGCCCGGGGGGGGCCACTTACCGGGCCGGGCTCCCCCCGCGGCTCGGCGCCCACAGCCCCGGCGACCGCGGAGCGTCGGTGACAACGGCCCGGAACGGCCGCGCCGCCACATCCGGGGGCGGGGCGGGGGAAGGCGGGAACACGCCGGGGCGCA
>VYZM01007794.1:44809-57733 GCA_013398915.1 Dromas ardeola
TGTGACCTCAGTACGTGATGGCGGGCGGGCGGGGGGACTCCCGCCGCCCCTGAGGGCAAACAGTTCGCTCCGCGCAGCTCCCGCCCGGCACCGCCGCCCCTCAGTGGCGCTTCCCCGCGGCGCCTTCCCGGAGGGCGGGCGGCTTTTCCTCACGGTGGCGGGGGCGGCGGGAGGCCGCGCCGTTCCGCGGGTCCGTGGCGGGGGGGGCTCTCGCCTGCGGGTGCGGGGAGCCGCGGTGCCCAGCCCGGGGGGGTTCGGTCCATCGCCGGTCGCGGTCTGGCGTCTCCGGCCTGCACCCTCACCGCCGTCGGGCAGCGCCGAGTCCTCGCCGTGTGTTTTCACCTTTCTTTTTATCGGAAGACGAGTAGGAAGTACTAGTGCGAGCGTGCAAGCAACCTTTTGTGATGTGTGTTTTGTGTGCTAATGTCTCCTTTTCGTTTGTTTTTCTCTCAACAGATGGCAAGTGGCGGCCAGAGACGGATAGTCCAATTAACCGGATTTAAAAAAGAAGAGAAGGCGGCACTGCTGGAATGGCTCTTCAAACTGGACTGTGTTTTTTTAAATGATAAGGTATTGGTCACTGAAGTACCTGTTGGCTAGAGCAGAAAGGAAAAGTGCAAGCCTTAAAAGAAAGCACTGTGCGGTAGTTAGCGTTCTGCATTAAATAGCCAAGAAAGTTAAACCGTTTCCAGTGATACGTGTGTCTTGTTCCGTTTTTATTTTGTTAGAAATACAGAAATTGTACACATCTTATAGCAAAAAACCCGTGCAAGAGTGAAAAGTTCTTAGCTGCCTGTGCTGCAGGTGAGTAAAATGTTTGCTGTAAAATTGCATAGCATCATAACATAGGACCTTAATCTTGATTTTTAACATAGTATTATGTTGAAGTTCTGATTTACTTCTTTCTGGTTTGGATTTTTTACTGCCATCTTCCTTTATTTGGTCTGCATCTGTTCTCAAACAGAAAGCTTTGTTACCTATTAGTTAGGTCATGAAGTCCTATCCAAATTATATGGGTGCTTAAAAATGGATTGCTTGGAAAGGAGACAGAGAGAGTATGGACACCTGTAATCAGCATGCGCCAAATTGACATGCAACATGCACTGGTAAAGGTCCCTGTAAGTTCCTATTTATGCAGCAAGAGAAAATACCTTGCTTTCCTTTTACCTAAGGCCTGGTGCCGAAATCCCATACATAAGCAACTAAAATGCTTTTAGATGAGTATTTCAAGATATCTTTATAGACAGATTATCTGGAAGTATTTTATGATGGGTTTAGAAAATCTTGTCAAGTTACGACATTTCACAATACCAATATAGTAACTGGTTAAATGTGGTTTTTATTTTCTGCGTATCCTATTGTACCAAAGTGTTAAAGCAATTTTTAGGATTGATAATCTTAAATTTAGTAGTTAACAGACAGAAATAAGTAAACATAAATTTGTGTTCAAAGTTATATGTGAATTTAATGGTTTCATATTTGTACTTGCATACCATATTAGTAGGAATTTTCAATTATCACTGCTAGAATGAAGGTGTGTGTATATACCTGTATACACACATGATTCCTTGTACTAATGTAAAATTCTGATCACACTCTAATCAAAAAGGAAATAGACCAAAAGTTTCCATAAGGGAAACAACATTAAAATGCAGAAAGATTTCCGGCATAGCAGTTCATTTTAACTACAATAAAATTTTGAGTTAATGTTTTCTTACTTTTTGGGATTTAAAACATTTGGAGATGTTTTCTTGAACTGAGTGGAAACAGTATATGTAGTGTCCACATGGCAATGCAAAACTCTGTTTTGTTCCTGTACTTGCAAATCTTCCCCAGTGTCACATAGCACTTTTTAATCCTGGAGGAGGTGCTGTTTTCGCATAGGCGTTGCACTTCCCTTGATGGCAGAGTGTGCTCATTCCTACTGCAATTTTTCCCAAGTAAGTGTAAAAGATCGCGTTTAAACCCATTTAGAACTCCCCAGAGGTGAACAGAAATATTAACAAGGATGCCAGTCTTTGTGGACTTCCTAGCTTACAGAAGTTTTGAGATGGAAACTTTGAAATGGAAGTGATTCTAACATACAGGTTGTTCACAGCATACCTTTTCCAGTCATAAGTCTACTGGTACCTGTGCTAGGTTATGTAGAAGTACCATCTGTGCTCCTGCACTGAGACATTTTGCCAGTCAACCCTGCTGTTCTGTGAAACCAATTAGGTTCACACAATTCAAGTCAATTTCTCTTGCAGTATCTTCTGTAGGTAGTGTTTCAATACGGGAGCAGGGTACTAACCACGGCTCTTGACCTGAACCTGTAAGAAGAGAGAGACAGAGAAAAAGGGGAAGATCATTACACAGAGTATCAAAAGCATACATGCGGAAGATGAAAGAGGAGAGGCGGAGGAGGTGGAGCCAAGGGATGAGAGAAAAGGATGTGAAAAGAAGAAAGGGGAAAGACAAAAGTCTAAAACCGTATCCCCCTAATATTGGTATTCACTACACTTGCAGTGCAAGTAATATTAAGAATATGTAAAAGAAACAGCTTACATGCTAAAACCTTCATTCCTCTCTAGAATCATTGGTGGTAAAATATTTCTTCATTTTACTATGTTTTAGTACATTTGTAAAAGTGTGAAATGGTATTAAAAATAAAGGGTTAAGCAAGGTTCTGTGGAAGAACAAAATCTGGGAAGCTGAAAAATTCCATTTGCAGATTTTTGAGGAGATAGACAAGTATTTTATCTAGGAAGGGTAAAAAGGTACTTCATCGTTTAAAAGGAAACAAAACGATCATTTGCAGTGGCATTGTGAGATTTCTGATTTTAAAGTGTGAAGAGAAGAACTCTTGCAGTAGGAAGAAGTTTTTAAAATGGTACTTACAATTCCAGCTTTTATTTGCACAAGAAAGGTTGAAGTTAATTTTGTATTAGATCTTCAGTTGATTGCCATTTGTCTGCACAAAAAATCTTTTGTGGTTGACAGTTCATTTGCTTTTTAGGAAAGTGGATACTAACTAAGGAGTACATAATTAATAGTGCCGAAAGTGGCAGATGGCTTGATGAAACAACGTACGAATGGGGATATGAAATTGAAAAAGACACCCATTATTCACCTCAAAGGCAATCTGCACCTAAAAGATGGCGCGAAGAATTGACACGCTCTAGTGCTCCAGGGGCCTTCCACAGATGGAAAGTTGTCCTCCCTGTTAAGGAAGGTGATAAACGGATGGCGTCTATTAGAAGGTAGGAGGATATGTCTTAAAGCTTAAATGATGAACAATGGAACACTTGCGGTTCCACACTTCGTGTGGTCAAACACATTTTTTTCTTGCATCCCAGTTAATTTGGTCCATAACAACCTCCAGCTCTTCAAACTCTGAATTGCTTTTTATTAATATACTCCCATACTTTTTATACTAAAATGACTTTAAATCTTTAACAGTACTACTTTTCTTGCTTTCTTTATAGTATAGTGTCAAAAATAACATGTTTGCGTCATAAATAAACTGCTTACACAAACTTTCTTCATGAGGCAAGATACATTGGCTTACATTTTTTATGAGTAATCCTTTATTTTGTGTGGGTGTTACACTCAAATAGTAGCTGGAACAGGATACGTTATTTCACTTGGGTAGGTGACCTGGGCCAGCTGTGAACTGTGTCTTAGGGGTCTGGGCCACACTGTGACTGACCTGATAATTTTTTTTGTCACTTCTATGTGACAGCTTCTTGTAGTTCTGAAGACCTGATTTGTACTGTAACAGATGTTTCTGATACGATGTAAATACAGGTAGTTCAGAAGGGAAAGAACAAAAGTATAAAGGAAAAGCAGAGAAAGGGAAAACAACTGAAGTTGTCCAGAGAGGTGGTGGAGGCCCCATCCCTGGAGCCACTCAAGGCCAGGCTTGATGGGGCTCTGAGCAATCTCATCTAGTTGAAGATGTCCCTGCTTCCTGCAGGGGGGTTGGACTAGGTGGCCTTTAGAGGTCCGTTCCAACCCAACACGTTCTATGATTCGAATTCTGGGACTGCATTTTTTTTTCCATACTTTTCCTACGCATTTGGATTCTGTGGTTTAAATACTACATTGAATCTCAAACAGAGCACGTTAAGTAATGTTTGCATCTAGTGTAGTAAAAGCAAACATCCCCTGACACTGTTTTAGGGCTTTCCGTTCACTGCAGGCACAGATACTGTCCTACTCTCCTTCACTGTTGAAATCCCAGTTAATTAGGAGTACTCCTAAGGTCTAGGCATGCCACAGATGCATAGGCGAGAAGGGAAGTGCAGTTTGGTTAACGATGGTACAGGGCTGCATGCTGCATCGCAGAATGCCTGTGTATCTGCAGTTCATAAAGACAAAGTGAGGTGTAGCTGAAGCTACCATCTTCTGATTTTGCCAGCTGAAAACATTCTAAGTATGCTATTTTCGTGGCTGAGCAGAAGAGTTTACTGTGTTCTGTCTTGCAGAAAGATGCGCGCATCCTGCTACGCTTGTGAAAAATGCTGTTTCTTTTTCCGTAAAAACTGCTTATGCAGATCTTCATGATAACGCTATTGGGAATCCTGCCTTGCACAACTCTGTGTTCGCAATAGAAATAACCTTTAACAGGAACTACATCAGCAAGACAGGTGATCAGGCAGTTTTGTGGAAGAAATGTCTTTTTCAAGACTGTTTCCCATACACCAAGATGGGGATCCTTTTACTCAGTCAGAAAGCACTGAAAGGTAGATATTTTTTGTCTCCAGCAAGTACTGTTTTCAGCCGTAAAGGCCCCTGTAACTTTGGGGAAAGATTTATTTTTCTCTAATATTTACAAAACTCGTGCCTTTTTTCCCCCTTCTGTGCTTTTCCTGCCTTTACTGTTGGACGGATAAGTGTAAGACCAGCATCCTTTTCTTTTTACGTACCTGGATTATGAAAAATAAAACATATCCAGCATGTCAAGAGTCCTTATTTCTTCCACGTTTTTTTTGCCTGGCATCTTTTATAAAAGCTAGGAATAATTGCAGCAGTACAACTCTGGAAATTAACCTTTGGGAAACTCTTACATGTAGTGGTGTCCCAAAGACAAACAGATCTGTTTTCTGCGTGTGATACTGGACAGCACCAAATGCTGTAAATGGCTCCAAAATGAAGTTAAAAAGTGTATTTGCATTATGAAAATTTTTGGTAAACCACTTAATTTATTGCAAAACTTAATTGAAAGACACCATCATTTTGGGGGACATAATGCAATAAATTACAGCTGCTGTCACAAAATTTGATGTTTGAAAAAGTACACAGGTAAAGCTTCGCATCAGATACGTAGGAGGTGTACATAGATTTTAAGTAATAGTGTTAAATTGTGGAGAGAAGGATGTCTTGTTAAGTGGGTTATTAAATGCCGTTTTATTCTCCTAATGAAGGTTGGACAGTGTCTTACATCTAGAACCTTATTCTCTCCTACTTGCATGCTTGTAGTTTGTGGATGATAATATAGCTTTAGGCAGCATTAATATAATGCAGTTAATACATCTTTCTAAATATGTTTATGTAGAGTTCTTCAAGCTGGAAAGGCAACCATATGTTCATCTCAAAATGCAGAATGCAATATAACTCATATATTCATCAATAATAAATTTTTTCCTGTGCAAAATGAAAAATTCTCTGAAGCTCCATACTACACTGTGCAATATTTAGGAGATTATCTTTTTGAGGTAAGTAAATTAAAAAACGTATCTAAAATCAGTTTTTTATTGTTAGCATTTTATGTCAGGCTTACTTTTTTTTAAGGAAATTACAATTTCCTTAAATAGTTGTGTGAACTGCCATCTGAGCATACCTTTAATTCTCCGTTACCGTAGAGAGATCATCACTTGTAGACAAAATTAAACAAAATGAATTTAGACTAAAGGATTGTATAACCAACGAGCAACTCTATGAGAATAGGCCAGCATGCCAAGAGGGCTGGTTAAGAATGTCTCATATACCAACAGTTTATATGCTGCAATGCTTCTTGATGTGCAGAACACTCATCTTTGGAGTCAGAAGGGACGTAACTGCGTTTCAGAAAATGTTAATGAGTCCTTACAACTCAAATCACATGATGCTCACGTATGCAAAGACTAGACTCAATTTTGTGTCTTTACACGTTAGAAAACCTGTTGTGGTTCATGACAAAACTTCTTTCTCTTTTACTAGTCAAAGTGTTAAATTCTTGAGAATGCGAGCTCTGTATTTCTGGGTTGGTAGAAGAGAATTCTCCCAAAGTCCCTATAATAGCTTTCTTCTGTTAATTAAACTAGAGCATGAGACAGTACATCATCATATCCACTAAGACATGAGGAGCTGGATGGACCTTATTTGAAGAGAGAAGCCACGCTGAAAGTCATCAGTTGGCGTGGCTAAGCCAGATGAAGCATCCAGTGCGATATCAAATGGTTCAGAGTGTTAGGTTTACCATTTACCTCCAAAATTGGATCAGGAGTTAAATTTAAAGTGATGCAAAAGTTAAGGCTGAACAAGAAAAGCAGCTTGTTTCTCTTTAATATTTCCATCTGAGCTATGAAGGGACATGTCACTGTTCAATGAATTTTCTTGTATGTGCAGAATTCACTAGAACTAGAATTTTTTCCTACTTTTTTCCTTGAAAAAGAGAAAGATGCCCCATGATCCATAGTTGTTTGCTTACCAGATGCACTGTTCACCATTGACTCAAATGCAGTATTCAGAACTTCTTATCATTTTGACCTGGAATTACTCAAAGGCCTCAGAAGATTCTTTTAGTCTGGTAGTTCCTCAGACTGTGGGATGTTTTGAGTCAACTGCTAATTGAAAATACTACCTTTGCAAGCAAGTAGGAGATAAAACTGTATTTGTTACTAGGAATAATTATTTTTAAAAAATCCTTTGGATTCTTCAGTTTCTTCAGCATATGCTTTCTCTTCCTGTTTCAATGAGCAGTAAAGCTGTTACAAAAGGGTGAGAAGAGTTGAAAGGTCTTAATGTTTACACCCTGAGTAAAACACACATCAACATGGGATCTCAGTCTAGTGCTTACTCTGTTAATGAAACTTGTTCAGGGAAACTGTTCTGTATTACACCTTTCAGCTAAGATAGTCATTTACATTTAATAGAGGAATAAATGTCCAGTGTTTATGGCTATTTCACCTTTTATTGATCTCTATGAGAATAAAGTGTTTCTTGCTATGCACCCTGAATTCCTCCCAGGTGTGATAACAGGTTTCCATCTTAACCAGTCCATTAACTTGCACGTATCTTTTTTTCTTAGATTTCATTAAAGTAACTCACCTCAGAGGCCAAGAGAGCATTAGCTTTCTATTTAAATGCATCTAAAGAACTCAGAAAACTGCCAAGACTCCTAGTCTCTTAAAAGGAAAAGAATAAAACATAGGCAATCAAATCACAACACTTGTCCAAATGTATTAGGCTTTATCAAGAATGTTATGGACATGCTCTTTTCTCTCCCTCCCAGAAGTACTTGGCACATAATTCATTAGAATGTTCCGACTTTGTAAATTTGTAGTCCTGCTATTTGACTCCTACTTCCAGCAAAAATAAATACCCCCCTTCCTCCTCTAAACACCCACATTATATGTTCAGATGCTGAATTCGGCAAAGCAGTATTATATTCTTTTTTCCAGTGGAACTGCACTGATGTTCAGACTATTCTTGCTGTGATTTTTTTTTTTTTTTTTTAACCGAGTCTTTGCTTCATCTTTATATTTCACTATCTGTTCTTATAATCTCAACCTCATAACTCTAGCGTTAAAATACTCTGTGGGATTGTCATTAATGATTTGATCTTAAAAGGTGTCAAATCTATTTGTTGAAGATATTAAAACACATGCATGATTTTAGGGAGCTAGTCTCATACTTAAACAGAGACTTTAAATGCTTTGTTGGATCCATGCTGGCATTCATGAAACTTTGCCAAGATGGCACTATGAATTGTTTGAATACAAGTATTTTTATAAGCATGTTGAAAATAATGTGTAGAAAGTGCCACAAGAAGCAAAGACTAATTAATGCATCAGAGTTCAGTTATCCCTGCCTATCTAAAGCTATTTAGAGCTCTTTTCAAGTTACCCAAAATACTTAACTCTCTTCTATAATGTGCAACAAACTCAGTATTTGTTTAGAAATAGTTATGCACATGCCAAATACTTTTGGGCTGAATTGTACATTTAAGGGAAAATCTGAAAACAGGATGAAACATCTGCAGTGTTTGAAACTTTACCTTGAAAACTTAAAAATATAAACTGTTCATGGCTTGCATCTTGTCATTGCATGCACTACTGTGTTTTCTTGCCTACTGTTATTTCCTGTATTTCCCATACTTGATTCACCCATACGAATTAGGTGTTTGAATTAGAAGGCAGGAGGAGGCTGGTTCTTGTAGTTATATGTTTATTTGCCGAAAACAAAGATGGTGTTTTATTGTTAGTCTGTGTATCTTTGAAACTTACTGAAATTTTTTGTTCTTGTATCATGAAATAACTTTTAATTTTTTGTAGTTATTTTTTGCTAACAAAAAATATTTTGTGGCTTCACTGAGAGTCTTTTCAGAATGAGTTGGAAATCAGTTTGAGAAATATTTCCTCATTCCTTGTGCTGAAGAAATAGCTGGAAACGATAGGTAGACTTAGAGAATAAATTACTAAAAAGAAAAAAAGAACTTCTAATTCTTAAATTACTAGTTTATTTCAGGCTTATACACAAGAGCTGGAAAGATTTCATTGTAGTGGCCTTTATAAAATAAATGCATGGTTATAGTCAAATTGATGAAAATATGTCTTAAAAAATCCTTACTATGTTTTTGACTAATTGAAAAGTTGTGGGCTTTGGGTTTAGTTTTTGAAAAGTCCAAAGAGAGACTCTATTATGGAAACACAGCTCTTGTTTCAGCCACAGGGATTGAGTCGGAGTTGTCAGAGTTAAAGTCAGGAAAAATAACTATGGGCAAATTTACATTGTTAATTCCTGTGCTAAAGCTTTCTGTAACATCAGTGGTTTGTTTCCAAACCACCCACCAGCTGTTTGTCTGGCACATAATGTAGACCCTTGAACAACTACATAAGCATGCATATGCACACAAGGGTTTACAATAGAATACATAGAAAGAGTTCGCACATAAAAGCCGTTTTAGCTTAGAAACTAAAAACCATGGTATTTTTTTGCTCTGCACAGAATGAGATACAAAATACTGAAGATACCCAAATGAACCGTTTCCTGACTGCACAAGAGGCCAACCAAATCATGCCTAACATGCAGCTCGCCGCAATGAAAAATGCTGTTATAAAACATATGTATTTTGCAGCAGTAAGTAACAATCAGTTAATACTTTCTTAGCATAAAATATAAAATTTATATTATTATATTTATCTGTCATTATAGTATTGAGCTGATACAGTAGGTATTTTAACGTCTTTTGAATAGTAATGATGCCTTTTAACCTGTTCAATAATTCCGTATTTACTACATCTACCGTTAGCTAAAAAATAGTTATGTTAATTGGTAGGCATGGGTGTGTGGAAGACATGGTGGACTACTTGAAATCTTGGTGTAATGCATGAGATAGGTAGTGGTTAATATCGTTCCACAAAATGTCATTGGATTACAGTCTTTCTGTGACTTTCCTGTTATCTAGCTGAATTACACATGAATTAGACTAACCATATCCTAGAGCAAGTATTTTGTTGATTCATATGAATGTTTTTTATCATAAGCAAAAAATAGGCTAAATGTACTCTTTTGTTTTAATGTTGTCACATATCTAATCCTGATAAATATGCTTCATTAATAATGGAAAACATTATTTCATATGTAGAAAAAAAATTAATTACTTTGAGTTAGGACATATTATGTCTGTAAGATACAGTGATGAAGATGGTGTGTAAGTATTTGTGTAGGAGCTTGCTTACATGAAGCACTGTATGATGTTGTAACTGCAAAATCAGGTCCTCTATGTATATTAATATAAGTTTTTAGAATTTTTAAATCCTCAGTTTGCACAATTTTTAGATGAGATTAACAAATAGAAGACTTATGCTGCTTAAATCTGTATACCTTCAAATGCTGCATCTTTTATCAGTGACATTTTATCAAGACTATACTCTATAGACCTTTAAAAAATAAACGCGTCTTTGACTTTTCATGTATACAACACGCAAGTGCGCTTCTTATGAGATTATCTTTCCCTCAAACTATTATGTGCAGATGGAGCAATCATAGTCCTAAAGAAAATCTCTCCTAAAAGACTTTTTTGGTAGCGTGTATTAGTAGGATTGTAACACTAGGACACAATAAATACAGCAATAAATCTTTGCACTTAATGCTGTATCTTCACATTATCAGTAACTTGCAAGAGGAATCCAAAGTTTGAATTTTGCCATAGAAAAACAGAAGACACTTAAGATTTTTTGATGTGGTTAAGTGGACCAAATCTAGTAAAGCTGTCCTTACGTAGCAACCACATAAACTAGAAGCAGAGAATAACAGGAAAAATAGGGAGAAAAATTGCCCTTATTATTTTCCTTTTAGGTCACTAATCCCCTATTTCATAATTTTGCCATCCAGATACTAAAAAGATAAATATCAATAGATTGCTATGTTGAATGTTTTGCTTGAACTGTGTTTAACAAAAGTTGCCATTTTGGGGTTTTATACAGTGTTAGTGCGCACGTTGACTTTATCCTGTTTTACAGGCTGTTAAGCACAGGATTGTTCAAAAAGACCAGCTGAATAAATGCAATCCAGAGGTAAGGATTCTCACAAAGAAGGCACATTGCATATATGGAATTTTATTACGAAGTTAGGCAAACATACTTTAATTGTGAAATTAGCTATTGAAGAAACATTTTAAAATATTTATGCTATCAAAACCTCATAAAATTATTGAAGAGTTAAAGAGGATCATTCAAATACTCTGAATTTTGTTCATTCTTACAGTGTTTTCAGTACTGTCCACTGTATTGCAAAGAAACTCTTTAATCCTGATGGTTAAGAGAACTTCACCTGTTAGTGTGAGAAGAAAAGAAGCAAAAATGCCCTAAGGTGATTTAGATTTATTCAAGCACTGTATTTATGCAATGAATCATAGAATCATAGAATAGTTTGGGTTGGAAGACACCTTTAAAGGTCACCCAGTCTAACCCCCTTGCAATGAGCAGGGATATCTTCAACGAGATCAGGGTGCTCAGACCCCCGTCCAACCTGGCCTTGAACCCCTCCAGGGATGATGCAGCAGCCACAGCTTCTCTGGGCAACCTGGGCCAGGGGCTCACACCCCTCACAGCCAAGAATTTCTTCCTCAGATCTCATCTCAATCTCCCCTCTTTCAGTGTAAAACCGTTCCACCTTGTCCTACTGCAACAGGCCCTGCTAAAAAGTTTATCCCCGTCTTTCTTGTAGGCCCGCTTTAGGTACTGCAGGCCGCATTAAGGTCTCCCCGGAGCCGTCTCTTCTCCAGGCTGTACCACTCTAACTCTCTCAGCCTGTCCTCACAGCAGAGGGGCTCCAGCCCTCTGATGATTTTTTGTGACCTCCTCTGGACCCACTCCCAACAGGTTGATGTCCCTCCTGTGCTAAGGGCTCCAGAGCTGTTCACAATATCCAGGTGGGGTCTCACCAGCGTGGAGTAGAGGGGCAGAATCCCTTCCCTTGCCCTGCTGGCCACACTTCTTTTGAGGCAGCCCAGGATACAGTTGGCCTTCTGGGCTGCGAGTGCATGTTGCTGGCTCATGTCCAACTTTTCACCCCCTGGTACCCCCAAGACCGTCTCGGCAGGGCTGCTCTCAATCCCTTCATCCCCAAGTTTGTATTGTCACTGGGGGTTGCCCCAACCCAGCTGCAGAACCCTGCACTTGACCTTGGTGAACCTCATGAGGTTCACACGCGCCCACTTCTTGAGCCTGTCCAGGTCCCTCTGGATGGCGTCCCATCCCTCAGGTGTGTCACTGCACCACTCAGCTTGGTGTCATCTGCAAACTTGCTGAGGGTGCCCTTGATCCCACTGTCCATGTGAAGGTGAAGGTACTGCACAGTACTGGTCCCAGTACGGACCCCTGAAGAACACGACTCGTCACTGATCTCCAAGTGGACATTGAGCTGTTGACCACTACCATCTGGATGTGATCATCCAACCAGTTCCTCACCCACTGAACAGACCACCGATCAAATCCGTATCTCCAACTTAGAGAGAAGGATGTTGTGGGGGACCCTTTCAAAGGCCTTGCAGAAGTCCAGGTAAATGGACTGTNGAAGGTGAAGGTACTGCACAGTACTGGTCCCAGTACGGACCCCTGAAGAACACGACTCGTCACTGATCTCCAAGTGGACATTGAGCTGTTGACCACTACCATCTGGATGTGATCATCCAACCAGTTCCTCACCCACTGAACAGACCACCGATCAAATCCGTATCTCCAACTTAGAGAGAAGGATGTTGTGGGGGACCCTTTCAAAGGCCTTGCAGAAGTCCAGGTAAATGGACTGTGTTGCAGTAGCAGTAAAGAGAAAGCATACAAAACTTTTTGCAGTGATCACGTCTTTTTGCTAGTGGGGTTAGACTTTAGCTAAAGTTTGTCTCACTTTAGGAAGAAAGAGTAGTTGTTCTTACAGTGTAAGCCTTAAACATCTACCAAGATGATGAGGGGACTGGAACACCTCTCTTATGAGGAAAGACTGAGGGAATTGGGTCTGTTTAGTCTGGAAAAGAGACGGCTGAGGGGTGACCTAATTAATGTGTACAAATACTTAAAGGGTGGGTGTCAGGAGGAGGGGGCCAGGCTCTTTTCAATGGTGCCCGGCAATAGGACAAGAGGTAATGGGTACAAACTTGAGCATAGGAAGTTCCATCTCAACATGAGGAGGAACTCCTTTCCTGTGAGGGTGGCAGAGCCCTGGCACAGGCTGCCCAGA
>VYZM01007794.1:57979-106990 GCA_013398915.1 Dromas ardeola
CTATGATTCTATGATTCTATGATTCTATGATCATTATGTGGGTTGTAGAGTGTACTGAAGCACGGATTGCAAGTAGAATACATTATGTTTTCCAGTCCTGTTTTCATAATTACTTTGACTTAATTTATTTTTTTGTACTGTTTAGTTAATCTCCCATTTATCTTTCTATTACGCCAAATGTATGCCGTAAATCCGGTACAAGTCAGCAACAGGTTTTATTAAGTCTTTGTCATATCCTAAGTAAATAAATGCTTTCAAAATTTTCCCTTTCCTATCTATAATACTAAGAATAAATCTTTAAATTATGCTGAAACATTACCTCTTAGTACTTAAAAAGCATTATACATAGTAGGTATGAGCTACTGTAGTTTATATGGTAACTTGTATTATTTAAAAGTTAAAAAGGGAAGCACTTAATATCTGTCAGCTTTTTGGATTTCTCAGTAGCTGTAGATTTGGTATCTTCGTGAGCTGTACTACATAAATAGTTACTGGGGACATAAATGAGGTCCCAGTCTGACAAAATGAGCTCTCAGGCTTCTTTTCCTTTCTCAGAAACCTTTTTATCTGATTTCTTTCTATTGACACAATAAGGTAGGGAGGAGAAAAATGTATTTAAAAGATAAGCCTTTGTCATTGGCCAGCAGTAGCACTAATGGGCAAAACGCTGTGCGCATTTGTGTTACTGAACAGATTTGCATTGAAATTTAAGGTTAATGATTAGCTTATTGAGTTTACGGGATAAACTACTTTAGCTTTTTTAACATGTGTAAGCTGAAATTGTTATTCTGTGCTTTTAATACAGTTTTTTGTTTGGAAATTTGAAGCTAAATTCTAATACTTTAGTTATACATGACCTGCCACTGTTTTTTATTGCTTTGTGGAATATCCATTGCTAGCCTTTGCATCTGATATGTGACTTCTATAGGCAGTATATTAATGGCTTTTAAAAACATCTCCAATAAATGTTTCCAATAATACTAGTGAAGTAAAATGAAACCTACAAACTAAATTAACAGTTTAGAACCACATGCTGTATTCAGTCATCTCAGTTTGCATCTGCTAGGAAGGCTTAACTCAGGTAAGTGTTCTGTTATCTGTCATCCTCCCTAAAATATTTATTGCTTTTTTGTCAGCTTTTCCACATCACGCTATATAAAACACAACTTACTGCCTGAAAACCTTCATTTTTCATTTGTTTCTGCTCAAAGTTTTAATGGTTGTACCAGCAGTGCATCACAAGAAACTGCTAGTTCCTCATCAGCCAGACCGTGAGCCAGTGCAGCATTGTACAGGTTATTGAATATTAAGGCCCTACAGTACGTGTCTCCTGATACTGAAAAAAGTTCATCACCTCAGTTTTGTATCATCCTTCCTTACCCTTTACAAATAAGCTGAAAACCCGTTCACTACTTACTTCTTATTGTGAGTGTCATGCAAAAGACCTCACACTTTTCCAAAACAGCTTTGTTTCAGTGTACTTTCCAAATTATGCATCCAGTGTTGTTCTTTATTCTAGTGCCAGAATTTTTCAAGAGATACATGTTTCAATCATAATATAGAAAGAAGGATGCTGGTACGATCACCAGATGAGGGCCAGCAGCAACATACTTGTACATGCACAGTATACTGAGTCATCTTCACACATCTTAGATCCAGGCGACAGAGAAGTTGTTCTTTGACTGGCATTAAACAGTTTATGATTGCTTTTTAGATGTGCTGTTTGCATATGATTAACATTACAAAAGTATGAATGCAACCATTATTTCCAAAGGAAATAATGTGAAGATTTTAATAGTGCCTGTATGAATGAGAAAATTGAAATAAATGTAAGTTGCAAATGCCAGATGCACAAAGACTTGATTAAATGAAAATTGTCTAGATGAGCAGCTTTATTTATTGTTAATGTAACGACAGCATACATTAGGAATTCGAGAAGGGAAACATTTGCAGAGAAACTAAATATCTAATGCGAAGGTGGAGCTCGTTCACTGAGACTTTAGCTGTGATTTAACTATGATTACCATTTCTTTCAGAAGTTTTTTCAGGTTTTACCTGACATCCTAATGATTTTAGTTTATCACTGAAACATTTTTGGGAACTATCTTGCTAATAGCAGTGTACACCATCGACCTCAAAACCGCAATTAGACTCAAAGTCTCTGTTGCTTAGAAATTAGTTTAAAATTTAAATTAATTGATAGGATGTCTTGAGTAGCTTTATCTAATGTACATTAGGAGCCAGGTTTTTTGGCAGAGATCATGAGGTCTACAAGTTGTTAGGGGCTGAAGTAATAATAACTTTATGTAACGGTTTAATTCCCAGCAGTCCAGTCAGTGATCTTCCTGGCTCTGCTTCTCTCAGTTGTGATTCCCTATCCTAGTTTTTTTTAATTTACTAGAGCCTCAGGCTGTGTGGTCAAACAAAATAGCTGGATTTCAAAACAGAAGTTGTCAGGCAGAGGGAAGCTGTGGTTCAGTTAGCCGTACAGTTGCAACTGGTTTGTGCATCTTAGCTTTGGCTCGAACCTGGACTAGAGGAAAGATGTAAATAGCAATGTGCCTGAGATCTTCAATAGTTCCTCCTTCGTATCATTAATCTGTTGAAAGAAAGGTTTGGAAAGCTGAGAGTACAGACAAGAACGGGGAAATTGCAGGGCAGATACAGCATTTCATGAAAGCCATTAGATCCTTCTGGGTCCTCTGAAAGCTTGCAAAGTTAAGTGTTTTGCTGTCATGAATGGCAGAGAATAAGAAGGAAGCTCTGTGCCGTTAAGATGATCTTCAGAGCTTTGAAATCCACTGGGATCGGTACCTGTGTTATCTGTAGCATTAGCTGCTTCTCTGACTTGCTATGTGGGAATAGAAGAACTAGGGAGATAAAACAGTTACATGGTTTATGGTTTTATAATGTGTACCCGTAAATGATATATTTCATTATTTTACATTTTTCTCTAATTTTTTTTAGCTATTCAGTGATACTAATTATCTTACTGTTCCAGTCATACACTGTGGGATGTACTGTGCAGTTTAAGAAATATTAACACTACTTTGCGTACCTTTCCAGAATAAATTATAGAGAAGTCATTGAGTGTGTGAATTATCATTTGTTTTTTAAAAGAGTAGATGCATTCAGATCTTCTAAGAAGAGAAGCACGTTCTGAAACCTACTATCTTTTTAATGAGAGCCCAGTTCAGTAAGAGTGAAGGCCTTTCTAGATGACAGCAGCTTATTGGATCAGGCAATAAGTAATATTTCTGGTTTAATTCATAATCTTCTCCCTATTTCATTATATTACCAATATTTTACTTAGAGATTGCTTGTTAGTTCTTGTAAGTTTTTTTTGTTTTTTTAATTAAGCTGTTCTTTTACTTACAAAGATATCTCATTCCTAGGTTAAAAATACTAACCTGTCCAGAGGCACATGGTACATGCTTGAAGGATTACTGGAAGAGTATTTATTTCCTGATGTAATCACAGAACTTGCTGCCGGTCAAGGGTACTCGACACCTCCGGTGCAACTTCTTCATTCTCTTCTACAACATGTCCTATTGGTGAGAGATAAGACTAAAGTATTATAAATACTAAAGCAAGAAATGGAAGTATTATGATCTTTGGTTCTGACATTGTATTTAGTGTTTTTTTAGAGATGTATTCACCCTTCACTTTGTGTTCACTAATGTTTTTGTGCTAAAAAGGGAGGAATTTAATATGTATGGATATTTTAAATTATTATTTATTTACAAGCCATATGAATGTGGTGCACTAAATATTGTGGAAGAATTGCCCCAGAATTTCTTTTTGTTGCTTTTAGAAACAGCACTTGTGTGGTTTATTGGTTTTTTAACGTAGTAGACCACAGATAGAGAGCTCAGTTGAGAAGATGGTTTTTTCTAAGCGGTGATGCATTCAGCTGGAATATCACACTAGAGCAAACTCTCCTTGTTTCCTTCCTGTTTTTTGTAAACTCTGAATTTTGCTGCTTGTAGTTATGCATTAAATTGCATGTTACTTCACTGATTAAATTTAGTCACTTGGGATTGTAAGGAATAAAGTATATACACTCTTAGTGATTATGGATCTTTGGCCAGTATGGAGCCAATATTTTGTTCTCACTTTCTTACAGGGAAATACCGATGCGATATTTTGTGCTAAACTTCATCACTCTTTGTACCTTGTTCTTCAACGTGATCCTCCTTGGCAGTCCTCGTCTACGTTAAAGTATTATTTGGATCTTCTTCAGTGTCCTATCTGTAAGAAGGGTACATGGTCCTTGATAGAGATGCTTGTAAGGTAAAAAAGTTTAATGAGGTGTTACTCGTAAGAGTAATGAGGTGTTCCAAACTCAGGGATGGGGGAGGAGGATCAGAATTGTATTGTATCAAAGTCGCATTTTCACCAGAACAAGTTAACTGTATGTGAAGGTCTAGAATTGTAGCTGGGATTTGGACCTTTTGGTTTATGTTTCAGTAAGTGTTAGCTTACAGGCAGAGGATGTTTTTTTTGGAAAGGAAAAAAGGTACATTTTCTTGTCCTGCTTCCTTTTTTAAAAATTATTTATTTTATTTTTTAAGCTTTCCACAATTTATAATAATTATGTATTGTTGCTGTTCTGGTGTGTATGGGTACACACACACAGGTACACACAGGTACACACACACACACACACAGGTACACACCCACACACCCCCACACACACACCACCTGCAGTTACAAAGCAAATTCCAGTCTTATCTTACAAACATGAAGCTTCATGTTGTATTTTGATTTTAATCATAAACTTTACCATCTAGTTCAGGAAGTCTCATTATATCCTATGCATTAACAAATACAAGACTTAGTATGTAGGAGCTGTTTGGGTAGTTAGTCTATCCTTTAGCTTGATAACTCATTTTTTGTAATTTACATCAGTAGAAATTAATTCTTCCATTCATTTGGAAGAGAAACTGAACCTCTTCTTATTACTGTCATAGAATTATAGAATCACAGAATGGTTTGAGTTGGAAGACACCTTAAAGATCACCTGCTTCCAACTCCCCTGTCCTGGGCAGGGACACCTCCCACTAGAGCAGGTTTAAATACTTGGATACAACCGTCATTACAGATACATGAATGTATATGATTGTAAGCATGTCTGTAGTCTTGAAGGGCATAGAATCACTATTTGAATCGCTGTAATTGGGCATTTAATAGTTTTTATTAGAAACATGTCACATGGAATGGAAGAGAATTTGTCTTTATATAAAGTATTTTGTCTTTTAGAACTCACTGGCAGAATGCTAATAGCTAGCGGTTGTATACCTGGTGATTTCAGTACTCAAAATTCTAGCCAAAAAAACGCGTTCGCCTTTTACTTCAAAATTTTCTCCATCACATTAGACAGTCGTTAGACTTGATCACAAACTGTAATGCTGTCAAATAGTATGTGTGAACTGTTACCTGAACTGAGGTTTGTAGGATGTTTCAATGTCCATAAAATATCACAATACTACCTTGTAATTAAAGGATTGCAAAGAAGTTCTGTTAAAATCAGTAATTGTACAGCACCTCAAGTAGAGACAGAAAAATTAAACATGGTTAAATTATTTAGTTTACAGTATAATACAAAATTCATCTATAACCCAAAACCCCAGTCACAAACATGTTAATTTTGGGGGGAAAATATATCTTTAAAATAGGAAAGTTAGGCTTTAAAATGATGAATGGGGAGCTGGGGAGCAAGGTATTTCCTTGTCAAAACTGTCAAAAGTCAAAGCTGACTTTTTTTGCCAATAGATCAGACTATGATTTCTGTCATACAAATGGATTTTTCGGTATTTATTTTTCAGGTCTTGCCTTTATTGCAAAACCATTTGTCATGCAGTCCCAGTTTCAGGGAGAGAAGATGAACAGAGGATAGTTCACAAAACATTATTGAAGTTTTTCTTCGATTTAGTAAAAGCTGAAGTAGAGTTTCTGACAAAAAGGTGGGGTTTATAGGATAATACTTTCTTACTACTTTTTCACAATTTCACAAGCATTTCGGTATCTACAGCAGGTTGTCTCCTGATTCTTGTGTGTCCTTAATAAGGTACTATTTTACAGAGATGGCAGTTTAGCATTTCCTTTTATATTTCTCAGTTCTTAGTTTGTTTATTGTCATTTATATAGGGTTTTTTCTAATCGTGTTTTAAGGTGTCTTAACTTTCCCCAGCCTATTATTTCGTTATATTACGACTTTCAGTAAGCATTTAATTTTGCTCGTAAGGTTGTATTTTTAGCTTTGCAATGTTTCAGTATTCATTCTTTAAGGTAGACAAGCAGCATTTTGAACATACTGATTATTTTTTTTAAATTCAATTAATTGCTTTCTTTTGCCAGGGAGACAATTATCTTTCCTTACCTTATGACGTATAAAAAAAAGTTTTGATTTTGATCTGCCTTTATATAGTAAAGGCAGCCTTTACTTTATGTAATATTAGCACAATATTAGAATTCCTTCAGTCTGACTGTAATAGTCATCATTATTTTACTTATTATTCATCAGAAATTGTGTCTGATCTTTCCATACTTTGCCAAACCTGTGTGTGTTTTGACAGAAGACAAGGTTTCTGTCTGGTAACTATAGTAATCAAAGTGGCATAAAGATTTAGGTTTTTTCACTTTCTTTTTTTACAGATTGGTTGAAGGGACCAATTCACAGCATCAGCAAGTCATGCCACAGACGGTTCTTCTGAAGACCTTTTGGCTGGGAAGCGAAACCTCAGTGCTTTTTACCAAACACATAAATATTCTAACAGATTGGGTCATACTTTCCTATAGAGAATTGAATAGAAAAAATGATGTGAGTATGAATTTTATACTTCAAAATAATGAAGACCGACATATTTTTTTTTTTTAGAGGTGTTCCTTTGTTCATTCCTTTGTGAGGAATTATATGTAAGTATCACAGCTGCTTGTTATAGCTGCCTTTTGTTGTGAAGCATGCTGGTTTTTGCTCCACTAAAGGAAATGAATTGATCCATAAGATTCTCATATTGATCTGTAGAGAAGAAACGAGTCATGAGTAGCTTGTTGGCTACATTCAGATGTTCACATGCCCTTACCAGCAGGTATTACTGTAGTCATTAGGGACACCGGCTTAACACATCCTGTCAAACAATAAGGTGTACCGAAAGAGGTGATTATCTTATCTTACAGTGATTGTATTCAGGAAACGTTGGAAGGAGAAGGTTAACAAAACTAATAGTTTTTTGCTGTTTTCTACAGGTACGCATTATTTTATTTTAATAAATGCCCCATTTTTCTTCCCAAGTCCTTTAGTTTCATTTGGTATCTTCCCTAGGTCTTTTCATAAAAATGGAATTGAAGGCAACTTAATTGCTGTTCTGTGACCTGATGACCAGCAGGACATTGACCTGAAAGATACTGAGCGTGCTCTATACCTCCTCTTTCTTTTCAGAAGCTAGAGGCCTTGTAAAACATCTTTGACTTCTAGATTCTCACATAAAATACAAACTTACTGCTGTCTCTGCGTTCTCTTTTAAATTATTGTGAAAGCACAGAATAAATAGGTGCTTCATTCACTTTTTCAATACAATAACAGAACAACAATAGAAAATCAAGTATTCCAGAGAAAAAAGCACTTTCAATATAATACCTAGTAGTTCTTCATTATGTTAAGAAAGCAGAAAGATTAAACATAATGAGAGCTTCACTCATCTTACCTAGCCAGACCTCCTACCTTTTTTGAGGGCTTTCAAAGCAAGGCATTCTGAAACAGTGCTGCCTTTTATCCTTGGTCAAGATATTAAAAAAGTGCCTAAAATTAGGCTTCTGTACCCATATTTATATTTAAACAACCTACCTTTTCAAAGGTACTGAGCACCAGGCTTGCATTCAGTTGGTGTCAGCGGCCATTCTGTTTCTTTGGAAAATGGGACTGCTTTCATATGTTTCCTGGTGTTGAATCTGCAGTTTAAGTGTAGACACCATTTTCTCTTTTCTACTATGCCTTCTTTTGACAAGTTCCAGCACTGTAAGCCATACCTTTTTCACAAAGCATTCTGTGCATAAGCAGAATAATCACTTGTGTCAGAGTGTAGTACCTATATGAAAAATAAACTTAAAAGAAAGAATAAAACATAACATAAAACATAGAGATCTTCCTCTTGTTTAGGCTCTATTTTCTTTATATGCATGTATATAAGAATTGTACTTTCAACACAAAACCCAGATGCCTATTGCTTTCCCACTTTGATCTTATGCACAGTAATGTACGATATCCCTGCAGATACGAATTCTAGACTTAAAAAGCAGCTTGTTGCCTCATAATATCTGTAGTTTTGTATGTTCTTTTGTGAAGCCTTATTCTTTAACTTCATATTTATATATTGCATTTTTTTTTCCTCTGCATTTTTTGGCAAAACAAACTAAAACAAAATACTGTATTTTTACATTCAGAACTTCTCCTTGTCCCTTTCTGCACTCTCAGTTTTGTTATACTGAAACTTGATGTACTGATTTTTCCATGTGTTCGGAGACTCCAGTTAAAATTCCATGACCTAGTTGAAAAGGTCATTCGGAAAGCCAAAGAATTTTGCGAAGATCTGCTGTGCAGGCAGATCTGTGTTTTCTTTTCTCCTTCTTTTTTTACTATTTTAGAGATGCATAAATAAAACCAGAGTATTTCCATGTCATTACATACAGCATATTGGGTGCAAAATTTTCCTTCCTGTCTTCAGTTTAAGAGTGTGAGTCATTGTTACAAGTTCTGGTTTTTAAAAGCTGTTTGCTCAAGAGGCAACACATAGGCAAGAAACACATAAGGCCATTCAGAAACCTAAATGAAAGGAATGACTTTGGGTATTCTTACTATCTGCATGGGCACAGAAATTTAGTGCTTTTTAGCACAGTGTAAAGGGTTGACCATGTTTCCCGGCTTACGCAAGCGTTTTAGCTCGTAGGAAGAAACAAACATGCCAGTTGTGATATGCCTAACTTCCATGCAATTCTCCAGTGAAAATATCTGTAAATAAAAACAGATGAATGGTTTAATTAAATTCTTTTTTGGGGCATATGTAACACATTCTTTTCTAAGTGGTAAAAGTGGGCAAATATTTTTTTTAGCTTTTTAGTATCAGATTATCTTTTTTGGTGATTCAAAGAGATGGCAACAAATCAGCACTAGAGTGGAGGGGAATTATGTGTATGTTTCCTCTCTTCTAGTGCTGATTTATTGCAAAATTATGTTTTATGTATACAGGGGGGAGGGTATTTCACTTTTCAGGCTTGTTACAACCTTCATCAGAAAAAAAGAAAAAAAAAGGATGAAGGACTATAAAGACTTAAGTTACATATATGAGTGCATTTTCTTTTTTGTGTTAGATAAAACTTACTTCATCTTAAAAGTACCAGAATAAAATTAGTGACAGGAAATTGGATGCCCTCACTCATCACTGTGTTATACTATTTAAACAGGTTTGATGCAGAAACTCCTGCTCAGGGTTACTTGAATCAAAGGTGTTTAATTCAGTTTTAGAATTTACGAAGGAACGTCTGTATTGCATATGACACTTTGAGTAGCATTGAGCTATTGTATGGGTTTTCACAATGTCACAAATGGTATCAGAAATGCTTTTCATCCCTGATACTATTGGCGTTTGTTTTTTTTTAAAAAAAGCTGTCTTACATAGTCTGACAAGGAAGTGAAAAAGGCATGCATTGTATTTTTTAGTTGCATCATCTTGCGTATTTCTTACTTGTTTTCTTCCATGTTTCAGGTATCATTACCAGGTATAAATTTGTTTGGTGTGAATTTGTAGAACTAAATGTCTGGTCTGTCTGTCACTTCCAGTAGCTTTCTTGGAAGTACGTGTTAGGCACTTTTGGAATACAGCATAACACTACAAACTTCGTCACGATAAAGGCAGTTTAGTAAGTGAAGCACAAGCAAAGCAAAATAAGGAATTTGTTCACCACTTCCCATTGGCAGGCAGATGTTCTTTCACATCCTAGAAAGCATCATGCATAGCGGTTGCCTGGCAAGGCAAACACCGTAACCCCGAATGTCCCCCCTTCCTCCTCCTCTCCCCAGCTTTTATGGCTAAGCGTGATGTTGTATGACATGGAATATCTCTTTGGTCATTTTGGGTTGGCTGTCCCGGCTGTGTCCTCTCCCAGCTCCATGCGCATCCCGAGCCCCTTTGCTGGGGGCAGAGCGGGAGAAAGAAAAGGCCTTGGTGCTGTGCAGGCACCGCTCAGCAGTGGCCAGAACATCCCTGTGTCATCAACACATTCAAAACACAGCACAGGCTCTGTGAAGAAAATTAACCTCCATCCCAGGTAGACCCAGTACACTTCGTTTTATAAGGAAGAATAATACTACAGTTCTATTAAGAATCTTTTCAGCACAATTTGAAATACTAGCAGAATTACATAATTTTTAGGAATTTAAAAGTACATTATTTATGGGGAAGAGGGAGACACTTGAATAGTTTTTAATATACCTACAAAATCATGTTCTCATTTGCCAATTTATAAGGAAACAAACTGTTAAAACTAAATCAGATTCAAGTTCGATTAAAGATTGAACCAGTAAATGATGGAACCAAAATCAGTGGTTCATGACTATTCTCAGTTTTTATTAATTGAAGGCTCATGTTCAATGACCACTAGTCAACACTGTTATCTAAATGACAGTGTGAACAAAACCGCTCATTTAGATGTGTTTTTACTTAATCCAAAATTGCATTTAATAAAATAGCAGTTCACATTATTTATATGGGTAACTTGTTATTTCATATCCAGGAATAAGTGTTTCCATACAATGTTCTGAAAATTGATTTTCTATGTCTACAGAAACATCAGGTGGCACCTGTGCATTTACTTTTTCACTGATTAATATACAAAGATCACTTAGCTTTGTAAGACTTTATTCTTACATTCTAAAAATATTGTTACTGAAACTTTTTTTTTCTTTGTTGATATTTTTCGCTTTACATTCCAACTTTAAACCAGCAGTAGAGTTGTAAAGCAGAAGATACTTCTTTTTAAGATTTAGCCTCTTGGGTTTCATAGCAGAAGCTATTTATGTGCACAATGATGTTTTGTCATACACAATAGCAATTCCCATTTTAAATGGAAATGCTTGCTTCTTTTTCCTTTTTAATACTGCATGTGTTTTCATAACTATGTTTGTATTTTTTGTGGTTGAAATGAAAATATTTTTAAGATGTTAATACTTGAATATTTTTAGAACAGATGATACTCTCAGTAAATTAGAGCATTTCCCCCTCATTTTAGAATTTAACTGTTTATTTCAAAATATTAAGGAGAAGCTCTCGGTTTGTACTACTGTTGTTTTACCAAGATGTCAACCAAGCCTACACCAGTTGGCAGTTATCTGGTTTGTCTTTGTCAGTGTGCTGAGATACTTAGCTGAGCAAACGTAGTTGCAACTAGTGTATCAGACACATTTAATATGCGGCTACATATCTGACTGCAAAACATTATTAATACTTGCAGTATTAACAGTCGTTATTTCATCTGCTGCCTCAAGGTCAGCTGTTTCTCCCCACCCCATCCTTGAAAATATTTCATAGATGAAGTAATACAAGCTCGTGATTTAGAAATAAGAAAAAGAGTGTAAATACTTGTGCTTTACATCTGTATCTACCTCAGATTACATCTATATGTCCTTGATCCTGTCACTTACCTGCGTTAAAATTGTGCTTATTTGCTGCATTTGTGTAATTTATTTCCTGCAAAGGACTATTGATGGAATTAAATTATTCACCCAGTATTTTGCTTTGGGGTCCAATGATAAAAGAGGTATGCATACTTAAGGGAAATTTAAATGCATTTCAGATGTTTTAAATTATTTCTTCAGTTTCTATTCCTGAATCCTCAGAAGATAAGGAATAATGTAGCTTTTGAAATATTTAAATTCTAGTTGAAAAAAAAATTATTTTTATGTTGTTGACATGCCATATCAATGTTCTCAGGGTTTTTTTTATTATGGGATCCCACAGTTCATCTACAATAAAGGAGTATGATACAGTAAAGCAAGGGGCAAACCAAATCAAGTAGAGCTGAACAGAGTAAAAGGAAGTAGGGCTAGAAGTGATTTCAGAGGTCACGTTCCTAACAGATTCTCCCTGGCCAGTTCTTAAAAGCCTTCAGTGATAGAGATTATACTGCCTCCCCACACAATGTTTGTTTGTAGTTGTGTTTATTCCTTTTCTTTTGAATGACAAGTAAGTCTGTTAACTGTAGGGACAGTATTTATGTAGCTTTTTGACAAACTACTTTGCAATCTTTTTATAATAAATCTCATCTCTGTCACAGTCTCTGTTGCTCTTATATATGTCTGATTATTGATGAAGCTCAAACAGTTTCAGTCTTTGGTGCTTTCCAGCTCCTGAGGGAATCTTACTAAATTATTTTAAACCAACCTTGAACGTATTTTGTTCTCAAAGGAGTATCAGACAAACCATTGACTGTGGTGTGAGAGCACAACAAAAGACAGAAAAGTTTTGTTTCCTCTAAGTAATTCTTTAAAATCTCAAGCTGACAAATAAGTAAGTACTTACTCAGTTCAATTTTCCTCTTATCCAAAATTGTCCACTGTGAAGTACTTATTCTCTTTTACCAGGATACAATATATCGTCTGGTGCTCTAGTGATTCTCCAGTAGAACCTTAGGTAGGTGTGTTTGGGCAAATGAATTTCATTTGTTCTGACAGTGAACGTATTCTTCCAATTTGCACATACAAATACTGAATTTTCTGTGGTTGTGGGTGTGGTCAGAGGAATAATTTATTTCAGAATCATTGCATAAAATATTTCTACGTGGCACAGAAAGGTGTTGAGTAGGCCGATCTGACTTTCCCTCGCACAGACTAAGTCAGACACTAGAAGCAGTGCTTTACACTACCAGTACTGATGAAGTGAAGAGCTCACACGGGTGAAGAAATATTTCTATGTCATGGTACTTTCTGGGTAGCATGTTAAAGTGCCGTATATTGTCTTGGTGCCTCCTGAAGAAAACATGCATTGGCTTTTTTATCTGAACATGACCATTTTGTGCAAGTCCAGGTGAGAAAAAGGTAAGGCTAATGCTCATAAGTATGTTCTTTCTAAATTTTCAGCTGCTAGTCTCTTCGGGAATTTTGGTAGCAGAAGAAAGTCTCCTGATCCCACAAACTGGCTGCCAAAGTTTTTTCTGTGCAGGAAACTAACACCTTGCATCCTTTCCACTTTGGGCACAGACGTGCGTGGTTAGTCACAAAAGGAGTTTTAATTTCATAATGAAATCTTCAGGAAAAGAGAATTCTAATAGAGCGGGGAGAATAAGATCCCTGTAGTTGTCAAATGAAACACAAGGTTAACTAGCATAAAGGCAGTACTTGGAATCTTGCAGTTAAACAAAACCTAATTTAAAAAGAAATCACACTTTGTACTTGTAAGGTTTGATCTGATTTTGTGTGTGGTTTTGACGGTATGATTTCAAATAACTTGTATTTCTCCAGTGATGGGTTTTAATTGATGTGGCATCAATGGCATATTAATTTTGTTGACCTGGCTGCAACAGTTAGATTATGAGCAGAAAAAACCCAGCAAAGAAGTGATGTGGCAACGGAGTTGGCTTTTAACTAAAGAAGTTCTCTAGTGTTATTACTGATACATTATCAGTGTGAATTTGTTATACAGTACAGGTCTATAGATAACTCTTCTTTTTTTTTTTTCCCCTCATTTAGGCTTTCAGATGTGAAATAGCTGGTCTATTAAATGCAATTCTTGGAACTGTAGTGGAATATTGGATTGTCTCAAGTTTGCTTATGGACAGAAATGTGTTTCATCAAATAGCTGATGATTTGGCACAGTACATTGCCATTTCATGTGATGGTGAGTGTTTGAAATGCCTCTTGAAGTCTTTTAATCAGGTACACTGAAGTCCAGACTAAAATCCTCAGTTTACTTTCAAGTTAAATTTTACCTTCTGTTGTAGCTGTGCAGTCTTACGGTGTGATGTGTACATATGCAGGAAACTGTTTTATTGCGTGTGTGTGTCTCTCTGTCCCAAGCAAAGACCAAATAGAACAGCCTATCTTATTAAAATCCCTCTAAATTAATCTCAATAGGTGTTAATGTGAAAGCAAGACTACACAGTGTGAAGATGAAAAAAAAATATCTTTGGAGCTCCCTTGTCAATTTAGGAAGAGCTTTAAGCATGTCATAATAAGCCATAACCTCAGAGAAGCAATTGGAGACACCTTAGCTCAGGCCAATTCTCAGGTGAAGTTTTTCACTCCACAAACTTGATTTGATTGCTAAATACGCTTCAGCCGTAAGTACAAAAGCTATGCTGAACTCTTTAACCCATACAGATTTCAAATGAAACATTTCAGCATCTCATTCAAAACACTTAGACTTTATGGACTTTATTTTGGGGGGTGGGGGAAAATTCCAACTAGTCTCATGAATCACTATTGTTCCTCTTCATTAAATATACTAAAGAAAGAGAAATGTCACAACTCAAATGAACCATTATTATTTAACAAATGAGGTTGAGGTATCTGTCCTTTTAGCAACTAGGGGTCAAGGAACTCAAAAGACCAAAAAAATAGTCTCAGGGAAATTACTGAATGTTTATAATTTCATTTTCAAACTTAACTCCCACCAAAGCTTTTTTTTCCTTCTTCCACCAGACCCCCTGCAAACCTCCCCCCCCAGCAGGAAATTTTGGGAAAACTGTACTTCTGTTGTTACGCCTGTATGGATGTCCTGGTTTCAGTCATCATTTTCTCTAGAGATGGGTGTACCTAGGCTTCATTTACAGTGTTGGATCCTTCTCCTACCTGGGCACTTGAGAAGAACTATCCTGAAAAAAATAAACTAAAATCTTAGTCTCTAGACAAATAGTTCCATTCCTACAGAAAGGACTTATTATCAGAACTGTTATAGCCTGCTTAGATCTTAGAAGGCCAAATCAGTTGTAAATTTATAGTATTTAAATCAATGGAGCTTTTAGTATCTACTTCTATTGCCACCTCTCCAACAGATTTTCTAGCTTTCATGTAATAGGGGGGATCTTGGATATATATTTCTGTAAGACTTTCTTAGTTTCCTGTGCACAAATGGAGAAGTACTCTTTCTGTGCTCTCCTTCACTGAGAGCATTCACAAGAACAACATTCACATCTGGTTATAAAGAGTAAAGATTCTTTGACCTGTTGGTGATCACTGTCGCTCAGTTCAGTCCACAGCACTTAACGCCCAAAAAACTATTGCAGACTTCCCTTAAATTCTGTCGCTGTTAGAATAGAAAACGTCTATAGTGTCAAAATTTGTGTTTCTAGACTGAGTCTACAGATCAATTAATGTATGAGCACTTGTTAGCAGAACAGAATATTCCCTCAATACAGAAAAGACTTTCTTCCTCATGGCAGACCTTGCTTTCCACCTCTTTCAGTCGCTATTTTGACAAAATTGTTTTGCTAGAATCAAAATACAAATACCACCTGCAGAAAAATCAGTCATTCTCTCTTCGTTTCCAAAAAAAAGAGGTAGGACAGACATATGCCTGATATAGATAGATGTATATTCTTCTGCCACTGTCTGTTTTGGGTTTTTTGTAAACAGTATGAACTATTTGGTACATCTTAATGGGGTTGAAATTTGCTTACGGTCACTTTTGATGTAGCATTTATAGGTCACCCTGCATTACTTGCAGATTCTTTCTTCATGTAATATACATTTTAGCTGAATTGTGTTTCTGTTGTGTTGCTTACAGTTTTTAAAGGTGTTTACTTGCATAACTTCCCAAATAAGTAATTTCATCCTTAAAATCAAGCTGTAACTTTTATAAAATTTTATTTAGAGCATTTTTTAAAAAAGTTTCACGTAAAAAATGGTACTTTGCCTTTTAAAATCTGGTGACCATTTTCTTAGAAGCTGGTCTTTTTATCAGATGATGGATAAAATCTTTTTTAATATGAGTATTTTTAGTAATTCCATGGAGAATAACTTACGAATCTCCAGCAGCAGAAAAAAAAAGGCTGGAAGAGCTATCTTCTAGATAACTCTAGATGTACAGGTCTGTATATTCTTGTTTTAAGGCTCTTTTTTTCCTTATTGCTTTTTATCCAGATTTTTCTATATCTGAATTAAAAACGTTCATTTGTTCCATACCATCCCTTTGGCTTCAAATGTTTGTCGCAGAAGCAGTTTTTAAAAAAATGTGTTTACAGAGGAACGTAACTATTTCTAAAGAACCTCTTTCTCTTCAGAAAATAGTAAGTAACTCTTCTTAATAACATATCACACTTAAGTATTTCACAAGTAATTGGATTCATTAAAGTCTTGGAAAATGTCTTTCTTTTGTGATCTGAGGTCATGCTCATTGCATGCAATGTCTTCCACCAGTAGATAGACTCTACTGCATTTAAATGTCATTTTGCCCAAGATCTGGGTTCAAAACAATGGTAAGATTTTTCTTGATAGAGAATTTGTAATAGCTGATTAACCTGTTTACGAGCCGTTAACACGAAAAATCACAATTAAAGCTTTTTAAAATAATCTCTGATGTAAATACTTTATTGCAATATTTAATTTTTAATTAAGGAAAATGTCCAATATAGGATGATTTTCCTGGGATATCTTTTCTTTCAGGTTTTTTGAAGAGGTCACAGTCTGTTATTCTACTGTGTCCACGCATTTGTTACATACAAGATTTTATTATTTTGAACCACAGTGTATTTCTGTGAATTTCTCTTAAAAACTTTTTCCTACTTGCATACCTTTTCCTGCCTTCAAATCACGAATTGTGATAGTTGAGGAGGAAATACATGTTGAAAGCTGTGAAAGAAATCCTCAAAACCATGGCTGCTGGCAGGATGCGGGCAAATCAAGGAAATCACACAGGAATGATGTGCTGTAACTTAGAGCCTCGTTTCAGTAATCTTAATACTAACGACTAACCAGAATGTGGAATCCATAACTGTTTCTTTGTGGCCTAAAATTCTACAGGTAGAGTCAAAGAAAAACAAATTCATACCTTTACACACTTTCCATGCATAAGTTTTCCTGAATTTTACAGGACTTTAATGTGAACAGAGATCATTGTTTATTAATACATCATGTTTAAACAGAGCTCTAACAAAAGACTGTCAGAATTTTAAAAATAAACCAACTATATATCTAATATTTAACATATGTTGCCAGCACATGTGCAGCAGCAATTGCTATTTTTAGTATTGCCATGACTACTGATCACTTTGCAACTACTTTAATGTAAATTTTTGTAGTGCTTGAAACAAGTTCATGTGCTTTTTGTGGCTTTCCTTAGCATTACTGGTCTTCCTTTCTCAATCCATACAATCATATTTGCTATTGTCCAATTTTTCCAGCTCTTCTCATGCAGGATGTTACCAGCTAGGCTTTCCTACAGGTTCAAATAGTGCCCTCCTACTCTGGGGGTAAATGTACAGTGCGGGTGCACGTAAGATGTCCCTCACCCATTGCAAGTTACCTGCAGAATCTACAGTGATCTGCTAGATACTCGAAGCCTTCTTTAGTATCTTTCTTCAGATATAACCTTTGTGTAATCCCTTGAGTGAGTTCCCTCACTGGACTTTTTCCTATGTTTTTACCAAGCTGCAGAAACTTATATCACTATTTAAAATGAGCAGTATAGGTGGGTTGGGAGCTCTGTATTCCTGAAAAGAAACCAAAATATCTACAACGTCCAAAGCTAACATAATAATGAGAGAGCACTTAAGAGATAACTAGTTTATTGCCTTCACAATGGTCAAAGGCTTAATCCAGCCCCTCATCTTAGAAGAGATGAAGGAGGGGAGTGAGTATTTCTTTAACAAATTGCTCCCTGGGTTTTGCTCCCTAGGTTGGAAGCTCGTAAATACTTTAATTAAGCAGCTGAGAATCAATTAGCTTTACTTCAGTCTTAGGTCCAGCTAAAGTGATCAAAATTTTCTCAGCTACCAAAAAACCGAGAGAGAAGTGTAAAATTTTCCCACTTTCTGGCTCAGACACAACCTGTTCACCTCTGAGGCCAGCATAAAGAGTGAATTTCAAGAATATAAAAAAGATTGCAGAAGATAGTTTTAAACAATCTATATATGCAATCATTTAGGGATCATATTTTTCAAAACTTAGATACAGCAAGCTGTGGGTGGCGGATGACTGCTTTGCATGAAGTGCAACAACAGAAAATGACTGCATTTTAATTTACTGTATACAAAGTCATTGAAAATGTTACTTTTGCAACAGGTCTGTTCCTATTCGCCTGCTTTGCAAGAGGTAGGGATGCATGAGACAAGGAAGATACAGAATGCAAAGCAAAAGAAGATGAAAATCGGGCAACGGCCGTGCCCTGAGTCTCAAAGGGCATTACAGATGCTAAATGGTGATAAGCAGAACCAAGTCAAAGTGCTGCCTGATCTACCGTAAGTAATACCTATAACATCACCAGTTTTATTCTGCTTTGGGGGACAGCTTCTGACCTGACACATTTCTTGAACTTCATGTGACCTGCTCTGTTGTCTACACATTACTGAAACTGACAGAAAGCTCCATTGTAAACCTGTAACACCTTTGGGCTGGGGTTCCCCGTTTCTCCCCATCCTCTATCTCGGTGTACATGCAGACTGATGTAGTTATATTTTCCCAATATTAAATTTAAAGTGTGCACAGAGAAGTTGAACTGTTCATAGAATTACCTTTAAAGAAAGTTTAATTGTGGGTAATTTAATTTTATTACTGTTTTAAATACAGTTATAATTAAATGGCATGGAAGTTACGTAATTAAGACGTTTCAGAAATAACTCTGAAGTGGATAGATCTAAGTGTGCTGTATGTACACACTTAAAAGCATTAAGTACGTATATGTTATCTTAAAATACATAATAGTGATTTTAGACGTGTCCCCTTCGCTCTCTTTTCAGTGACTTAAGCTTTAATAAGCGCCCTCCATTGACAAAGAAGCTTAGAGCAAAAGCAGAAGTTGAGTCTTCATACACCAAAGAGAATTGCTACGTTTTGACTGAAGAGGTGCATTTTTGCAGGAGAAATATTAAAGGTATGCGATATATCTAATTTATCTTAAGAACTTTATATGGTTATAATCGACAGTTTCAGGTTTAAAAATCTTGACCTGATGAATGCTGAACTAAAATGATGGCTTATGCCCAAGAATTATTTTTTTATGGTTTGTCTTTCTTTTTTCCAATGTCTGTTTAAAAGGAGGAATTGTATATATGGTGGAATAAAGCTGCCTTCTCCATTCCCCTCCCCCTCCCAGATATTAAATACAGTGTACAGCTTGTGTGAGCTCATTCCAGTCTTGCCCGCCTTACTTTGCTAATCCACCTCAACCTGTGCTTGGTAGGATCAACGTCTTCTGATTTGAAAGTATAATTCGGTCTTCATCTCTTTCAGTCCTAGACATTTTGTGAACAAAGACTGAGGAGTATGCTATGTTACATAGCTGTGTTAAGCATATGGACTGTTTTCTTCCAGGCATTCAGCCCAGACTATGAAAGGCATTTGGCTTTTGTCTTAGTTATACTGGAACCCAAGTACCTAAGGAATAAAACAGCAGTGCAGTAATTCATTCGGTTCCTACTTACTACACAAATATAATGTAAATATTATCATGTAAATCATACTTTACATGAGCCTTTACCTGAACAGAATTACTTGCTGGAACTACTTTTTGTCATCTTCATCATCAGAAATTTATCTATATCACTGAAAACACAGCTATATTAATCATGACACCCAAGAGAAGGCTTAGCCAAAACTGGAAAAAACAAGCTGGGATTGTTCAAAAAAATTAAAAACAGAATTGTATCACAAATACTGGAGGACAAAAAAAACCCTCACCCTCTTTTGGGATTTAAGGGAGCCTCAGTAACAGAGCCAGACCATGCATTTTTAAAATTGGTTCCCTTTCTCAATATTGCTTTTGCAAGTAAAATTGATGTGAATTATTACATGCTGACTTCTACAAAGAAAAGTGAGCTGAAGGACTAGGGCAAAAAAAATCCAACCCAACTGCTTTTTTTCTATTCTTTCTCTGCCAAAATTGCAAGTAGTATCTTCTGTTGAAAGAATGAGTATGGAGCTGACAGATTTACATAGTGAAGGTATTAATATAACAAAATATACTGTGTAAATCTTATCACAAAGGCTGAGGGATTTAGCCTGAGATACTTTTCATTTCTAAGATGTTTGTTGCATCGTCTTTCACCTGGCATCAAGATTTTCCTCTGGCTCTTGTTCAAACCTAATCGTTTAGTGAAAGCAGAACAGCGTTTAGAATGGGTCTGAAGTTTTTATCATGCAGAAACTAATGGTGTCTTTACGTGCAAGCAGCAGTTCTCAGTTGCTTGCTGTTCAATTTTTCACCTTACTTCAGCTTTACATGGTACTAAGGCTTGGGATTTCTTTTTCCAGGGGATTTTCTTTTTAATTATTATTATTATTAGGACCCCTTCATTTATTGCTCTCTTTCCCCCCTCCCTTGCTACTGTAGCCAAGTCAGACAGCCTATTGAGAAACAGCAAACCATCTGTTAACGGATTTGAAGTTCTGAATTATACTTGAGTATGTAGAGGCACTCGTGCTTAGCCAGAAACATTCATTTGAATTAAGCTATAAATGCTGTGTAAAAAGAACCATACATTTTAACGTAGGTTCATGAATAAATTTAAGGGAGGGCAACTGCACTCTAAAGTTTTATTGCTTCAAAACCCAGTATTTTTGGTGTTCTGTGATCACTTGGTGCTTTTATAGTGTGATTGAAGCTTTAAACCTTGAACTGGGGGGAGATAATTCCTGTGTTAAACCGTTTGCAATACAATTTCATTGCTGGATCTCTGGTGGAACAGAAGCTCTGTGGGTTTTTTTTGAATTTTCTTAAAAGATGGTTAAACAGGATAAAGGAAAATCTTACTTATTATTGAATTTTCTGGCATATAGCCAGGTCTCCTAGTTCCAGGCACTTTGATTATTTTCTTTAGTTGCTATCTTGCCTAGTCTAGTGTAATCTATTAATTTTTTATGGTAGGAGAGACAGCCCTGCATAGAGCTTGCATAAGAAACAAAGTGGAGAGATTGATTCAGCTTCTCTCTTCCCCTGGAACAGACATTAATGCTAAAGGTAAGTTATGCAATTTCTCTACAGAAATAAGAAATAAAGCCAGATAAAGAACTGTATTAATATCTGTTTGGTAATAAAGTTTGTATTTTTATTATTAAAACTGTCTTTATTATTCTGAACAACACAAAATGATGAATTTATAGCAAAAATTGAGGAAAGGTTAATTTATAACTAAAGTGCATTTTAACATCACATTTTCTATTTATTTTTAAAAATGCTATTTAATTTTTTTCAGATATTTTTTAATAGAATTTCTTGTTTTGAAATCACAAGCTGCCACTGTAGCCACAATGAAGTAAAGTGTTTTGCTGTCTAATAAATTACATTATTAACATTTTAGTACTACTTCTGCTGTTTTAAAACTTCCCTTGATTTATAATTCAGACTATGCTGGCTGGACGCCTTTGCATGAAGCCTGTAACCATGGCAGCACAGTGTGTGTCCGTGAGATTTTGCAGCGTTGTCCAGAGGTAGACCTGCTCAGTCAAGTGGACGGGGTGACTCCTTTGCATGATGCACTGTCAAATGGACACGTAGAAATTGGCAAGCTGCTACTTCAGCATGGGGGTGAGTGCATTTATGCTAAACTGGTCTGGGGAAATTACCCACTGTTCTGAGTCCATATGAAGTTCGTGCTGTTTTTCTTAATAGCTGCTTAAAATACAATGTTATTATGAAATATTTATTTTAAAACATTTTTAAGCCAAGCTGTTTTGGTCACAATAAAATTAATACTGTTTTCACACTTATCGTGATCAGCTGAATATGAAATTAACTGGGATTTTCACATTTTTTTCCAATATGGTAATGTTTTTATTCTGCATTTTACACCATATGCATTGTAACTATATTCTTCAAACTCATTAATGAAGGTAAAGATTACCTAGTCACCAAGCAAAGCTAAGGATTTTCTTTTGTTTTGATCTATTTTTACCACGATGCAAAAATAGATCAGTAAATCTCTATATAATCATGTATTTCAACATAAATTTGTTCAGCATTTATGAAAATTAATGTGATGGTCTTTGAAGAACACAATTAGCTTGGTAATTAGTTTGAGAATGGAGTCTATATTGTAATTGTGATAACTGCTGTTTAGGGATAATAGTGGGAGGGATGCCTTAGTTTCTAAAAAAAGATACATTGCCCCTTAGGCAGACACATAATAAATATTTTGAACAACACTTTTTGTTCAGTGACAGGAAACTTGTAGTAAAATGTTCTGTATCAATATAATTAACTTAGCCTGTTTTTTAAAAAATCAACTGCAAAGAATGGTCTTGGATATCAACTTTTCCTTCTTTTAATTCATTTACTAAAATGAGCATTTGTGATATCCTTTCCAGTGACCTATTGTGTCAGTTTAATCTCTGTGTATTATATGCTGAGTCACAAATTTTTTCAATAAAAATCATTCTGCATATAGCCATGAGGCAGAAGAATGCACTGTATTTAGATGGCCTATTACGTAATTAAGGTAGAGAAACAAAATTTTATTTCATTCTTGGCATACAACCTTCCGTATTTACAGGCTTCTCCTGCCCCCTAAAGGCTATTTCTGTGCCTGTTGTGCAAGCACTGGCTCATAATCAATACATTCTGCTGCAGTTCTACCTCTGTGTTTGCTGAGCTTCAGTTCTGTGGCTCCCAGGTGTTTTATATATCTACTGGACCATGTATCTGACGTGCCAAGCCAATAGCTGGGCTCAGTTCAATCGCTCTAAGTGATGCAACAGCCGATATTGTAGTAAGCCCAGCTCCTCAATTGGAAATGGCACTGCACTGGCAGATGTGCATTTTTCCTCGGCTATTGTGAAGAATAGGTAGTGGATGATCCTGTTGTCCTAGGGGAAGAGCTCTGCTTGCACTTGCATTCATCAAGGTTTTCTGGCAACTGTAAGGCTGCGTGTACCCTTATCTTTGCCTTTGTCACACTCTGCGTTTTGGCCTGTCAAGTAGCTGACAGGTCTGTGGTTCAGTGTGGATTTATTCAGCTCAGTAATTTGGAGCACATCTCTGCGAAAACTTTTTCCGCTGTCTGTCTCTAAAAACCTTCAGCTTGCAAAAGTTAATTATATTACATAATCAGTGACGGGGTAAAACAATACAGCTTTAGTCACAGCAAAGTTAAAACCTCTCCTGTGGGTATGTAATGCAGTGAATTACCTTCTGTAATTAAAATATATTTCTGGAAATATATTCAAGTTAAAACGGCGGCATTATTTTAGCTTAGTAACCTCTATTTACATAAGAAGATTCCTGATGTGTTTATCTTTGAAAAAACACACCTGTAGTCTGAACTGCTGCCTTTTTTTTTCCTGGTGCAGCCTTTCTGAAACTCATCAAGATCTCTGTAAACTGCTTAAATATTAATAGCTCCATTGTACTAATAAACAGGGAATAGCATAAGAATGTAGTATATTCTGAACAAGTAAAACATATCCCATTTAGTTACTTTAAATCTATTTATTAATTACTTTTTCCATTTCAAAAGTCTGTTAAGACAATTCAGTTGTTGGGGGAGATTCCTAGGATTCCTACCTCAGTAGTTTACCTTGCTGCATAGCCCAGGGCAAGGTTGACCACACCAGCCAAAAAAGTAAAATAAAGAGCATCACAGTAAGAGACCTTTAATTTGGACTCAGTGTCAGCAAATAAGCTGGTCTGTAAAATACTTAATAGAATTTTACAACAGTAGTAACATTACGTTTTTACATACATTTTTATAATTACTTGAAATTTTAGGATAAGCAACATTTGAATTTCTTTTCCATTTCTGTATAGTAATCCTTGGCTTTCAACCTAGCAAACCTGGGAAGAAAACAGGGACAGTATTGTAAAGAAACTGTTACAAAAGGTCTTTCTACATGTTCTAGATTGTATTGCAAATGTGTAACTCATCAGTTACATCAACATAACTTTGTACAAAAAGGAATTTAAACAGACTCCTAGCTTCTGGCAAAAATCAAACTGAAATCTTGTTTTGCTGCCAAATCGAATGTGCTGTTATTATTAATGTTTATATTTTCCCTGCAGGACCAGTCCTTCTACAGCAGAGGGACTCCAATGGAAAACTGCCACTGGATTATGTTGAGTCCATACCAGTAAAGCAAGAACTTCGGAATGTTGTTCATCCAGAAGAGAACATTGACAGCTTCAATGAACGCACAGAACAAGATTTTTGCAGTCAGCAGAGAGAACTGTCGTTGATTTTATTTAATAAGATGCTGCTGAATTTTTGTTCAGTTTATAATCTGGCTTCACCCTTTACGTTAACTCTCAGAGAGCTAGCTTGCTCAAATGTACTTCCAGTAATGGCTCGTGATAACTGTAAGATGAAAAATGTATTTTCTGCAGATTGGTTAGTAGATACATATTTTAGAGAGCTAGAAACTTTTCAAAAGCTACCACAGTTTCTCCAAGAAATATCTGCAAACATGTTGTTTTTCCCTGGAGAACAAATGAAGGCTTTATTAGCAACTCTGGAAACTATGGTCGAGGCCTATCAGCTCTTTACCTAAGAAAGAGCTCCAAAACAAGCCACATCATTGGTTGAATCTTGACAACCCTTGGTATTGGGCTAGCTTTTTTTTTCCAGCAACCAAAGAACTACAAATTTCACAGCCCTACACGAGCCCTACATGTTAGTATCTCCCATGTTAATACTTTCCTCTACCAGAACCTGGAAGTCAGATGCATTTATGCAGTGCGTTTTTTAGGCAATAGTTCCAATACCAATGCCTTCCAGTGGCCTGATAGGTCTGGACGCCTGTGACTGACTCAGAAGGGTGCTATATCATTTGCACTAAGATAATCTTTCAATTTTCTGTCCTGGAAATCTTTGTTACACACACAAAAGCACAGGGAATATCTTCTCCCTTGTCATCACTGTGGCTCTGGTGGTCACGTTCATTTGTGCAGGACTTGAGGACCACGGCCCAGATCTGCAAAACAGGAGATTTGCAGAACTCCAGTGGGTACCACTGACTAGGGCTTTAAAATGATCCAGTCACCTTGCTGCTTCCCAGGCCAGTGATGCTGTGAAGGGCCAAATCCACCCTCACCAGATAATTTACGGTTTCCTTGGCTCTGCTCTGACTCGTGTTGTCTTGCAGTAGTTTGATAAATCCATTACACTAGCAGCATATAAAATGATCTGGTAACACTCCTGGGATTCCCTCAACTAAAGATGCTGGTGGAAGCAGTGGCACAAATCTAGTTATGTTGGCAGGGGAATTTACAAAGGATTAGACAAGACAGTTTAAGTATGTACTGGGCATCAGATTCTGACACTAAGTATGGATCTCCTTAAAAATTACACCCCATTTAATATGAGAATTTTGTTCTCCATTCTGTGAATACATGCAAACTACACATGATAAATCCTCTAAACTAATCCTCTAACCTAATTTAGGATTGTCTGCTACATATTCTATCAGATGGTCCCTTTAATTAATTAAGAGAAAATCCTGTGCTGTTCTTTAAAGGTATTGAGGCTGGTGAGGCAGCTGAACTACGTAATTGCGCTGCACGGGGTTGGGGATGCAGAAGAGTTAGAGCTCCTATTGCACATTTGTACAGCAACAGCTACTCTTCCTGCCCTGCATCTTTGTAGAGATCCAGTGCCAAAGTCATTTCAGGCTAAGGTCTGGGAAGAGATACACTTTTAAGGGAAGTTTATCCCTTCCCCTTCCGAGGGAAGAGAAGGAAGTGCTGCTTTAGAGTGAGGATACCAGATTTTTTTTTTTTTTTTCCCCTAACAGATCCAGTAGTAGATCAGGAATAATTCAAAATCTTAGCCTTCAAAAGGAAGGTACTAATTAGCAACATTTCCAATTCTTCCGTAATAGCAATTTATAATATTAAAAAAAGAACCCTAAAAGAAAGGGTGTGGATAATAGCTGCTTCTGAAATTGATGTTGCTTGACTGGAGGGAATAAGTTACATTGATGTGGCTGGCTTGCAGCACATTAAAACTTCCATTTCGCCTTTCTGCAGCTGAGATATATGATCTCATAGCAATTAATCCACTGAAGATGCTCAGACTGAGTTGGTCTTGGAACCAGACCTACATTACAAATGTTGAGTGTTTATTAATGACTGATTATTACTTTTATACATGCATGGAGAACAGCCTGCTCTAATAGAATAAAGGGTCAGCGCATACCGGATTTGTTTCTGTTTGTGCACTTTTGATTTTTCTGTAGCATAAAGCAACACCAAAAAAAACCTTTGTCACACATGAAATGGGCTAATAAACATCAGTATTCCATGTGGCAGGGTGTGATGAAAGAAATGCTACATATATACTTTCTAAAGAATGCAAAATGTGCATTTAAGTTTGCAATATTAACATTTTATTTAGTTATGAATTTGATAGGTAATTGGAAATTTAAAATAATTGGGACTCACAGAACCACGGAAGAATAATTCTGGTCCTAATACAATACATTAGTGACTGAAATAAAAGCAGGAAAAGCATTATTTTGGTCTGATGAAGAGGGTGATTCTGCTTATATATCCAAGATATTCCCACAATTATTTGCTATTATGTCATTTAGACAGGAAAAAAAAGCACATCAATCATTTGTAAGTCCTACTTACCTATTTAAACTAATTTCAAGTGCATTGCTCCAAGATACCGTAGAGAAAAGTAGATAACGTGCTAAATGAACATTATTAACATTGCAAAGTGAAACATTCAAAAGTTAGCAAATGTCTGAATTAATATTCCACGTGTAGCCCCAACTTAAATATTGTCTGTGCGCATCGTCAGTCTTTAATTATATGGTGACACAATTCTGTTCTTTCTAACGTTCTCTCAGTTTAAGTAAGGATCATGTATTGAAAATTTTCCTGTTATTTCCCAGTTATGCTCTTAACAGAGTTCAGTTTTATACATATTCAGTTTTACGTATACCCAAGTTTGCATACTCCATATCCTTATAAAATCTGAAGTATATCTCAGTCGTATTTAACATAAAATTATGTGCTTCGTCTAATTTATTAGAGAGTACCTGTTCGCCTTCAGAGTGGCAAAACTTTCCTATTAAATCATGATTGCAATAAAGTGTGATCTATTAAGCGATTAAACTGTCTGCATTTTAAAATCCCGCTTGGTATGTAGGGTATTTCCCGCTTCCTGGCTTAGTTAAAAGAACAAACAAAATCAGCCAACCAGCCCCGCTCCCCCCTTTTCTCTCTATGCCCACGTTTCACAGGCTGACATGCTTCACACGCACAAATGTACATCTTCATCCTCCACCGGTCCTGTTTTTCCCAGGCCTTTAAAAAAGTTCTCCATTACTCTCCACCTTCACCACGCAGTCAGAGAACATCCCGTTTGCAGATGTGCCAGGTGCTGCCCAGGCAGGCGAGTAGCAGCGGTCAGCAGGGGGATAGCTGGTGCGGCGAAGCAGAAGGTGGAGCACACGGGGATACGCAGTTGGGAATTACAACAGCGTGACAAACGTGTTGGTCAAGCTTCAAAAGTTGCCCAAAAAGTTGCATTAGGCCAAATTTTCAGTGTTATGCTTTCTGTGACATAGTCTTTGTTTCACACTGCTGCCATTGCTAGATAGGGAGCACATCAGTTTAGGTGCAGATATCTCTGTGATACTTGTAAGAGGTTTTACAGAGTGTTCGTGATTTCAAAACGGTCACGCTCTTTGGCAAATAAATCACTACTGCCAGTAGACTAGGAGTCTGGGCTCAGGAGCTTCGCTGTTGATTCGGTTTGTTTTTGTTTAGGAGCAGAGGTTAGCTCATAAAATTTAAATATTCCTGTGGCTTCAATAATTGTTTAAAATTTGTTACAACAGAGAGGAAGTTCAAACCTCAGAGTCTGTGTTTAGGCTGTCGAAATAGTCCTGAAGCTCCTTCCTGACTATCATCTACCACCCCGACTGATGCTCAATAGCTGGGTTGCGAAAGGTCCCTCCCAACCTAAACCGCTCTGTGACTGAACCGGGCCGATCTGTACGAGCCGTCATTTCATCTCCTCCTGCGCCACCTGCAAATGTCACTCTGTAAAAAATGTAAACTCTGTATTTACTCTGTTGGTGAAACACGCCAGTCTGAGTGCCAATCGCGGAGGAACACCATGAGAAACACTTCACGCTCAGTGATTATTCACCAGTGCATACTCTTTAAAATCTGTCAGATGACTCCTTTTTTTTTTTAATCTGTTAAATGCACGTTAAATAATTACGATCATCAAATTGAAATATATAAAGATCCTTGCAAGTTCATAAATTTACCATCATGTTTACCAGGATATGAAATGATGCTTATTCAGGAAAACAGCTCTAAAAAATTACACTTCGCAAATTACTTAACCTCTGCTCTCGTATTCAGATAAAGATAGTGAAAATGCACCTACTTTATCAACCAAACTCGTAGTCTTTGTGGAAAAAAAAAAAATACAATACAGATTTCAGGTTGTCTTAAGAAGTTGGTTTAAGTCAGGATGTCAACAGATGCTATTATGGTAGCATATTTTAGGCAGTTTAGTAAATGCAAAATACCGTCTTTTTAAGAAGGATGAGCTGAGGACTATTTAGGAGACTTTTTCCCGCAGGCAGGCAGGGAACCCTGGGCAGAAGAGATGGAACGGTAAAACTGCGGAGCTCCAGTAACGCTGCCTACGCAGGCGTCTGTGAAACAGGTGTTTAGAGAGCATGATTGAATTGCTCAAAAAATAATTAGAAATACTGAAAAACAATGCTTCTGTCTGCCTAAAGCTGATGGCAATACACATTGGAAAAATTTAGACTATTTTACTGTTTTTTAACAACATCAGGAATTACTGTGCCCACCCACATCCAAAGAGGCTGCTGGCCGAGGAGGGAAGGGAAGAGAGAAGAAAAAAATGGTGCAAAAACGCTGCGCTCAAGTCCAGTTATGAAATTGAGATCCAGCTTCGGGGTTCTTTCAATGCAAGTTGCATTAATCTTTCAGGAGAGCTTTCTTACTGATGCTGGAAAATTGTCATTGATCTTGAAGGTAGGAGAAGTGAAAATAAAGCAGTGGAAGGGTGAACAGTCGGCTTATCCAAATTAAGAGTGCTGACACAGGGAAGTTTACCTATTGTGGCTTGTCACTTGCACACAGATGAAGTCTAATTAATCTAATTATTGTCTTACCTAAATGAGCTTTTATACACTTGCTAAATATCATAGTTTTTCAGGAGAGACACGTAAAGAAGGTCTCGTTCCTGTGTAACTCCCAGTGCACCTAAATCACGTTGGAGGAGGAGTGGGCGTTTTGCTGAGATAGGTCACTACCTCATTACAGCTCATTTCTAACCAACGATGCTTTTGAAAATTCGTGGAAGGCAAACCTACGGTGAAAAAATTTTAAAAATTAAACTGTTTTAGAAAAATCTATATTAAAAAAATAATAAAAATTCATTGTCAATAATTCGGCTTGTTGGTTTGGTTTTTGCCTGATTTACCCATTTAGCCTGAAATTTGGACATTCTCTACTTCTGACTAATGCTCCAGGTTTTTTTAATGATGTTATGCTATCTACCCCAACATATTCATGCATGGCTGCTGAAATTTTACTCTGAGAACAGGTATGATCTGGCAGTTTGAGGTGGTGAACCAGAGCTGCTCAAGGCACACCCTCGCTGTCGACAGCGGCTCTGGAGCTACTGAAGACTGAGCTTCATGTGGACACCGTGTGGACCGATGATAGTGCGTCTTCTCTATCAACCCCTTCTGATCTCAGGAGTGTTCGTAGAACGTGGAGAGTTACTTGTTCCCTGAAGGGTCTGCACAAACACAAAAAAGCAGGGAGGGAAATGATAGGATTAAATGATGGGTGGAGTTATCAAGGGCTCTCGTGCACCTGTATCTATAGGGACGTCACCACCATTACCAAACTAAGGTTCAGCTTGGGGGTTTTTGTGCTTTTGTTTTGTTTTTTTTGAAAAATCCAGAAGAATCTGTTGTGCCACAGCAAGACCAGGTTTACGTCAGGAAGCTCTGGTGTGGTATTGCCGTGTTTGCCTGCAGTGAGTGCTGGCCATCAGCAAAACCACCCGACCCCGGGCTGCTGGGGGGCTGCCTGGGGATGCCCAAGGGGAAAGAAGGAACACTGCTGCTTCACATGACAGACAACAAATAGGCAGGCAGCTGCCATTGCAAGTGTTTCCCTTTACTCTGTGCGGCATCCTGACTTAAAGGCCTGTAAATGCCAAATGAATAAGAGATTGAGTCACCAGCCAGGGAAAAACTTTGAGGTCCCCTCTAGGTTTCTGTGTAGTGACACGGGGAGAGAGGTCCCTACAAAGCAGAACGAGGATTATGCTTATCTTTCAAAACCTCCACAGGCCAGAGCATCTCCTCAAGGGGAGGAGAAATTCATGGCCTTTTCTCTGGCAGGGGTGCACGTGCACACCCTTGTTTCTGCAATACCTGCATGAAAACTGCACGAATATTTACCATTTTTATTTACATGCTTGCTGTTACCCCCTGGAGGTATCACCCTCGAGGCTGCAGGCCATCTCCTGCCGCCGCTGCCTCTTGTAGAGGCTGTCCTGGATCCTCTTCTGCACCGAGTTGCAGCCGCAAGAGGATCCACACTCTAATGAGGTCCTCTCTCCCTCTCCCACGTCTGAATGGCCTCATGTCCACTGCATCATCCTCTTAGGAAATATGCAGCATGGATTTGAGTCCACTCAGACTAAACAGAGAACAAAACTGAGGTCTCTCTTCCACCTTGGGCAAGCGCCGTGTCCACCACACTGAAGTTATGGTTATCACCATCACAGCTTTGAAAGTCTATACGCAGCTTTGCTGAGGCTGACCTCCGCGCGCTGCAGGCAGAGGTCAACTTTTGCAGAGTGTTCAGGGCTTTAGCAAATATCCCTCTCAGCTGCTGCTTCCTGCCTTTGTTCGCAGTGTCAGACTTTTTTCTGATGTGGGAAGGTGACCCCGAAAAACTTTTACAGTTTATGAGAAACTGAAGGTATTTTATCCGTCGTATGGAAACGTGGTCTTCGTTTTAGAAGAGCTACTGCATAATATTGCTTTTCCCATCTGTGTTTCCTTTGCTGAGTGGGAAGTATGGAAGCTTTGATGTCACCTGCTCTTCTGCCTGACCCCTTGCTAGTATTTCATATGCTCTGAACCGAAACTTTGCAAGTTTTTAAGCCTTCTCCTTCTTCCATCAGTCAAAAGGCACTTGTTTTTGAAGACCTGCTATGCTTTCTACAAAAGTCTTGCAATGCCACTTGCTGTGCATCTACCTGCTAAATCCAAGTTATTCACGTTTTTATGTTAAGTAACAACCAGGAAACAGTCTGCCCCTGTCAGAGCAGTCATAGAATCACAAAACAGTTTGTGTTAGAAGGGACCTTTAAAGATCATCTAGTCCATAGGCATGGGACACCTTCCACCGGCCCAGGTCGCTCCAAGCCCCGTCCAACCTGGCCTTGAACCCCTCCAGGGATGGGGCAGCCACAGCTGCTCTGGGCAACCCGGGCCAGGGGCTCACCCCCCGCACAGCCAAGAATTTCTGCCTCAGATCTCATCTCAATCTCCCCTCTTTCAGTGTCAAACCCTTCCCCCTCGTCCCATGGCTCCCCTCCCTGACCCAGAGTCCCTCCCCAGCTTTCCTGGAGCCCCTTGAGGGACTGGAAGGGGCTGGAAGGTCTCCCCGGAGCCTTCTCTTCTCCAGGCTGAACCCCCCCAGCTCTCTCAGCCTGTCCTCCCAGCAGAGGGGCTCCAGCCCTCCCAGCATCTCCGGGGCCTCCTCTGGCCCCGCTCCAACAGCTCCGTCTCCTTCTGCTGTTGGTGCCCCAGCGCTGGAGGCAGCACTGCAGGGGGGTCTCACAGAGCGGAGCAGAGGGGCAGAATCCCCCCCTCGCCCCCCTGCCCACGCTGCTGGGGATGCAGCCCGGGATGTGGGGGGGCTTTCTGGGCTGCCAGCGCACATTGACGACTCATGTCTAGCTTTTCATCCACCAACACCCCCAAGTCCTTCTCCTCAGGGCTGCTCTACATCCATTCATCCCCTCCATGTATGCTGATACTCGAGGTTGGCCTGGTGCAGGACCCCGCACTTGGCCTTGTTGAAACCCCTGAGGGTCACGTGTGCCTGCTTCTCCAGCCTGTCCAGGTCCCTCTGGATGGCATCCCGTCCCTCAGGGCAACCAACTGCTCCACTTAGCTTGGTGTGATCTGCAAACTTGCTGAGGGTGCACTCAATCCCATTATGTCATTGATGAAGATATTAAATTGTACTGGTCCCCGGATGGACCACTGAAGGACACCACTTGTTACTGATCTCCATTTGGACGTTGTGCCACTAACTGCAACTCTTTGGATGCAGCCACACAGCCAATTCCTTATCCATCAAATAGTCCATCCATCAAATCCATCTCTCTCCAATTTAGCAACAAGGATGTTGTGTGGGACCATGCCACCAGCCTTACAATACTACTTGTCCACCTCTTAAGTTTATCTGCATCCTCTGGCATAAGTAGACTGACTCTGGGTTAAGATTGAAAATTTATTTCCTCATTTAATAGCAGAGCCTATTATATGGAGTCTACACATGGCTGATGCCTGTAGTTCTTCATTCCATAGCTAAATGTTTGTCTCTGCAGTGGACTGAAGAAGGCTGAAATTAAAAGACAAACTGTCAACTCCATTTCACCGCTGAATGTAGGGACTGAGAAAATATTTTTAAAACACATTATTTGGAAATAACATCAGAATTTGCACATGTTTCTCATCATTGAATGTTACTCAATGAGAGAATCTGAGATGCATGGCCTCTCCTTGCTGCATGGATGTGTGGTGTAGGGGAAATGGCAACCGTTCAGCATCAGTCCTGGATGTGCACTCTGTATGGGTGTGTGCAAGTGAAGTGCAGTACCAGTACAGGAACTGGTGTTTCTAAACGCTCAGAACTTCTAAAATAGCTGCAGCGGTGTAGGTCACATGTCCTCAAATGTGTATTGAAAGCAGAAAGAGGGTTTAACATTCAGGCTGAGATGGAGAAAACCCAAGAAACTCAAATTAAAGGCTGAGTTTCTCCTTCCCTTGCACCATTGTCATTTTCCTTTTGTAATGCACCCGTTTGAGGTGGGGCAGCAGGGCAGATGCTCTATAAAGCTCATCAAAGACAGAATCACGGAATCGTCTAGGTTGGAAGAGACATTTAGGATCATCAAGTCCAACCATTAACCCAGCCCTGCCAAGTCCACCACTAACCCATGTCCCTCAGCACAACGCCTACCTGTCTTTTAAATACCTCCAGGAACGGCGACTCCACCACTGCCCTGGGCAGCCTCTTCCAATGCTTTCAGTGAAGAAATTTTTCCTAATATCCATCCTAAACCTCCCCTGGCACAACTTGCGGCCATTTCCTCGTGTCCTATCACTTGTTACTTGGGGGAAGAGCCTGACCCCCCCCTGGCTCCCCCCTCCTTCCAGGGAGCTGCAGAGAGCGAGAAGGTCTCCCCTCAGCCTCCTTCTCTCCAGGCTGAACACCCCCAGCTCCCTCAGCCGCTCCTCACAGGGCTCGTGCTCCAGACCCCTCACCAGCTCCATTGCCCTTCTCTGGACACGCTCCAGCCCCTCAAGGTCTTTCTTGTGGTGAGGGGCCCAAAACTGGACACAGCCCTCGAGGTGGGGCCTCACCAGTGCCCAGCACAGGGGGGGACGGTCACTGCCCCAGCCCTGCTGGCCACACTGCTCCTGACACAGGCCAGGACGCTGTTGGCCGCCTTGGNCAGGCTAGGACGCTGTTGGCCGCCTTGGCCACCTGGGCACACTGCTGGCTCGTATTCAGTCGCTGTTGACCAACACCCCCAGGTCCTTGTCTGTGGGGCAGCTCTCCAGCCGCTCTGCCCCAGCCGTAGCGTTCATGCGGCTGTTGTGACCCCAGTGCAGGACCCGGCACGTGGCCTTGTTGAACCTCACACCATTGGCCTCAGCCCATCCCTCCAGCCTGTCCATATCCCCCTGTAGAGCCTTCCTACCCTCCGGCAGATCAACACTCCTGCCCAACTCAGTGTCCTCTGCAAATGTGCTGAGGGTGCACATGATCTCCTCGTCCAGGTCATTGATAAGGATATTAAACAGGACAGAAAGGGAACGGTGCTGCTCATGCTGTTGCAACCCTGATCGTCTCACCCCAGTTACTGTCAGCGGTGCAGAGCGTCTGTGGCTCTGGTTCAGGACACGTCAGGCCACGACCCTCAAAAATAGGGGAGACAAATTTCCTACAACTGACAAGTGGGTGCAAACTCACTGCATGACTCCAGATCCTTTTTTCACCTCTCCCTTTGCTTTATCACAACTTAAATCAAAAGGTAAACAGAAACCCTGGCTTTAAACTTACTGGCATTTGACAGCTTCAACATCAAGTGTGACTGTCAACTGCTTAAAAAATCCATTTCTTTTCAAAATGCCACTGTTTGTTTGTTCTGAAAAGAGCGTGGTCGAAGTGCAGCCTCCACATTACCCTGCAGAGAAGGAGGCCAAACTGCAAAAATCACAGCGCTGTATTTAATTATGAACCGTAGGACTTAACAGAGAACAGCAAATTGCACATTGAAACCCTATTTTCCATGACAGCGAATTCATTAGGGCAATCTTCCTCCACGCCAGGCAACCCATATTTGCTGCAATAGCCAGTTTTAAACATAACCAACACCCATTCACAAACTACAGGTTTTCTGCTTTGGTATGGCTTAACGTTATTTTCTTTTCCAAGATAAAATGCCTGTTACGACTTGATGCAAGTCACACAGAGGTACAAATCCTTTAATGGGGGCAGAGCAAAACTCTAAGCTCAGATATTTCAGAACCAAGTAACTGGCAGCAAGATGCACGTATATTGCAGAAACGGTTATACAGCTTCCAGAGGAGATTTCTTTCTAGGGAATGGGGAGTGGACAAGGTCTGGATCTAGAGTACCAAGAGGAGGTTGGTCTCAATGGGAGTCATTGCAAGCCCAGGAGAAGCAGCACCAATGAAAGATGGGAACGACTGGTTAATGCAGTGATGAGAAACCAAGGAAAACCTGATGTGCTGACATAAAACCAGCAGTTGAAGCTTTGTGAACACCCTGCCGAGGAGTTAGGGCTATAAGGAGAGGAATAAGGCAAAAAGAAATTCTGGGTGGGGAAATGAAGGAGAAACCCACCAAAAAACCTGAAGAGAAATGGGGAGAAGAAGAAGGAGGAGATGACATGGCAAACAGTGAGATTTCCCAATATGGTTTAATTGCTCATACCAGCAGTGACCAGAAAATCAAGGCGGGGAGACACAGGGCAGAAGTTTTGAGTTTGGTCGCCCAGAGACTGCATCCAAGGTGGAGAAAAGGAAAAAGCAACCCTTGGGTGAGGGACCAGCTCCATGGCGTGTCACCAGCAACGCCTGAGGTTGAGAAGAGATGGGAAATGGGGCGATAGCGGGAAAGGAAGGGATAGATGTGACTGTGGTTTTGAGCTGTGGGTCTCTGTAAGGATGCCAGGGGAAAGGGTGTGTCAGTGTTATCGAGGAAAAACACAGACAGGCTTGTTCCAGCCTCGTAATCCATTGTAATTCTTCCCCAGCTCTTCTCCAAGATGCCATGCAGTCTCCCCAAAATTGCACGCTGCCTCAGCAAACTGCAGTGACTGGACTTTCTTCTAAGGGATTGAGACATTTACTTCTAGAAACACAGTGCAGAAAGACTTTTGTCCTTTAAATAAATCCCAGTCTTTAAAAAAACCCGAAACAACAAACACAAACAAACCTGCAAGAATTGAAGTTATGTTTGCTAGTTAACCAATTTACAAGTAAATCTTTTATTTAACAGTCCAGGCCCTTCCCCATTTCTCCTCCCCCTTCCCCAATGGATGTGTTTAGGGGGTCTCAGCCTGAGGGAAGGAATTCGTTTAGTCTCCAGACCCATTTCTTGTGATCAAGCCATTATCTCATGCCCGTGAGCAACAGCTCCTCCCGATATGAGTATGACTGCTTGTCGAGCTTGTTACGTGTCCCAGGGCTAGCAGCCCTGCGGCGAAGGGAAATATTTTTCACTTTTGTTACTGTATTTGTTCAGGAGGCAGAGAGAAATCTTCCTGTATGTCGTAACTCAAGGACAGATGTGCACCGAGCACCCTGGTTTCTGAGACATAAATTTTTGTAAGTGAGAGAAATGGTCAGTGCGCCACACCGCGAATGAGCGAGGGAAGTCCTATAACATGATAAACGGGATATGATGTGAGGGTAGTGGTCAATGGCTCGATGTCCAGTTGGAGAGGGGTGACAAGTGGTGTCCCTCAGGGATCTGTACTGGGACCGGTGCTGTTCAGTATCTTCATCAATGATTTAGACAGTAGGATCAAGTACACCCTCAGCAAGTTTGCCAGTGACACCAAGCTGAGTGCTGCGGTCGACATGCCAGAGGGACGGGATGTCATCCAGAGGGACCTGGACGAGCTGGAGAGGTGGGCCCCAGTAAACCTCATGGAGTTCAACAAGGCCAAGTGCAAGGTCCTACCCTTGGGTCGGGACAACCCTCCTTACCAGTACGGGCTGGGGGATGGCGTGATAGAGAGCAGCCCTGCGGAAAAGGACCTGGGGGAACTGGTGGGTGAAAAGCTGGACGTGAGCCGTCAATGTGCGCTTGCAGCCCAGAAGGCCAATCGCATCCTGGGCTGCATCAAAAGAACCGTGGCCAGCAGATCCAGAGAGGGGAGTCTCCCCCTCTGCTCTGCTCTGGTGAGACCCCACCTGGAGTGCTGTGTCCAGCTCTGGAGCCCTCAGCACAAGAAGGACATGGACCTGTTGGAGCGGGGCCAGAGGAGGCCACGAAGATGCTGGGAGGGCTGGAGCCCCTCTGCTGTGAGGACAGGCTGAGAGAGCTGGGGGGGTTCAGCCTGGAGAAGAGAAGGCTCCGGGGAGACCTTCCAGCCCCTTCCAGGCCCTCAAGGGGCTCCAGGAAAGCTGGGGAGGGGCTGTTTGCGAGGGCATGGAGTGACAGGACGAGGGGCAATGGTTTTAAACTAGAGCAGGGCAGGTTTAGATCAGACATTAGGAAGAAGTTCTTTCCACTGAGGGTGGTGAGACACTGGCCCAGGCTGCCCAGAGAGGTGGTGGAGGCCCCATCCCTGGAGACATTCAAGGCCAGGCTGGATGAGGCTCTGGGCAACCTGGTCTAGTTGAAGATGTCCCTGCTCACTGCAGGGGGGTTGGACTAGATGGCCTTTAGAGGTCCCTTCCAACCCAACACATTCTATGATTCTGTGATAAAACACCACCACTGGAAAAGAGATTTCCCGGCACCCAGTTCAGCAAAAAGCCAACCCCTTTCTCAGTTACCTTTAGGTGAGACAGTGGTAGATGCTCAGCAGCCTGTGGGAGCTGCAGTGCAGGTTGCAGTAGGTTGGTGTCAACTGAGGAGCTTCTGCTGGAAAGCTTTCCAGGTGTGTTAAAACACCAGTGCTACGAGTTAGTTAAACCAAGGTCCTCCTTTCTTCCAGTAATATCTAGGAATGGTGTGATAAGACAAGATATGTGTTTGATATTTTCATTTTCTTTTCAAAGTTCTGGTCCTTGTGACAATTGCAACGACATGCACTAAGTAAAGATGGGAAGATCCTGAGTTGCAGCTCTTGTTCTCTTCCATGAAACTGCCCAGTGCTTGGCCCTCCCTACAAATTTGACCACGTTTTTTTCAATGTGTTTGATGTTTTTTTTCTACTTTTGACTGGGGAGCTTTCTTCCTCAGTTGCAGATCTACAAGGCTTTGGGTTTTTCGTGACATGCCTGAAAGCACTCCTATGCAATTATGCAAAAAGTAAACTTTTAGGAATGTGTCTTCGTGTAAGGGTAAAGCAGGTCAGGCAATACTGACTTATGAAATGATTCCAGAAAAAATTAATCATCAGTCTTTAATCAAAATATATATCAATGATGAACATTTTAGGCCTTCCTTTAATCACCTGCTGTAATTTACATAAAAGCTGAATAAGAAAAGCAGTTTTGAGTTTCTTTTGATTATACTAAAATGGGAAAATATTTATTACAGTATGACTCATAACTGAGGGTTTCAGGCTTCTATAACGTGCAACCTGAACCACAGAAAAGTTTTTGACATTTAAATTTCATTTAGTACTAAGACTGATGAGGAGAAAACCATGGTTATACTCTTTTTGGCGGCTTTGGTAAAAGAACTCAATTTCAAACTTCCAGAAATTTAAGTTAGGCAGTCAAAATTCATTGATGGGGAATTTGTCCTGTTTGAAGTAGGCTGAATCTGACTTCATTAGAGCATTAGATTCTTGCAGAGAAAAAAGAAGTCATCCAGAAGAATAATGTCCTGTGCAATTTTGTCGGTTTTATTCATATTCTGCATTAGGTTAGATTATGGATTTTTTTTTTTTTAAATTAAGATCTAAAATCCTTAGTTTATGAGAAACATGCCTTCTCTTGGTTGATTACTCTGACAAAAAAGAAGCAGAAAATTTCCAGTGTCTCTTGGACCAGGAAGTACCCAATCTCCTGGTCTGATGGCCTGACCTACACTTGCTCACCTCTGCCATGGCTGGCAGCAGCCATGATAAATAACCTTTTTTTGCCTTTTTCCTGAGAGAGAGGCTGCTCGTATGGGAAGGGATGTAGTACTCCCAACAAAGGCCAAGTCTAGCCAACTGAGGCAGATCACCATATTTGCAATGTGGGGAAATATGGAGAGATGAAGGTGGTTTAGGAGAGCTACACTAGTCTTCTATGAAGGACCATTTCTTTCTCCAAGTGCAGAGGGAGAGCACCACTGGGAGGTGAGCCCTTGTGGGTGTCTCTGGTCTACATGCCCTTCTCCAGGCTGCTCCTCACCCTCGTCCCTTCTGCTTCACCATTAATGGGTTCACCAATTGCAAGAGCCTTTCAACTAGCTCCATTTCAACCACTTTGGTAAGTGAGACAGTAGAGAAAAGTATGCTTTGTTAAAGCCTCCGCAATTTTCTAGGTCGCACTAGATATCGAAAGATTGCACTTTATCTGGGAGTAGCTGAATTTTCCCTTTGAGCGTCAGAAGATACACTCCTGAAAGGAGCTATATCTTAATTAGGCAGAAAGCAATAGAAATCCAATTTTCCACACTGAAAACTAGCTATAATTGCAACTCTGTTTGATGTAAAAAGTTTTGGTTTTTCATTTTTGCAAGATTTTAGAAAAATTCTGGAGGAGGAGATATTTATTGAAAATTTGCAATGGCAGTTTTGGGGGGGGGGCAGGGAGATGAGCTGCCTTTTAATAGAAGCAGCTGGAACAGAAATGAGGAAATTAGCCTAGCTGGGAGGAAAAAGTTTGCCCTCAAGGGAAGCAGGCTCAGAAAAGGAAGGAAGTTTGTGTCTGGCTGCGCGCAAGACCCTGCAGCCGCGCAAGGAAGGGAGGCAGGAGCAGCATCTGCCCTGCTCCCGCCAGGCAGGGATCCCTGGCTGCTGGGCAGGGGGCTGCAAAGGTTTTACTATGTTTTGTGTGGTGGGTATGTGACCTAGTGGATGGATGGGCTGAGGCCAATGGTGTGAGGTTCAACAAGGCCAAGTGCCGGGTCCTGTACTTGGGTCACAACAGCCCCATGAACGCTACGGCTGGGGCAGAGCGGCTGGAGAGCTGCCCCACAGACAAGGACCTGGGGGTGTTGGTCGACAGCGACTGAATACGAGCCAGCAGTGTGCCCAGGTGGCCAAGGCAGCCAACAGCGTCCTGGCCTGTGTCAGAAGCAGTGTGGCCAGCAGGACTGGGGCAGTGACCGTCCCCCCCTGTGCTGGGCACTGGTGAGGCCCCACCTCGAGGGCTGTGTCCAGTTTTGGGCCCCTCACCACAAGAAAGACCTTGAGGGGCTGGAGCGTGTCCAGAGAAGGGCAACGGAGCTGGTGAGGGGTCTGGAGCANGAGCCCTGTGAGGAGCGGCTGAGGGAGCTGGGGGTGTTCAGCCTGGAGAGAAGGAGGCTGAGGGGAGACCTTCTCGCTCTCTGCAGCTCCCTGGAAGGAGGGGGGAGCCAGGGGGGGGTCAGGCTCTTCCCCCAAGTAACAAGTGATAGGACACGAGGAAATGGCCGCAAGTTGTGCCAGGGGAGGTTTAGGATGGATATTAGGAAAAATTTCTTCACCAAAAGGGTTGTTAAACACTGGAACAGGCTGCTCAGGGAAGTGGTTGAGGCGCCATCGCCAGTGGTATTTAAAAGACAGGTAGATGTGGTGCTTAGAGATATGGTTCAGTGGTGGTTTTTGTCAGTCTTAGGTTGATGGTTGGACTCGAAGATCTTAAAGGTCCCTTCCAACCTAGACAGTTCTATGATTCTAGTCCTGATGAGAGAAATATATTTTCCTTTCTCTCCTTCACTTCGTGCGCTTGGGCTATCCTAGAATAAAATCCCTCAGCATCATGTAGTACATTCGCTGGCAGGTCCAGCAGCTCTTCCTCTTGCTGACAAAAAAGCCTATGCTTTTAGGGCCCACACTAGCAGATATACTGCATGCAGCCTGCTTAATTACTTTCTGATTATTACACTGTTGTTTTAATTGCAATAGAAAAAACTTGGGTTTTATTCCACTTGGATTTAAAATGCTAAGCTACAGCACAGTAGCTCTTCAAGTTAAAGCTCATTGCGATTATGAAAAACACTTAGTTGTTCCTCACTAAAAAGAGAAACCACTGTAAAAAGAGGGTGAGCAAGCTCTGTCCTGTGAGTTATCTGCAGAAATGTAACTAGAACCTCTCTGTCAATTAGCCTCGATGGATCCTGGGTGCTCTGACACCTACTTTAAGTGTGCACCCCAATGAAGTTACTCATTTTCAGGGCACTCAAATAAAGTTATTAAATTTTATTTTCCAAGAGCAAGAGTTTCATGATCATGAGATGCATTATTCTTTTGTGATTGTTTATGAATTGACAAGTTGCTTAGGAATAAAACCCGGCAAATTTAACAGGTTACAAATTGACTTCAGAACCAATCTGGAAATGGAAGATACGTTGAAATATTTACAGCGCAAGGCAAGACTGATTCGCTACAGAGCCCTAGACACATGGCAGAGTAGACAAACTAAATACTGAAAATGGGTTCACAGACAAATTATTTTAAAATGTGATTTTAAAATACCCTGTTGTGGCAGGGGAGTCATATTTAATCAACACGCATCCTTAGTCTTGCCTCTGTGTGTTATATGAGTTCAACGCTGAATGACTGAGGCATGGAAAGTAGTTTACCAATTTTCAACAAAACGATGTTTTTCTCCCGCTGCCACCTCCACTTACATGTTCTGAGGCTTAAAATACTGAAATCCTGCACACAGAAATATGATGTTTTCATCCACTTGCCCTTCACACCACTCATGGGAAAACGATAGCATAGGGCTTCAAAAGAAAGAGGCTTCCTGATACCTTGTAGAGAGATGCTTAAAACTGTGTTTAATGCAGTAAATGTGTATAACTAAGTGAGACGTTGCCACCAAAGCAGACATTTGAAATTGAGTACAGAAAAGAAACACAACAGGAAATTGCACGCAGACCGATGGGCAACATTAGGAAGGTACAAGGCTTGCAGGGTGTCAAAAAACTCTGCAAAACTGACAACTGGCAACAAACATTCGCGCATTGTCATGTCAAAAGTTTGGCTTTTTCTTAAACAAAGTAGTCTCATCAGTGGTTCTGACTTCATCAATAGTATGTTGCTCTTTGGGCAGCATACATTGAAAAGGTGGTTACACAAGCTTCGCAAATAAATTCTTTTAAAGTCATGATGTAATGAGAGCATATTCAGGTCCAAGACTTTCTGCAGAACGGTCGGCATTCTTTCAAACGTACAAACAGAAAGATCAAAATAACCGTCACATCAGAAACCGGCTATCAACGTACTTGTAAAATGAACAAATCCAGGATGATCTTTCATGACCAACGCAGCTAACATATAATTCTTTGGACAAATATATATACATTTGCTTGCAAAGTATTTCTAAATAGTCTTTTCAAAAAGTATTCTTAGAGTAGTGCAATATAACTTTATCAGCAATTGCAACCAATGAGAGGTAACCCAGAGCGGACCACAGGAACGCTCCTCTCGAGGATGCAGTCCTGCCGTTCTCCCCGGGGCAAAAATCCCCTTTAATGTCACCGGGAGCTACGACTAAGAGCTGTGCACAGGTAGTCCCTTAGGAATGAAGTCTCTGCTCACTACACGGGGAGCTGAGCGTGGAAGTCTACATGCAGCTACCAGAATATATCCCCAAGTACTCGTTATGCAGTGGCCACTAAGACATTTGAAATGTAAACGCTTCTCGTCTATGATGTTCCATGTAATTTATAAAATAATGCAGTTTCCATGCAGTAGGGCACAATCGTATCAGAAGAACCGACTACATTATTAGCTAAGGAAATAAACCCGGTATATGAGTTTTACCACAACTGCATGTTTTTCCTCTACACTATATTTCACATTAGTAACAGGTAATGTGTTATATCATTAAGCGCATTAATATGATCTTGTGATTTGAAAGCAATAACATTTTCTGCAAGATTTCCATATTAAAATAGTTATGTGCACAAAAGGTGTTCATAGCATGACACCCAAAGCAATATGGAGTTAGTCTGATAGTATTCCCATTACAGCAGAACCATGAACTTCATTCACTAAACTATGTAATACAAATGGAGATTACTGGTACATATAGAAAAATAAGATAGGCAATCAGTTACAAACCTGGCAGTATTTTGAGAGAGACAGAGATTTTTAGGTCTTATTAATGGAATGATAAAAACGGCAGGAACTTCTTTTGGGAGCTCCAGAAAGAGGTTTGCACTTGGTGTTTCTCATTATCCTGTAAGCAGCCCTACTGCACAGGAAAGCATTGCACCAGGAGTTAACACCAGGGGCTGGAGTTCAAAAAAATCTGCTAAAACTTAAGTGCAGTAGGCTCCACTACGGTGTATTTCTCTTGAAATGTACAAAACATAGAAAATTGTAATGGTGACTTACTGGATAAAAATATTAATGCTCACAAATAAAATCTGACTGAATTTTTTGAGTCAGATTTAAATTTACACCTTTTGTAGATTTAGTTGACATGATTTGAGTATTTCAGGTGTATCTTTGACCATCAGGTAGCAGCGCATATTTACCATTTGATTCCTTTAATGCGTTACGCTGTTTCTAACAAGGCTTTCAAAACGGCAAAAACCCTACTAGAAACCTTCATCAAATGTTGTCTTTACAGTGCGAAGTATATCATCAATGAGAAATGCCTTTTTTACAATATTTACAAAATCTCCTTGTTAGATACAAAGGCAAAATGAATAAAAAGCTTAGAGAAAGGAAATGCTGCTTAGGTGTAGGCTTCCTCTTTTATCTTCCCCCAGCTGATGCTGTTCTCCTCGCCACGTGGAGTTGGCTAGCCAGGATTGTTTTTCTTCCTCTTGCTCGGGCTGTGACTGGGATCTTGTTTCAGCTCATGGTATTGCATCTGTTTAAACACAACGTTCAGCGAGAAACCGGTCAGGTGGGTGGCGCTTGCTAGCAAAAGAAGGATTTCTTTTTTTTTTTCCCCAGGGTGAAAAAAGAAAGAAAAAGAAAACTATCTCCCTGCAAACTACACGGGATCTGCAGCTGTGATTCAAGAACAACAGAATGACTGATCTAGAATAAGAAGGAAAAACAGCATTAAGAGAATCCTGCCAGCAAGGAAAACAATGTTCCCACATAAACTTTAAGCAGGCTACTTCTTTTGTTTTCTCCATGAGCTCTAACAGAGAATAAACAATACCCTCTTTAATGAATCAGATGAATGTTCTTTGCGATCTTTCTTAAAAACTTGCTTATTTTCCAAGGTCTACCACAGTGGGGATCCGCTTCAGAGTGGGTATATGCACGCACACCTCCTACTTATACCAGCTCTGAACTGAAACCGTTACCTAGAAATATGGAAAATACATAATCTTTGTGATACTGGAGGTGATTTATGTGCCTGACATTATCTTAATGCGTGCACCTTCTCAAGAGATTGCGTACTGCATCACAAAACCCTGTAATTCATAATGAGCTTATCTTTAAAGGAGTTTATGAGCACGGTTGAACTGTGGCCGCAGCAAAAACTTTCCTCCCAGGAAAGGAAAGTCTGGAGGGCTCTGAGTGCTGCCACAAGACGCTGGGCAAAGCGTCGTGTCGACGCTCGACGGCGTGTCGGTACGGCTCCTTCCATCACAGTGGAATCAAAATAACGGCTTTAAAAGTCTTTTAAAAAAAACCCCAGAAATTCATGATGCCATATATCAAACTAACTACCGTAAGGACATTTTAAAAAAATATACACACCAATTGCACATCTGAAGGAACTCTGGATAGAAAGTCAAGCAGCTCATTGTTATCAATTGCATACGGATTTCGAAGCTTCTTTGTAAATTTATTGATGCCTGCAAAAGTGAAAGTACAAACGTTACTATCATAATTTTGTTTTAAAAAATAAACATTAATAATTTTGTTTTCAAAATAATAAATAAAAGCAAATAAAACAAAAATAATGATTATTTGAAAAAATTAAACATACATATCCTTGGCAAAGTCCTAAAAAAGATTTTAGGATTCATTTCAAAGTCTGACAGCACTGAATTAACAAATGAATGAACTGTAAACTCAGGCTCTAAAAGTCAGAATCTGCTGCTGTGGTTGCCCCTGCTTTAAAATGCAGAAGTTCTACGGGGCATTTTCAAATTCCTCCAATACTTTTTTTTTTTAAACTAATAGAGACCGTGGTTATTATGTGGAGGTTGCAAAAAGGAGAGGAATAAAGTGTCCGCCATTTCTGTGGCAGAGAGGATGAGCAGTAATGGGCTTAATTGCAGGACAGAAGGTTCTGGTTGGACACAAGAAGAATCTTTCCAGTGTTAAAGATGGTGAACACATGGGAAATAGTGAAGTCTGCATCATGCGAAGGCTTTAGGAAGAGTTTACACAAACCTCTGTCTGGGAATGGCAGGTACAGATGATTCGATGGCAGTGCAGAGCAGGGATGTGATGCTCCCTTAGACATCATGGTCTTACAATGCCTACTGACAACTAGTGCTCAGAAGCACCGAGAAAATCCTCCCCAAACTATGCAGAAAGCAGGCTTTTAAATTACACTAGTTTTCCTATCACCACATACCGGGACAGGTCCATACACTTTTCACACGAGAACCTCCTGCGCAGGCTCTGGGAACATGCCTCTAAAACATGGGCAGGAATGGTACAAACTCCACAGACGCTCATGGGAGTGGGAGAAAGCTGGGACAGCATTAAAAATGTGCTGTTCCGTGTAATTTATCAAGGCTGTATCAGAGGTAAGATAATAGAGCTTATCTTCCACAAAGCCTTTGGTGCCGAGGCCTTTCAGAAAGCTTTAGCAAGGACATAAAGCTTCAGGATGGAGCGCACAAGCTGCCATCTCGATAACATCCACGGCCTCCCATGGCGTGAATTCTGAGTTCCGCAGAGCAGATGGGAGATGCTGAGACCCCTTTATCTGGTGACTGAACAGTGAGTGTTGAGAAAGAATATCTGAGGTTCAAACACCTTTGTTTAAGAAGATACTTTGCGTCAGCAAGGGACTGAGAAATTCAAGGTCTACCCCATTGTTTATTGCGCGTGGGCACTGGACGACCCACGGGTGAGTTCGGGAGGTGATACGGTCTCACCCTGTCTCCTCCGACAAAGAAAAAAACCAGTCACCAGTCATGAAACTAAATGCATGAAGAAGTCACGGTCAAGGCTCAAGAAAAGAAAAGAGCTGAAGAGGTGAGACAGGACACACCAGGAGAAGCAAAATCCAACAAGGGGATTAGGGTTTTTCAAAAAGCTTGAAACTGTTGAGATCAAAGTTTATACTCTTCCACCTGAACAGCTGTAGCAGTTACCAGGACTCTGCTCTCTTGCAAACAGGATTAGAGTGCAGAGGTGGTTCCTACACAGCGATACAGAAGATACGCCATAACATGGGTAAATTTTCATTAAATAAAACCTTGTCTTCCCAAACAAGAAACTAGACAGATGCTGTTACAGACCAGCTCAAACTCTCTTATGGCCAAAAGTCGGACAAAGTCTTTCGCTTTTGCGTGCAGGATGGATGAATGGGATGAAGAAATGTATATAGATGGGGGAGGCTATGGGGAAAAACAGTGGGGAAAACAGGCGTGTGTTTGGAATACTGCATTTTTCGAAGGACAGCTCTCCAAGCTATGTGCAGGGTGACACGGCTCTGTGCGAACGCACCTCACCCCGAGGAGGTCCGGACTGCCGAGGCTGCAGTTAAGCAGTACCTGCCTGGTCTCCCGGCACAACGCAAGAGGAATATTTCCCTAAAGAAAGGATCCCCAGGCACTTGCTGAATAAGAAGCTACCAAAACTGAAACACAGGAGAAAAATGTGGAGCCGGAACCTCTAGAGAAGAAAGGTGCTTGAAGTGGTATCTAGACAGTCTACATCACCTGGGGACAGGGAGGGAAAGAGAGCAAGGTGCCTTTGCAGTAATTCATGCCTACGTTACCCATCCGTGGTTGGGGAGGCATGGGCTCCACTCTGCGAGTCGAGGCTCTGCCTTAAGTGAAACAGAGATGTTTCTGGGGGAGTGTGACCCCCCCAAGGCATGGCAGGGGCTTGTCGAACTACCGTGCTGAGTCTGTAGTTCCACGGGACTTCGAGGGGAATTATAACCTCAGGTTCTCGCATGAAGCCTACAAGGGGATGTATGAAGGCAAGTGCATAAGATGCCAGATCTGTCCGAAGAATGACAGAAAATGGACACAGACCAAACACTTCAAACATGAGTGTGCAAGGAAGAATGAAACTTTGGGAACAAACTAAGAGCTTGGTTTTCACCCAAGTGATATAGGGTGTGTGGGGAATAAACGAAATTGTGAGTCAGGAAAGGACAGCAAGCCCACATGCTTGCTTCATTTAATTCCTTAAAATTTTTTGTTCAAATCCTCCTTATTGGTTCTTCCCCACTTTGTCTATTCTACTACATTTATTCGTGAAGACTGTAAGAATATTACTAATACTGGCTGATACATAACAAACACATTCTCTGGAGTCAGTTCAATGATTTGTCATTGAACTTTGGAGTCAGTTCAATGATTCAATGGTGCCCGGCAATAGGACAAGAGGGAATGGGTACAAACGTGAGTGTAGGAAGGTCCATCTCAACATGAGGAGGAACTTCTTTCCTGTGAGGGTGGCAGAGCCCTGGCACAGGCTGCCCAGAGAGGTGGTGGAGTCTCCGTCTCTGGAGACATTCCAAACCCGCCTGGACGCGTTCCTGTGCCACCTGCTCTGGGTGACCCTGCTCTGGCAGGGGGGTTGGACTAGATGATCTCCAGAGGTCCCTTCCCACCCTATGATTCTGTGATTCTATGATTTTATATTGTCTCTTGATTATTAGAAGTTGTTACAAAGGCATGATTGTTATGCTTTTCTTTGGAAAGAAAATCTAGACACCGATTTAACTGAGACAGTGCTCTTCACAACTCTGCACTACTGAATGCGGGTACAGCTGCTGGTGGCGTAAGATGTATAAAAAATGTACAAATGAAAACCCGGAGCATTATTTACAACAGATGTGGTAACGGTAGCTGTTTAAAATCAGTATAAAGAATAAATACAGGGACAAGTAGTGAGAGCTTGGATCAATCACAATTCCGCCCCCCTGCACCCCCCAGTTTCTGTTCACTATCAACCAGCCAAATACCACGTATACCTTTCTGTCGGACTAAAGGTGACCCTTTAAACAGGTTTCTTGTTGCCATGTTTACATACGCTTTCACAAGATAAAGTACTGCAGTAAAAAAGGCATATTGTCCTAAATGCACTATATAGATTGAAATGCCTCTGTTTGCGTATAAGTGGTGAAAATAAATCAGAGTAATATCTAGACAAAGCTACACTTTGATATATGAAGAATCCTCATGGCTACATGTTTATAGTATGATGAAGTCTAGAATGCCAGCCAAGAAAAATGCATTTTGCTGGTGGGCCTAAATCTTCATGCAGTTGTGATTTTTAACTAACCTGTCTGTTTCCATCATGGGGCAGCTTCATGACCATAAATACAGAAAAGTACTGACAACGTAAGTCATCCCTTAAAAAACAGTTTTTTCTAAGCGGCACAGACACTTAAAAAAGGCTTTACTTACCCCAGACAAGGACAATGTATCTCAGTGGGATGAAATACAGGATGATGGTGAACACGAAGAGGGCAACAATCGCCAAACAGCTCAGGAATGGGACAGTCCAGTTGAATGTACTAAAAGAAAAAATAACGAAAGTCAGAACTGTAGTCACCCAACAATGAAAGAATGAATAATGGGCAAGACGGGGAGAAGTGACCGTTTCAGAGAACAAACTGAAACTACAAACGGCTGCACGGATGCTGGACATCAGGGTGAGCTTGGGCTTGGACCCCCTCCCAGTGCAATCGAAAGGAGGTCCTGGCTTCGCCCACCCGCCTGCCAGCGGGCACCTCTCCCGGCCCAGCTGCGCGCGTTCCCCAGAGGAAGCATCGCTCCGCTTTTCAGAAATGCCAGTGCCCACCCTCAACGTCAGCATCAGGCAAAACACACACAATTCCCTTCTGCCCCGATGTACTCGCACAGGCAACCCAGATCCCCTTCAACGCCAGCGCAGAGGGAGGATGTAGGAGTCAGAGGAGTGCTGCTGAGGCTTTCTGTTTTATCTCCTCTCTGCTCTACCATAAGGACAGAGCAAGCAGTTACAGGCTCTTCTCCTCTGCTTGGTGTGCACTGGCACCCCCCAGACAGAACAGACAGTCCTGCAGACAGGGGTAATGCAAGAGCAGTGGGTGGAAAAAGGAAA
>VYZM01007794.1:107017-136949 GCA_013398915.1 Dromas ardeola
GGTAAAAAAAAAAAAAAAAGATGAAAAAGGATGTAAGGAGAAAAAAAAAGGAGGGAGTGGCATAAGATAAAGTACCTTGCAGGAAAAGGAAAGAAAAACCTTTAACTTCCAGATAAAATAAAATAAAATAAAATAAAATAAAATAAAATAAAATAAAATAAAATAAAATAAAATAAAAAGATTATTTCTTTATGGATAAAGGAAGAGAACTTCTGGGATCCCATCAGAGTTTCAAGACGCCAGCTTTCCAAAAAAATCCCGGATCAAAACATCCTTAACAAGGGTCTAAACTCTAGGCTCTGATAAAAAAACTGCTGATCGCCAGCTTTTGCAGAGGTTGAGGTATGGGCAGAGAGGAAGTGAAAGCTAACGAGTCTTGAAACAGCCGTGCTGGGGCTCTCCAACCGCTGCGTGCGGGGAAGAGAGAAAGGCCAGATTTATACATATGTCCCGCAGGAACGTGGTTTAACGCTGGTTAAAGGGAGCTTGGCTCAACGGGATTGTTCCATGAAGGCATCACCATGTCAAAGGTGCTGCATGACATTTATCCAGAAGGAAAATGTGGCTCTGGCTCTAAACAGTCTAATGATACTCTTTAAAGTATTACCACTAGCTACATGCCCAATCAGTGTGATTACATTATTTTGGCTTCTCTGGCTGAATAATTGCAATTATCTGAATTGCTAGCCATATTTTTCATAATGAGCTCTGGCTTCCTGTATTTATTTGTCTTCTTTTCTCCCTGGCAATTTTGACATGTCTCCAGAGTGAACATTATGTTAGTGTCACTTGGTGTAGGATCACTCCCTTTCTCCTCAGGGGACACCTGCTCTTTTCCCCTCTTCTGCATGCGTTTGGGATGAACAGAAGGTTGAGGGTCTGCTCGTGTTCCTGTGACTCGGCTTTGTGCAATGGATCACAGACACACCATGTGTGGGAACACTGGCTCCTCACTTCGCAAACCTCCTTATGTGCTGTGTTAGCACAGCACTCAGTACAGGTTTCCCATTATAGTTTTAGGAACAAATGACAAAGATTTATAGGAAGATTCGGTCTCATTCGGTTTAGAAAATTCTGTTGCTCTCATCTGGTGTACAGTAGAGAAAACCCTACTTCCAAAATGCACAATAATTGGAAAAACTTAATCATCAAGACAACCTCCACGAACAGCCTTTTGATGAAAGACTTCTCTCAGGGAGAGGCTTATTTCGCTTGTCCAAAAAATCGTGCAATATAATGTGCTGGCGCCTGCCTCTGCTGCTGTGAACAGAGCCTGCCGAGAAGTGTCCTCTTGGGAAAGTTTCCCAGGATTTCCTATTAGGGACGTTGCTCTTAAATGCATAAATGGCAACCTCCTCTTCATCCCGATTCTGATATGCTTGCCATTTCTGGTAGATTTAAAAAAAAAAAGGCAGAACAGCACGACAGATGAAAGGAGGTTGAAGTGAGCTGGGCATCGGTCTCTTCTCCCAAGGAACAGGCCATGGGACAAGAGGAAATGGCCCCAAGTTGTGCCAGGGGCGGTTTAGGATGGATATTAGGAAAAATTTCTTCACCAAAAGGGTTGTTAAACACTGGAACAGGCTGCCCAGGGCAGTGGTAGAGTCGCCACACCTGGGGGTATTTAGAAGCCGGGCAGACGTGATGCTGAGGGACATGGTTCAGTGGCGGGCTTGGCAGTCCTAGGTCTACGGTTGGACTCGATGATCTGAAAGGTCCCTTCCAACCTAGACGATCCTCCTGCTTCCTGCAGGCTGACCTCCACCCAAACGCATCAGTTTCCTAAAATGCATTTCCAGAAGTCATCGCTAATTTTGAGGCTGTACCCCTTGCGCAGGCTATGGTCTCATAGGTGTGGAACACCAATGCGCTGCAGATGGCACCAGCACTGGATGAGACAGGAGCCTTATGCTAGATCACATCCCGAACAAGGCACCACACGGCTCTAACTCTAACTCGTCTTTGCAGCAAAACCTCTTGTGAAGGTTTTCTACCTCGTCATGGCTCTTGGGTCATCCCTCTGCCTCCCCCCTCCGCCCACAGTGGAAGGACGGCTGTGAAGGCGCTTCTCCCAGCTTCTCATCTGGCGAGGACGAGATGCTCCCGGCATTCAGGGGTCAGAGAGGCAAGTCAATCCTGTCCCTGCTTCGCAGCCAAGGGCTGGAAGATGTCTTTCTGGAACCCGTCTGATCCCAAAACCTAAACTTTACACTGCTGTTCACTGACCATGCTGAAAATACACCAAACTTCCTGCAATAAATCTCAGAACCTCTCTTGCTTAAGGCCTGAGTTTGTTGGCAATTCTTATATATCATGTATTAGGTGTTACAAATTACATATGCTCTAGGTGGGAAAGGTTTTGCTAACTCACATAAATACAACACTTCCAGCAACAGAACATACGTATATCCTTAAAATCTGAAACCCCTATTCAGCTCTGCTTATTTCCTTTATCAAAGCTGCATTTTTTATTCTGATTTTAAATAACTACTGTTAGGCCTCACAACAAGATTCTCTTTCTGTATTACTTCAAAGCCTTAGTTCTGATTTTCTTCCCCAATTATATTTCTAAATTCCAAAGTTTATATGACAGGGTTTTCATTAACTGAGGGCCTCCATAAAGCACAGAAAACATAGATGAGTTTCAACAATGGATCATCCAAAACTGGAGTTCCCCGCAAAAAAAAAAAAAAAAAAAAGAAAAAAAAGAAGAAAGATCTAACACTTTCTACCTGAACTCGGAAAAAATATGAACAGTATCAGGGAGCAATCCAGCACCTGTGTCAGCACTTACTTCTTGATCCTTTCTCCGAAGGAAGCCACTTCATCAAGGATATTCTGGACACTGACACACACCTCCTGGATAGCATAAAGTCTGTTCATAAATCCTTTTTTTTCACTGTCCTAAAGAAAAGAATAGAAGTAATTGAATAAAAGAATTTCTGACTGTAGGAAAAAACATGTGTCCACCAGCTAAGGTTCAAAAGTGCACGTGTTACGGATTCATCTAAAAGTAATTGGTAGAACTTGGCAATCAGAAATCGTTTTCTTGTTCTTTAAGCACTGCATATTGACAATAAATATGTTTTAGTATATATGCTGAGCACCACACAGTTTTGTTTGTCATTGCATTAATTTCTAAATATATATTTCAAAAAGCCAGGTCTCTGGTTTACAAATATGTTGAAGGTGCCAACCTCATACGTTTGACTCAAGTGATAAGAGTCAAAAGGTGGAATAAGGGCATTTTGTTGAAATGCTGGTTGTTGCGCTGATGTAGGTGCCAGGAAGATAAACATTCCTCATGGGAGGCACTGAGCGAGAAACCAGAAACACCTCAGATCCTACAGACATGGTCCCCTCTGGCTCCAATATGTGTTTAAGCTGTCAGACGTACCCACCATCATCTACCCTACCTTCCTGATCTGCTGGTGAGACTGCGCGCTCTCTCTCTCCCTCTCATTTTTCCTTACTAATATTCAAGTGCCACTACCACGAAATGTGTGAGAGATGTAACTCTGACTGCCTTTACAATATGATTAGTGCAGCCAATCAAATAAGCATATAAAATGCTAGCCACGGACAAAACGAAAGATGCAGGGGAGTTGTAATTGTAGGAAGTAATTTAATTACTGCCTTCCTCACTCAGGTTTCTATACACTATTGGATTTTTAGTCACAAAGCCATCAATTTATGGTAATGTAAATGTCTAACCATAATTTCATTTTTGTTAAATTTATCAAGAATCTTCGTGCCCCTAAAAATATGGAGGTTTTTTTTCAAAAACAGAGTGACGATTTGTCCCTCAAAAGCAGGACCCACCCTCATTACGATGTTTTCTGGGATCTTTGATAGATTTGCCATCAAATTTTGTCGTTCTGCCAACTCAGGCAGACTTCGCCTCCTAGAAGAACCCAACAAGGTGCTGCTCGGGTACATCAACGCACTCCATGGACCACTCCTCAGCTGGGCCTCCTCCCACTCTGACAACCTGTTCTTTTTTCCCCAAAAAGCTTTCTGTCTCTAAACCCAGACAGGCTGCAGCATCAAATCCACAAAGAACCAACAGCACTCTCAAAAAATGCTGTGTTAGATGGGATTAAAACGGAGCATCACCATGGAAAATTTTTTTTTCCCAGACTACACATAAATCAAAAACTTATGTTCAACATTTCCAATGGATTGGTGCCTATTGCCCTATCTTGTTTGGATTTCATGAGTGTTTTCTCAAAATAAGAAATGGAAAGAAAAATATTTCAAGATTAGCAAAATATTTGATAAAAAAGTTGTTCCACAATTTGCCATCACAAACCACAGAATACAACAGCCTCTGTAATTGACTCTGAAGTCCAGCACCTAAGAAATCAGCCTATCTTCCCTTCCCTTCCCTTCCCTTCCCTTCCCTTCCCTCCTCTCCTGACACTTAATTAGGAGACAGTATATTGGTTCACCTATTTTATATGTCATTTTTGCTGTCTTAATAAACCAGATTGGACAAGGAAAACATCATTCAACATTTAATCATCTGAAGTTACTTCAGCGACACTAGATCTGCAACTATGTCATCAAGATTTTTTGTGAAGACATTGAAAGTATTTAGCTACCAAACACAGATTCTCTGAAAATAAACAACCATGAGGGAGGCAGACAGACAGACAGAGGAGACAAAACTATTTCCACTGATTGTCTGTAATTAAAAAACTCAAACACTTCAGAGACAGCAAAATAGACCTTATGTTCTCAGTCAAGATTAATAATTACTTATACCATAAATAAATATTTTTGTTTTTTCAGGATGACCATAACCACAACCACCTATACCAACTACATCCAGTGCTGCACAGCAACACCAAGTCATTTGTGAAGTTATTTATTTCCTTAATATTTATTACATTCTTGAAGCCTTGGCAATGAGAACATTATTGTCCCCAGGTATACAGCTTCAGAGGAGATGCAGCGTATATCCAGCCCGTTTCATTAGTCATCAGGAGAGAGACACCTGCTCTAATCCTTCACGTAAAACATGTACTTCCAGTATAGGAGAAACATGAAAACAATCTGTTTTCTCATCTAGCAGAAGCGAACAACAAGCCATATATAACTCACAGGTATTTTTCTCCTTTTCAAACTCATAAACACTTTGCCTCTTCAGTTTTGTTTAACAGCTTCTTGCCCTCTCTGTAAAGTTATCTTGATTTATAATTAAGTCGTGTGAGAAAAGAAATATGTCACTGTAACAAAACAGGAACCCTTTGTGACATCTCCAGAACTCAACGGGGATTACATTCAGAGGTCCTGAGGCTGTTTTTCTTTACAAATATTCTACAAGACAAACTTGTACCTTTCCTGGAAAACACATCTGTTTTAAATCATTCCCCAAACCCCCTCCCCCCAAAAATACCCCAAAAGACAGAAAGAGACAGAGAAAGAGTCACTATTTCCATCCCCCTGCACCTTCTGAGCTTCAAGAAAATTTGTTGACATACTCTGAGGCAGGAATAGACAAAACAGCACAGGAAAGAGGAGGCGGTCAGAAGGATCAGGGTTCGGCTTTGCTTAAACTAATTCCACATGCCCCACAACTATTAGCTGTTTTTTATTTCCTGATCCAAAGATTTGTGGAGAAAATAATCTGGGCTAGGGAAAAACTCCCCTTATTTTCTCCCAGTAAGATGCTGTGTTAGCAAATACAACATATGAGCCACCTTAAGCGAACCAAGGTTCTTAATAATCCATTTTTCAAACACTATTGGTATTTCCTTTTTGAAGAAAGACGGGCTGTGACTGGAATCAATTTCATCATTTGTATGGCTGCAATTGCCAAGTTCCTGGAAATAATTGCCATTTAAATACTAGATAAAATTTATTATACAAAGATAACAACAGCTTTATTACTATTTAATTTCCATGATTTGTTTGTTTGCAGGAGGCTTAAGGTATCCAAAAAAGCAAGATGTTTGCTAGGGGATGGCTTTAAGCAAAGTCAAATTAATGTTGCTAGTCTGACTTGAATTTACAAAAGGGGATGAACCCAAAGTAAAGACTGAGACCACGTCCTCCTCCTCCGTCATAGCAAATTGTAAATTACAGACTGATATACTGCTTGTCCAATAATAATACTTTATTTTTGTATACTGATTTTCATGCATAACCATATTTTACATTTGGTAAAACCAAAGCAAAACAAAGTGTATAACTGGCTCTAGACTGTGTGGAGCTAATTCACATGAAACCTTGAATACAACCCATGTTTGAGTCTCTTTATTCAGTGGACTATGCTTCCAATGCCACGATAAAACAGGGTCATTTAGGAAAGGATTATATCTCTAACCCCAGACCTCTCTCTTCGCTAGGCTACAGTGCATTTACCAAACAAACATTTCAAAAGACAGGGAAAGTGGGAGAAATAAATAAGCCAGACTCAAAAGCAAACTTTGATAAAGTTAATGGAATTAAGCCAGCAAAAAGAAGAGCTTTAAGTGAAAGGAGACATTTCTAGTAGAGAGAATAAAGCTCTGAATTTTTTTATGGTGGGTAACTGTCCTCCTATTAACTAATAAGGTGGAGAGAAAGGCACAGATCATAAAACCACAAATCATAGGAGAGTTTCAAGAATAGAAGTACGTTTTGAAATTTTTAGGAGATGCTGTCTGGGAAAGAGAGAGGCTCCAGATGGATCTTCCAAAAAGACCCCTCGTTGCCCAAGTAGGTACGATAGAGCGCCTCTGTACAAACCAAATGACTGAGACAAAGCCAGATGAACTTGTAATAGGTGCAGATAGAGGGTATGAAGCCACCACTGAGAGCAAGAGTGTTCACCTGGTATGCTGTAAGTGCTCCTGTCACCTTGCCACCAGAAGACACATGCGCTCTTCTTTGCTTGCGTCATGCTGGACTACCTGTGGCCAGAAAAGCATAGCCCTGCAGCTACCGGTGAGGAACCCCTCTAATCACCCCTTCACCTTTAGGTACAAACCTGTAAATCTTGAACAGAAGAACCTCCCGAACAGAAGAAGTACTTCCATGTAGAAACCCTGCAGATTATTTGAACTAATAATTGGTCTCCAAAGCAGAGCCCATCCATAGGCCCTGTGTTATCCCCTGGCATGAGTCTCAGCCATGTGCAGGGCTGCAACGTCCTGGTAGACCTCCCTTTGGAGACTAATGAAGTAGACCCAGAAGTGTCAGTAGGAAATGCATTAGCCCTTTACTGGCAGGATTCATTAGTACCTCCCACGGAGGGCATGCAGACACCGACTACTGAATACCGTCCTATGGTCTGGCCGCTGCTCAAAAACCTGCCACTGGGGATTAATGGCCTCAGCAATTACCTCCCAGACTCTAACCTCTGCTTTCTGGGAAGGTCACTAAGAAGAAGACAGTAAGCCAACACTATTCCAGTTCTGGAGGCATTTGATCTCCTCCATGTCTTCTGCACCCCCATCAAAAGGCTTCAGATCTGGTGATGGATACACGGTGTAAGTCATTATTTTATCATTTTCTCAAGGAAATGGGAAGAGGTCAGACAACCGTGATGATATTGTTATCTTAAAGCTGACTGTGTAAGTGCGATCATGAGGTAAAGCTGAATGGCCTACAGGACCTGGAAAGGTGCATGGTGTGACCTGAAACTGGCCTCCTCCATTAAGTGTCTAATGAACTGAGCAGGTCAGGTTGTGTTAACCGCTGTTCCCTCTCGAAGGCTGCCACTTGTGGAGTACCATAACCATCTGGTCTTGCCACTTATTCAACTGAAAAAGTATGGGAGGACTCTTGGAGACATTAAAACCTTTCAGTGGGACCTTAACGATTTAGAAGTTTCTACCCTTCCAGCAGGCGAGCTCGCAACTCTTTAGACTTTCAGTTATTTTAAATAGTGACTGACGGCATGCCGGGCAGACAGGTACCAGTGTATATTCTCCCCTTAGCATCAACAAAAGAGAACTGAGATTTTAAACTGTGGGCTTCACTTTTGCCCATATTACCTGGCACTACACCTTCAGTGACCACATTTTCAAGGCACTATCAGTTGTTTATAAATGCTCAATATGTCATCTCTAAAGTCTACCTGCTAACTTGAGTCTCTACGCCTGCGTGGAGAATAGGTCTGAAAATAATTGCGCATGCCCAAATGGAAATCAGGCTGAGGATTTTTAAACATGGAGAAAACCCACATAATTATTAAAAGAGTAGGGTTTCACAGAGAAAAATGGTATTTGTGGTCATGATTATTAAAGAAAGAAGCAATAAAAGGTTATTGCCTAGTAAGCATTCCACATCTAAACCAGCAGAAAGCAGGCACAATAGAAACCATATAAACACATGGACGAAAACACTGAAGAGTCACTGTTTATGAAGACACCATGCCTGTGAGCATGAATATTACAACAATCTGTTCTTCCTCAAACATACACTGAGAGTTGATAAAAATCATTTTGAACCTTCTGTGACTTTTTGGCACTACCACCTATATAGCGAATTAGACTTTTTCATGTGTAATGAACTGCTACAGTGCTAGAACATAAATATAAAACCAGCAGGGAAAAAAAAAAAAAGGTCAAGAGCTACAGAGCTACAGCAATAATTCTAGGGAAAAAGATGAAATTGCAAGCTTTCTACAAAGTAGAGAAATAACACTTTAATGGCAATTCTTACGTAAATTCTTATTAAGTGGAAAATTTTCTGTCAGTGCTTTTGATTTTCTCTTTCTCCCCACTACATTCCACGGTATTGCCCAATGATGTTTAAATCTGTTCCTTCCTCATGTCTACTTCACTGTGTATTTTAATACTGTAAGGATAACATCCCAGATAAAACACAGAAATATGAACGCAACAGAGCCAGTGAATGGAGTTACATGCCATTTCACTGAAGGGCCATCTAGTGGGGGGAAACAAAAACTTAAATTTTCCTTGCATGATACCTTTTTGGATAACGCTAAACCTTTCGGAGGCGCTCATTTCATAAATAGTCTAAGCAAATATATTACTTGGAAAGGGTAGAAGCTTGTTTGTTCACGGTGATACACTCAGGGGCAAAAAGTCAACAATGCCAAATAATGCTGTGCCTTTCTTGGCATTATTTTGGAAGGAAACTTAAAGAGTTAAGGCATTGTGGGGTTAAGCATTGGGGTGACAAGAATGCCCCAGATGCATTTGCTTTATGTTCATATTTGCAAAACCTGAAATTTTTTTCTCAACTGCGTCTTTTTTCTTCCCTTCACTCTGTTCTGCTATATTTAAGCAAGGGAAGAGAGAATTCCTCACTTTATGTGAGACAGAACTATACTGGAGCTTGACAGCAATCATCACATTGATACTCCTCTTGGATCCGGCCACATCGATGTCACCCAGCAGAGGCTAACACAGAAATCTTGGTACACGGTCCAGTAGTTGCTTGCAATAACTGATTTAGTTAGAATACAGTCCTGAAGTTATACCGACAAACTAACTTTGGCCATGATTTTATAGTCAGGTTTGTAAATTCCAGTGGTTCTAAGAGTGTTTACCCTCGATCTATGCTGGATGCAAAACTGCAATTAACAATGTGTTCATTAATGCAACTCTTCAAGTTCTGTGATACAAATCCGAGGGAAGTCAAGTTCAAAAATTAAAGCTCAAAGCTCTAGTACTCTTAAAAAGGTAAGGAAAGAGCTATTTTAAGTAAGAACAGCCCTGTTATACAAGAGCTTGGAAGGATGGTGGGGTGCAAACAAGTCATACCAGCTACTACAAAAATTCTGCATGCAGGTGGGGGTGAGAGAAACAGACAGAGAAACCAGGAAGGGAATGCTGAAAGATTGCAGTTAGTGAAAATTCTGAATTTTTGAGATGCTTATCTAAAGCATACCCACACATTTTTGTTGTCCACTCGTTACCAACAAGAGCCTCATCAAAATAATATAGTGCTCTGTTTTGAAAGTTTAAAGTAGCCTCAAAATTTATCTTTCAATAAATGTCTATACCGCTGTTACTGATTGATATGAAAGGAAGATTATGGAATTTTGCTGGAGTTACAGTCACTTAAAATTTCAGTTGCAGTTCTGAAATACATTGGCTTGAATGTAGCAGATGTAAAAGTTAATTTGATGTTTTTGTGTACGTATAACATAATTTTCATTTTCTCCTTGTAAAGATTATGATAATGATAAACATGCCTTTGGGCAGAGGATAAAGACTGACTGTTCAAGATCACCTCCATCCCGAGCTAGGACACCATCTCTGCACCAAAGCCTGCATTTAGATTTACTTTACTGTCTCCGGAAGTTTCCCAGTCCTGTGTTGACAGGATATTATGATCTTGTAATTCTTAGGTAAGTCGTTCACCTAAGCAAACAGAGATAATGATTTTACACTAACTTATCGGCCGGACCTGGCAAGGCAAGAGATAGCAGCTGTAACTGCTTCTGCTGCCAGAAGACCTGCATCTCCAATGCAGGACTGCAGAGGGTAATCTCAAAGTTGTCACCACCCATACAGAAATGCCACCACAGGAGCCAGCAAAAAGAGTCAAATATTGATCTAAAAGATGATTCAGCATTCCAGCCTTAGATTTCTGATTCCGAATTAATATGACCTATTCTCTAGAAGGGGTCCGCTCTGAAGGAGGAATGTGGTCTTCCTCCAGCCTCCTCCTGCAGCGCTACCCTGCGTTAGACACCTAAACTGCGTATCACTGAAGATTGGTGACGGGAGGCTTAGTGCCTTCCTCCTTCGGTTACCAGGCTAAAATACCCACCCCCTTTCCAAGCAGTGCTATTGCTCTGACATTTCTTTCTTAAGCTCTCAGTTATTAACTATGTTTAGATGAAACACATACAAAACCAGTTTTGTATTTCGAAACTCATATGATCATGCCTTGGACTGCTGATGTTCTTGGTTCACAGAAATCCCCTGAAATCTCCTTACCCAAACCGGCACACAGTTTTAGTAGTTAATCACCTGGGCCTGGTCAAGCAGATTGCTGAGCAGAGGACTACAGAAATGCCTTCACCATTGGTATTGGCTGCTCAAACAGTGCTCTTTTGGAACAATCAGTCCAAACTTTTTGGCTGCTTTGGATTCCAGTGATTTAACTCAATGGCAAGTTGCTAGGAAAAAAGGCAAAGAAAACCATTTTCTTGGTTACGCTATTTGTAAAGCGCAACTGCTCAGAAAGACTTGAAAATAACGGGTGAGGTTCTCCACGGCTGCACGTTGTGACCACATCCTGAGGTCAACAGAGCCCAGATGGTTTACACTGTTTGAAGACCAAGCCCTAAAATCTGAAATACTTGACTGCTCTCAAGCGCTGAATGATTAGGTAAAATTTCTCTCTTAAGGAACCTGATCTTGAGAAGAAAACCATTAAGCCTAATGCTCAGCCAAGCCAGCAAGCGTGGGTTATCTGAAATACTTCATTCCAAATGTGAATCTATAGCAATCAAGATGAAAATAGTAACATGTGGGACCTGGGTGACATTTTCCATATGAGATGGATGTTTGAAGAATATCTTCTTGGAAGCAGTTTGGCATTGAATACCACAGTGGTGAACCAGATGATGGTCAGAAGAACCGAGCACGATACCATGATCATGTCACTAGCTCTGCTGCTTCAGCTCAGAAGAAATCCTACCATGTCTAGAGGAAGAAAGACTAAGTAACGTTCCATATATACACACACATTTCAAATAGTAGCTGCAATTATTCAAGGAATCTATCAAATATTAATAAATTGAAGAAAGAAAGAGAGCCTTTCAAAAGCATTCCTTTTTTACATAATTCCCCTGGATAAACATTCAAGCTGCGCTTTTGGAAAATTACACAGCGTAGAAAAATAGTTCAGCATTTGAGGCAAAACAATACAAAAAGGAAGAAAAGAGCAGCACCTAGAAAATATCCCTGCAAATGTTCTGGGGGGTACAGTGGTTGAGGAGCAATTAACAAACCAAGAATTGTAGAGTCCCTTTGGAGAAAATCCAGAGACAAGTGTGAAAAAGCTCCACTGCTGATTTTTTCTGTCTGCTTATTTCATTGAAATGGGGAAAAAAATATTCCCTCTTTGTTTATTAAGAAGTACTGAAATTTTGGAAAAGATCTAAAGCTGAGCCACCAAGTGAAGATGGGGTGGGACCATGAATACGCAAAGTCACAACGAAGGGTAATTTGTCGCAATGTTATTTTAATGTCTAACCACTACAACAGTCTGTTCTACGTTCATCTTAAATATGCTTCAGCATGTTAATGTCTCAGAAGGAAAAAAAGCACATATTTATGCTGGACCACAGTAAATGATACTCTGACTGAAAACTTTGTAAGAGGTGCTCACATTCTGGTAGTGCACTGCAGTCTACCATGCCAGAAAGAAAAAGAGTAGCTCAAAGGCAAATATTTACACAAATGTCTATTTGGGTTTTTTTTTCAGAAAAAACGAATATTTGTAGATAAATCAAAAGCTTTGACTGTGTACTGTATATATATCTCTGTTACTTTGCAATAAAAGACATTGTAAAAGAAGCTACCAGTTGTCTTCAGTCACCTTAGGTGAATTTCCTTTTTGGAAATGAATAAAGAAGCTTGCTTAGTTGAACTGATAATGAATGGAGATGCTTTAGAATGAAAAAGGAAAGCGAAGTGTGGTTAAAATTAAATACAACATCCAGATGATTACTGTAATGTTGAAATGACAGCTGAAAAAACAAATGGCAGAAAAGACAAAAATTTGTCGCTCTTCAGGCAATATTAACTTGACCATTGAGCACTCATGACATAGGAAGTATACTGGATCACAGATGATACTATTTATACTAAATCCTGCAATCAAAGAAGAAAAAAACCCAGCTGAGATACCTAATTTACAGAAGTCAAAAACCAGACGTTCAGTGGAATTTATCTGCTTTCCTAAAGAAACAAATAAACAAAGTACTTTAACCAGTCATCATGTGACAGGCATTTCCCCACTCTACTTTTTTTCTATCATCTCCTACCTTGCACACTGCCTATTTAAAAACTTCAACTTACCAGGATGCACAGATACACAACCACTGGAGGAGGAAGGCTGGGAAACCTGCAGGGAATAACGAGCCTGGCAGCAAACGAACAAGTCGTTGCTGTTTAACTATTCAGAGTGGATATTGGGCGTTAAGCAAATGAATGAATGAGACTGACTGGGGAGTGGGCAAAAGGGGCACCCTTTTCCAAGCAGTTAGCTTGAAAAGCTGCAGAAAGAGTTGGCATCCCACCCACGACGCATCCCTGCCGGAGTGGACCCTTTTGAACACGGAGTTATTTTGAGGAGGGAAAACAGGAAATTGTAAAAAGAATTAGAGACCACCTCTCCCTTCCTAAATGCCTGATCCTTCCCTGGAGTTTTCACAAACGCCACAGACGCATGCAGGATGACTTTGGCTTCAAAGGTTTGCCGCACCAGAGGCAGAAGCACCGTGACACCTCCTGTTCCTCCAGCTCCACCATTGCTGTCTAGGTGAGGGGGCTGAACAGTGCATGATCCCCAACAAGGCGCAGTCTGCTCAGAATAACCTATTTTATTCCCATAGTCTTTCTCTGCAGAGAAAACAAATTAGGCCTCCACACTGGGAAAAAAAAAAAGCTTGTTTCTTCTAAAACTTTAAACTCATTGCTTAGTATAGTGACACTCAGAAAAGCAACAACCACCAGCCACAGCGCAAGAATTCAATGACAGTTCTCTTCTTCCACTTTCAGCAAACAGTCTTTGTATTATTTATTGTCTAGTAAATAAAGTTTAAATGCTTTTCAGCCTTGGTTGCAAACTCAGTACCCACGTGCAGTCCAACAACAGCAGGGAATAAAGCTGCCACCGTAAAATGTCTTTTTTCTCCTGCGTGCCTGCTTTCCATAGATTTCATTATTTCTCCTGGATCTGCACACGTTGTCATATCTAGGCCACAGCGATGCTAAGTAAACAGGGAGAAGGGCTGTGAAATTTTTATCATCATTGAAACAACTGGCTGGGAGGTTATACCATATTCAACCTTTTTCCAAAGAAAACGGGGAAGAGCGCAGGTGCCACTCCTCTAGAAGAGCTGTGCTGTTGTGGCCCGACAGTTTGAGGTGATGCACACAGACACCTGAGGTATTTAGACTTCGTGGCACAACAGTTAGCAAAGAGACTGCAATAAGCAACTGTACTGGATTAAAACAGCTTTTTGTAAAGGGCCAGATTTGTGTGATACTGAGAAACACCCGGACTGTACGACCGTTCTCGGCTATTAAACGCATGGCATGATGGCTCATGCAAGGCACCGGATGGACACATGCCTGTACAGAAACCGAGTGGTCAAGAGCAGAGACCCACAGAAATGAGCAACTTGAGGCCAAACCGACACTTCAGCTTCCCAGAGTATTTCTCAAGTTTTCAGAAAACTGGGGTTCAGGAGTTTCCCCAGCTGCTTGTGCCGAGTAACTCTCAATGGCTTTTTCTTCCATGAGTTTGTCCACTCATGTTGGACCTACCAAAGCTTCAAGACCCACATCACTGTTAGTGGTTCAACTGTTTCCCCCCAGGTTCCTTCAGAGTTTTTAGGCAAACACCATCCAGCCCTAATAAGCTGTTATTGTTCATTTTGTTGATTTTTTCTACAAATTCTTTTACCAACACTTGATTTGAAGCAGATCCTCCATCACAACCCCTGTGGAAACCTCCCCAAGCTCTTCCACAATGAATACGCATGCAAGGAATTAGGCTTAAATCCAAGGCCCTCAGGTAGCGTGTTTTTAAAAGTTCCTAGTACCATACACAGAGCTTTTGAAATTATTTATGACAAATTTCTTGAAACTTTTTAGAATTTAAGACCATCGAATCAATACTGGGAAAGCAGATTATAATTTACACTGTGCCTAAAAGATATCTTTTAGACTGTTCCTAAAAGAAAAAGGATATTAAAATAACTAAGCGGGGAGAAGGAGGTGAAAGAGCAGATGTATTTCAAAAGATTAACAGTAAACTATTGTGAAATTTGGCACTAGTGATGTTGAATACATTTATTAATCTAGATCAAGAAGAAGAAAGGTTGAGATGCCAAGTTTATAGGTGACAGAATTACTTAAGGAGGTGATGTCAAATTTCTGAGGAATATAACGGATGAATCACTAACACTAGTGGTTTAACTTTACCCAGTGCCATTAGATAACCTGATGAGATAATTTCAACTGAAGTACTGAATTCACGTTAAAAAATAAAAAAATAAAAAAATAAAAAAGCAGATCCAGAAAAAATGCAGACACATGCTATTGAAATAATGAAAATTGTGTGAGGAAAAATAAGACAACGATCAACAGAAAGCACCAGGTCATTTTAATTTACACAAAAGATGAATGAACATAATCAAGATATTCAAAATAATGAATGGCTTAGAGAAAGTAAAACGGGACTCTTAATTACTCTCATAAGGCAGTAGAGAGAAATGTTCCATGGACTTGAAAGGCAGCAGAGGTAAAACTGATAAAAGTAAATTATTTTTCCATACAATTCAAAACTCACTCGCAGAACTCGCTGCCAAAACAGCATCAATATGAAGAGCTTAATAAAACTACTAGCAGAATTAAGCACATACGCCACCATTTTCCTGTGAAATTATCAAAATAGTGGGTAGAACAACTATCCACAATTCCAGACAAAAACATGACACAGTTAAAATTTCTTGTGGAAATCAAACAAGAGTTTGAGTCAGAACAGAGAGCAGAAGTTACTATGAAAATTAAGCATATAGAAAACACACATGAGCTAAAACCTCTCCGGTTTATTATTTGTGATACTTGCATCTCTGTTAAAACATGTCAGAGCAGTAGCAGGAGAACAAGAAATCAATAGACAGAATCATGGAACTGCTGATATTGCAGCCTAGAAAAAATGGACTGAGAAGTACAGTCCTCTGCTTGCTAGAAAGGACTGCACAGACAGGGATAAAAAAAAGTCTCCTGTTTTTCCAGCTCATCCATATAGTGAAAATAATCTTCCAATAAACTTTCTGAACAAACAGGGTCATGTAAGCATTTTCCAGCTACAGCACTGATTTCTTCTAGAAAGAAAAAGCCTCGCAAATTTTACTTTTGGCTAACCATTCCCATCCCAAATGAATAACTGGTTAATTTTACTGTGTTTTTTCTGGAGACCGCGGCTAAGAGAATGCATGGCATGCCCATGGTGGTACCATTAGTAACTTACACCAATACTTATGTCCTAACAGCTATTTTATGTTTTCTTCTGTTGAACTCTGCCAATCCATGCTTTGAAATAGATTAATTTTTATTACAGAGTTGTACAATGGCACGTACAAAAACAATCATGTAAGAAGATCTCCAGCATTCTCGGGGAGGGGGGGAAATCTGAACACCTTCAACCTGACCTCAAACTGAAAATCACCCGAGAACATGCTTTACATGTAAAAACACAACAGCGTTTTTTCTGAGTTTACTTCATTTTTATTTATATGACAGCAGAGCTGCGGAATCGGCTACTACCAGGCAGTGCCTCAAAACTTTGTAGGAATTACTTCCCCCTCCTGAGGTATTGAGCTTCGCCCTTAGGCGGATTCCCAGCCTTGGAGGAGCAGGCATTCCTGCAGACACAGCTCTTGCCCGGCATCCAACCTCACCCCTTTGTATTGACTTCAGCGCTTTTGATTCCTGCACCGTGGAAAATATTAATAGAGTGCTACAGGGGACAGAAAGGGAGGGGATTTGCTGAACAAGGCTTACTCAAAAAGAGGGGAGCGTAGAGGTGCGTAGTGTGGAAAGCATCGTCCTCCGGCGGCCAGGAGACACCCCTGTTGTGTTGGGATAATACACCGGGAACGCAAGGAAAATCCCACGGCAACTGGAGATGGCACAGCCTGACCGGGCACCCTGCCAGGGCTGGGTCTGAGATCGCTCCCACTGTAGGGAGCTATGTGTTAGTAGCAGTGCTAAGACTAATAAGTGATAGTATTATTAATATTAATAACTGATGGACATCATTGTTGAGACTTTTTTTGTTGTTTGCCCCAGGAAGGGGAGGGGGGACCCGTCAGAGCAGAGCCTGGCGGGTCCCAGCATCCCCAGAGGATGAGTCCACCTTGAAGCAGGGGACAGAAAAACAATTAGCTGCGCCAGAGAAGGTGGGTGAAGAAAATAAAAGAGCATTAAACACTAAGTTATCAGTTACCTCTGAGCATGCAAGGTAACAAACCAAGCCCGGTTAAACCAAAGTGAAATGGGTACCACTTCTCAGAAAAGTAGTAAAAAAAGATAGCCACCTTCTTCACAGCTGGTAATCATCGTTAGTTTTTATATTTCATGCACAGGGTTTATTTACTCTCCTCAGTTGTTGCCATGTTGTGTCTTTAGTTGTGTTTTGTAAGTTCCTAAAAGACCCTCTCAAGTGTGAGGGCATCACTACGTGCAGCACTGTGCCGTTACCGGCAGCCCCAGCGTCAGAGGGTTGAGATCTGCTCAATGCCAAGAGGCTGTCATTTATTACACCTGTCCACATCATCATTTGTTTCCAACTTTTTTATATTCCATTTATGTGACATAAATCCTCTTGGCTGGTTCCAACAACAGAGTTGCACTGAGCTCTTCCCTCCCCACCTTGTCTAACATTATGGAGCAAAGCAGAAGTATCTTAATTAGAAAGGATGTATATTATCAAAAGAAGTATCCACATCATTCACCTGGAATATTATTAAGAAGCAATATGCTTTAATCTCATCCACACCACATTCAATTTTCTTTACTGTTACTACAAACATTAAATAAACATTTAAAAAAACTCAGCCACCATTAAAGTGGTTTAAATAGACATTTAAACCTGTAAAACAGCAGCAATAACTAAATGCTGCAAATTATATGTGGTTTATGGTGGAGGTAATTTAGCATATCTAATCACAGTTCCAATTTTCTCCTAGAGCGTAAGAGTAGGAAGAATCATACATGGAAAAGAGGAGGAAGAAGGAAGAAAATAAAGATTTCCTAAGGAGAAAAACTTTTCAACGTCCTACCAGCAGGTAGCCTGTATATCATACTTCATAAACTCGTGCCAGGGCTCTGGCTGTGCTTCTGCTTTACGTGCTCTGTTAGGATACAACTCCGACTAAAGACATTGACAGTGCCCAGAAGAAACGCATAGTGTCTGGATGGCACGGGCATCTCCGAAGGGAAACAACAACACTGCGTGGTCAGAGGCCGCAGAGGGGTGCTGGAGTGCTCTTGGCTAACCCCTCTCTCGATAAATGATGGAGAAAGCAAGGCAGGATATTGCTAGAGCATAATTGCAACAATATTTCTGCTGTTCAGTTTCATCCTGGAGGAAACACATCCTTTTTGACTCCCTGGAAGCCATTACAGACCTTGTCCTTGTAAATGACCTTATTCAAAATTTAAGAAAAAGGAATACTGAAGTAAGAACACGGAGCAGGATCCCACTGACTGCAGACATTTTACTTTATTTTTTAGTCTCTTTTTAAAAGGTAATATTATACTTTCTGAAAGTTTTTCATGTTCAGATTGTGAAAACTAATTCCTCCCAACCCTCTTCACCTTCCTGGGAAGCTGACACAAGGTACAGAAACCACCTTGGGGTCCAAGTCCTGATACTGATTTTGGGGACCATTTCAAGCAAAAATAATTATCACAGGCTGTGAAATGGATGCCTTGTGGGGTTTTGTATTAACTTGGCCACAAATTCCAAGTTGCTGTGTGCTTATCACCTTATGAGACACAATCGACACAAATTGCATCTGTACATTGGAAATGCTCTACAAACACCAAGCTCTGCAGACAACGTCCTTGCGAGTTCTTCACTCATCCCCGTGAAACACAAGCACACAGCCATTCTCTTTCTCCTCCCCTCTCTGCCTTCCCCGCACCTTTTCCCCTGACTCACTCTCCCCGTATTTGCTCAAAGAGTTACTCCACTGTGCCGCTCCTTATCAAACAGTAATTTCCTAGAACTATTAATACTTCTGACAAATGACACCATTCACAGACTCACTCCCCCAGGGCTTCGGCGCTGTGCTTAGCCAACGCAGGGAAAATAGACAGGAGAAGAAATGTTTAAAGGAAGGAGAAAAGACCTTTCTTTCTCCACGCTAGTTCAGGACACACAGACAGACTGACGAATGTTAACAATCCGAAATCACGCATTAAAATGTCTCAGTGTAAAAACGAGAATAAAGAATTTCTGTAAAACTTCCCCCTGTGCTTGAGGTACTTCCTCACACTTGTGAATGACCGGGAAGTAAAATATTAAAACTGTTTCTTTTCCCCAACAAACTTTGAAGAAAATAGATATTCCAGTGTCCTCGTTAAGGACTCTGGCAGTTGGCATCAAAACACAAATTGCAGAGATAAAAATTGTGGATTTGGGGATTGTTGGGAAATCAATGATTTGATCCACAAGCCACAGAAAGAAAAAAGTCATCAGCAAAGGAAGTTTCCTCCACTGTTCTGACAATACAAAATAAACAGTGTATTGGCAGGAAAAATAACTTAAAGACCCAATATATTTGATTCAAAAACCCCTCTAGGGTTTGATAATTACTTTTTACCTTTTATAACTACTCTGATTTGGTCATCTGAAAAAAAAAATTATGTCTCTGTTCCATATACCTCATCAAATCTTGTATGATGTTCTACTTTTCCTCACATTTTAACGCTGACCTGCTTTTAAAAGCAAATGGTATTTCTTCAGACTCGATAGATTATGTCTATCTGTGGTGACAGGGCTCCTATCAAAACAGAATCCCAGAATCCCAGACTGGTGGGGGTTGGCAGGGACCTCTGGAGATCCTCCAGCCCAACCCCTGCCAGAGCAGGGTCACCCAGAGCAGGTGGCACAGGAACGCGTCTCCAGGCGGGTCTGGAATGTCTCCAGAGACGGAGACTCCACCACCTCTCTGGGCAGCCTGTGCCAGGGCTCTGCCACCCTCACAGGAAAGGAGTTTTCCTCACGTTGAGATGGAATTTCCCGTGTTCCAGTTTGTGCCCGTTGGCCCTTGTCCTGTCACGGGGCACCACTGAAAAGAGCCTGGCCCCATCCTCCTGACACCCACCCTTTAAGTATTTATCAGCGTTGACAAGATCCCCCCTCAGTCTTCCTTTTTCCAGACTAAAAAGACCCAATTCCCTCAGCCTTTCCTCATCAGAGAGATGTTCCAGTCCCCTCATCGTCTTGGTTGGCCTTTGCTGTCCCCTCTCCAGCAGTTCCCCGTCCTTCTTGAAAAACAGTAATTTGGAGATATACAACACATGGAACTCTTCCAGCAGGCTGCCAAGAAGGGGCTGACTAGGTCAATGGACACGGCCTCAAGCAGCTGCATTACTACCTAAGGGGTTTCTCACCAAATTTTTGGGTGCGAGCTTCAACAGTGTGAAGCGCTGCGTTTGGGTCTGCTGGCTTTTGTTTGGGGCTTGTTGCGGCTACAGCCCATGAATGAGCAGCCCCTGAGGCCTGACTGATGTCAGAGGAAAACACAGTCCTGGTCCAAACCGAGGTGCTTTTCTGCCACAGGCAGCCAGCCTGAAGAATGAGGGGTCTCCAGTGCTCCCCTGGAGGGGGCTGTCTACAAAAGACCAGCATTTCACACCTTCAGGTGGCCTTGATTTGCTTGGTGGCTTGTCCTTGAGCACAACGTTAATTACATTCTTGATTAGATTATTTTGAAAAGCACCTTTCCTCTTGTTCGACAACAACTTTCCGTGAGCCACTGCAGTTCCCTCCTTTCCTTAGTTTGCAGGCATCGATTTGCAAAAGCAAACCAACAAAAGGGCTGTCATTTGAACACTTTTAGTCTGTAAATAAATAGACAACTTTTCACCGGCGGGAAAAAAAAGTCCACAGCACTTTCAGAAGATGATGTTTCTGTATTTATGCATTAAGACTTCAAAATTCAGCATAAAATATTTTATAAAAAAATCATGGGGCTAGAACACACTTTCCTCTGAATCAATATATCCCGAGGAAGAAGGGGGAAAAGGATTACACAAGTAAGAGCTGTTTAAAAAAAAAAGTTAGTATCAAACTGGCTCTTGCTCTTGGCCTCTAACGTTATATAATGTAATTTCTGATAATGCGGCTTCAAGCTTTCCTTGAACAGAGTATAAAATCTTAATTTTTAATAGACTGCCCAGAAACCACAACTATTACTATGCAAACCATTCCGCTATCAAAATGTAGGGGTCTGTATTATATACAGAAAAGTATATCCTCAGAAAAATGTATACTCAGAAAAATAGCTGAGTAAACTGTTTCTTGATCTTCACTATATGCTATGTATTGATCTAAAATATTCAGGCAGCATTTGTTCTTTGAGAGTGGGATGGAAAGCAGCCCTGGGACTTCACAGAACAGACAACAAGGTGTTTTGGTGCACATAAACATATGCACAAATTTCAAATTCCCCCAAAATTAAAAAAAAAAATAAAAATCCAACCACAAATTAGCCTCCTACTCAGCAGCAAAGAAGGTATTCCAAAGGATTTCTATCTACTCTTCCCCAATTTGTATTTAAAATTTTAATCGAGCAGTAATTAAAGGCCAAGAAACAGCTTTTCCATACTTCATTTTAAATTACAGCTAATACCATACACTAAAGGGATAACGACGCACTGCTGTATATGCTGAAGGTAGGAGGAATTGCACCATTCTTTTGTGTAAAATACTAAAAAGCACATCTGCTGAGCAATGGATCTTAAATTACTATTTCTGATTGCAAGAAAGCTCCAGATTAGCAACGGTGTTCTGACTTTTTCACACTGTTAAAGAAAAGCAGAAAGCAATACTTTTTCGATAGTATGCTTTTTTCTCCCAGCTCTGTGTTACCTAGGTGCCATTAGATATCTGTGACATTACATAAATGAGTGGTGTCCATCTTGTTTTTCTAAACTTGTTAGCCTTCAGAACAAAAACAGTTTGCTAACATAAAATCTGTTTTTCCTACCCTGGACTACTTTACTTTAGCACTTGAGCAGGCCAAGAAAAGATAAAAAGGGAAAGGAAACAGGAGAAAGAGAAAGAAGAAAGAAGCAATACTTAAATATTTATTAGCCATTTTTCTTATATGTTTTTTGAGATGTATGAAAATAATCCGCATACATTCCTCGGCTCAGTTACTTACAAACAACTTATCTGTAGAATCAAGTAAATCTGTCAGTTGTGCAAGTTTATTTTTCCATGTGCTATCTTGAGATAAGCAGGTCTGTAATATTAGATTTCCACTGACATAATTGTGCATGAATTCTGATCTGATTTAGTATTACATGGTGCAAAAGGTGACACATTTGCTTTAATACAGCCCATTAGAAAAGGAAAGGAATTGCCAGCGTATGAAATCCGAGGAGTTTGATTGAAAGACTCTGGGACTTTGGGGTCAACTCAGTGGAAAAGTAACTTGCTCAACTACCCCAGGCACTAAGCACTGTGACAAGCAAACCTAATACCCAGTGTAGTTACTCGGTTAGACAATCAATAAAAACACTGCATTATCAGACTGCTACAGCTGTATGTCAGCCTATCGTATTACCTCATCTGCTCCCAAACCAGTCAAACATGCATTTGCTGATCACGCAGATAACACAGATACCACCCCAGTCCTTAAGTCACATTTAATACCAAGCCAGAGTGCTAAAACAACCGTTTATTGCTTTTCCATGTGCCATAAATTCTAATTTTTCGAGTCTATCTGAATAGTACACTGAAGACTATACTCAAAGCACTACTGAGAAGGTGAAGCCAACCGCTCCGAAATTAACGTGTGTGAGATTTAAGGTAAGCTCTGCACTTCCCCCCCATGGATGCTCAATCCACACCTGGCCACCCAGCCCACCAGGGCTTCGTGGCCTCTCCCTGCCTCCTTGCCTCCTCCTGAGGTAGATCTTGGCATTCTTCCCTACATCCCTGCCTGCCGAACGCCCGGCCACCCCCGATCCCTAAATTGTCTCTACGGGTTTCTTTTCTTCACGTCTGCATCTCCTTCTGCCTGTTCCAGTTCGTGCTCCCGCAGGCGCCACGACTCAGAGCTGCTCCCACAAGGCTCATGGGTGGGCATCCGCACACTTGGCATGTGGCTCAACACAAAAGTCCGTAAATCCACAGAAAATCCATTTTTTCCCCCTTGAGCACCTGGTTCCAGTGTTTGACCTCTCAGGACTCCACGCCAGGCAGGCGCAGCCGTGGCAGGTCCTTGCCCCATTTGAAGGATGCTCTGTGAGGATACAGGTGGGACTTCACAAACCAGCTCCTTGGCTTCAGCAAATCTCTACTGAAGGTTGGCAGACTTCTGCCTCTTTCTCCCATCCAGACCTCCCACCAAGCCACATAAACTGTCCAAACAGGGGTAGAGTTCCACAGGAATTAGTAACTCCATCATCCTTCACATCGCAGTCACCTGTCTCTCTGGTTATTTTGAAGTCTCTGCTAGCAGGGGGATAGGTATCAACAAAAATATATACTTTTTCCACAGTGAAAACCAATACATTCTTCCCTGCGCTTAAGGTTTAAAATTTACAGAACTGTTTTAATGGAAAGTTCCCATAAAACATCCTTTTTAAGGCTGAATTGTGAGTACTGGAAAATAAGCAGATCTGATGTGTGGTGCACAGCTGATGCCAATCAACACCAAACCCAGGAAGCTACAAAAAACAATGCAGCAAAGAGCTGGTTTAACCTCTGTTCCAGTGGAAAGTGGGAAGAGAGAGTGCAGGATGGAGGACTGGGGAGAAGGTTTTTTTGGCAGAGATGAAGACATCCAATCTGTCAGTGTTCTCATACGCTCTTTCTTCCCCAAAAAACAGGTATACTCCTGGGCAGCGGAGGGGAAGGTGCCTGGTAACCAAACCCTGTTGGAAAGTCTCTAAGCATCTACGGGCATCTGCTCTTTAGGAGCTGTATGTCCAGGAATGTGGATGGGATGGGTGGAACCAGTTGTCTTTTCTGAATGGAAGTCTATTTAAAGCTTTGTGAAGTGGATAACCACAGTAATTCATTTAGAGGATAAAGTGCCCTAGTAAACTGCCACACCTGTGGAGTTTTTCTAGTAGTTATCAGTAAATGCATAAAATTAATATCTACGAAATGAAAAGAGGAATGAAGCTAGTTATATGCACTATTTGTCCACAAGCTTTATTTATGCCAAATTTACTTCTTTATCGGCCAGCAGATGAAACCTGCCCTCTACCAAGCAGACTGCTCTCTACCACACCGTGTGGATGCTGCTGCACAACCCCAGCAGTGAAATTCCATACCACACTCCTCTAGAGGGGCTCTGCACCCAAATTCTTTGGGGCAGGGCTGCCTCTTTCATTTTGTCAGGATTATATTTTGCTGGGACAATCTGTCCAGCAACTTTGTCACTGATCCACACAGCAAGTAAACAATATAAAATCTTCTACTGACACACCGATACTTCAAACTGCACGCAAAATACATGTATATTGTTTGCAAAAACTTGCAATTTATTTTCCCATATTCCTGTATCTTGCTCCATAAAGCACAGCAATCCCTCATCAACTGCCCTGGAAAAATTTTGTAGTTGAGATGATTGCAATTTGTCTCACAAGCATTTCGGTGAAGTGAAAGGCACACACCTACCTTAAAAGGTAGATTTTCAGTTGTGGTGTGCTGCTAGCTTCAGCATCAAACCTCATCTGAAAATGCAGACCATGACATGCTCTGGCAGGGGGTTGGACTAGATGATCTCCAGAGGTCCCTTCCAACCCTATGATTCTGTGATTCTGTGACATGACATGTGTTTTGCAGAGAGCAACGATCCTGGGCATCATCATCTCCCACAGGATCACCTCTGCCAGCTCTTTATTCACATTCAGTCTCAAATAGTTTGGGTTGGAAGGGACCTTTAAAGGCCATTGAGTCCGACGCCCTGCAGTGGGCAGGGACGTCTTCCACTAGACCAGGTTGTTCAGGTTGCTTCATGTCCACTGTGTCAGCCACATGTCTGCCACCAGGGACGGGGTCCATGCAGCACTCATCCTCATGCTAGCACATCTCAACCACCGCACTTCTTCTACCAGGCTTCCAAAGTTGTGTCTTACCCATTACCATCTCTGCCCACTGTGGGACTTTGATGAAGACTTGCTCTGTATTATGGACTCTACACATTGTAGAGTAAGTTCAAAAGGCATTCCTATAAAACAGGTCTTTGGGGATGGTCTTCGGAAGGCTAAAATGGGGAATAACCTGAAGAAATATTCAGGCAGATGGCAAGTACTCATGTATCAGTGACTACACGGCTTGCCTGGATTCGCAAGCGGTTCATGGCAGCAGCTTAAACAGAACCCATATTTCATGATTCGGTGTCAGACTATGTTAAAAAATTCTGTTAGAGAATAAGGAACAGTCCATTCTCACCACCTCTGAAGCCATGTAACAGACAGATGCCTCTGGAGCTAAGGGGTAAACTGACCTGCGCACGTAGGAAGGTTTCAAAGACAATGCAGCAGGTAAAGGCTTTTGGTTGTTTCCTTCAACACCCACCACTCCTCTCCCCTGAGTCACAAGAAGACCATACAGATGTTTTTACTACACCCTGTTTTATAAAGTTACTTTTTGAGGAGCTAGGTGAAAACAAAACTTTGCTGGGTCTCAGAGAATTTCAATCTGCTTCGTTACATTAAGAAATAATATTAAGGATAGAGGAAAAATGTAGGGCAAAATTATGTCACATTCTGAAACAGCTAACGTAATTAAGACATATTCTTCATTTGATTTAATAATTTATTGAATTATACTTGGATTACTTAATAAATGAAGAACATTACCCACACTATATTAGTCACAGGTGAAAAAAACCACGTACATGGATGAGTGTAATTCATTCGACAGTTTATAGACCCACGGTCCCCCGGGGACGATCACACAGACACACACACCTCCTCCAGTGCCAAAATTCAGGTATAAATCTCAGACTCTGATCTCGCTAATACTCATTTTCCTCCACTAATTTTGATAGTATTTCAGGACTGCACTGGGATGAAGAAGGCTGATCTCGCTAAAACTGAACTGCTCAGAAGGCTGTTCCAAGTTACTTATTTTCAAAGGTGCACACTTTGACCGCGATTCTTGTCTGATGTCCCAGTTCAGGGCAGGATGAAAACTCTCTGTGGAATCACCTGTGCAAAGGCTCCACACGATCCAAGGTACATCCCGACAAAAGTAACTCCACGGCCGTGGCTTTGGGCTGACCCAGTGACCAGAAACACCACCAGCTGATATGCCCGTGTATGGGTTGAAGCAGTCTACACCATCATCCCTCCGACTATGTACAATTTTGATAAAAAACACACGCCTCATCACCTTCTCTATGTGAACAACTAAACTGAGTTCAAACCAAACCGCACTGAGAAGTTTGACTCCTGCAGTTATGTACACTAGACTGCCGTGTCGTAGGTTTGTTTGATAAGTACACATAGTCCAGCTAAGCTTTTAAGGGACAGAGGTTTCTTATGCAGCTACAGTTTTCACTGGGAGCTCTTGTTAGTTTTTTTATTTACAGTTAGTAATTAGGTGCTACGTTCATGTAGAATTTAATTGTGGAATCAAGCTACAGGTGAACCTATGGGTTTATTCATTCTGTAATTTTCTCTTCACTCCACTCACTCCCTATTTTTTTGTTGGTTTTACACCATTTATTTTATAGGAAATAACTGGCACTACAGTGGATTACAATCTTCTCTTTTATAGAATATAAAAATACAGGCTACACCGGAGCTATCTTTCCTCCTCCTCATGATCCACTCTTGGTAAAAATGCAGGGCATGCTTCTGAGACAGGTTACGAACTTGTCTTGGCTTGAAAACAAAGTTGGTATCTCTCAGCAGGGATGATTAAAAGCTTTAAAACATATTTTAATTTGACTCAACTATCTTTCATTATAAAAGGTTCTTGTTATCCTGAAACATCATAACATTGACTGAGAACTGCAAAGAATTTTTCAAAGAACGAAAGCCTAGAGAGAGAGTAGCTGAAGGTGCAAATGATTTGAATATTTTGTATTAATAAAATATTGTTACTGTTAATAAAAAGGTAAAATAAAATAGTGCTCATGCCGTGCATCTTCCTCCACTCAAATCTGCGATAGCAGCATTGCTCACCAGCCTGATTCTGTGGCATGCTGAGGGCTTCCAACAAAATGCTCAGCTGAAATTCTTCGTGATTATCTGAAATCTTATCTGCAGCTTGTTCAAAGAATATAGCTATGTGAAAAGCATACCTGAACTTCTCAAATGACAAACTAAAATCCTACACACATAGATTACGCATATTGACCGCTACATTATTATAACACAACTGTGTAGAAATCCTTTTGATAGCTTGTTGATAACTCGACTTCATGTAATTTAACTGACCCTTATTTGCTAAGATACTGTGTAAGCCAGACTGTGGAAGGGAGCCAAACTAAAAAAAGAGAGAGAGAGAGAGAGGAGAGAGAGAAATCAGATTAAACTGCAAATCTGTGGTTGGCATAGGTTTCGCAAATGGTACAGAACATATGGACACTGAATCCAGGGCTATTTCTTGGAAAAACTAGTATTAAACTAAGGACAAATGCCTGAGCCAAACCAAGTACATCTTTTTCAGCTCCTAAATGCGTAATATGACAAATAAACAAAATTAGAAAAAAGTGTTCCACCGCTGAGCACCACTTTGTAACTGATGTAACAAGAAGTATACTCGCCATTTTAGTTTATTAGTCATGTTGCACCTGAAGATGAACGTTAGTATTCTCCAGTAAAAAATAACCCAAGAAAACATCCTATGACTGTAAGTTGACAGTCCTGTCTACCTAAATTGCAGCAGAGGGTGAAAAAAAAGTTACTAAAATACAGAACATTAGAATGAGACTATGTAATAAGTTAAGTGCAAATCTACCTTGCCTCAGTATCACACACCACCATCAACAAAATGCATCACTTTAACTAATTACATACACCTGAGCATTCATCATCCTCAGTTTGTTACTTCTGTTACGCTGCAATTTAGGGATGTTGAGCAACGTCCCTCCACCACACATCCCGTCACCTACATCCGCGCTGGCCCACACGGACCCCACCAAGTAGCCGAAGAGTCGCCCTTTCACTGCGAGCAAGTGACTAATATCGAAGCTGGCTCTAAAGAAAGACACTTTTCATAATCGCCCAACAATCTGCTAAGTGAAAACATATGGATAGGCTTAGGTAACGCCTGCCAGGGGTCTTTACTGAATGGAAAACAGGTGCTCCGGTTCTGTGCCATGTAATACCCCATTTACCGTTAAGTCCAAAGGTTACAGGACTAATAGCTGCCTTGTGGTAATCAGGGAAAGCAAAGACACTGGCCGTGGTCAAACATCTGGGACGTATTTTACATACTTGCAACATATGCTTCAGTTTCAATTAAAGTGAGGCTTTGGCACATTTATTAATCTTTTTACTTTTATCGCACAAGAAGACCCATTTACCTGACTTTTCTATTATACTGTCTGAAAAAAAAAAATGGTAAAAGCCAGAGGCTACTACCAGCTGGTGTGACAAAATGTGCATTTGTTTTCTCACAAAACTTCATTTTGCACCCAGCTTTAAGAAAACACACACATGAATTAAAGTAATACAAAACTGCACCCTTCCATTTTGACAAAAAGATGTAAGAGGAGCAGCAGCAGCTAACAGAGCAGGGCTGGTGCACCAGAAAGGAAAAAAACACCCTACCAGCTTCTAAAGACAAACAACTCAGTCCTAACTACGCGCTCAGTCTTTACAGTTTAGCCCAGTGCAAAACAGTGTCCCCTGCGAAGAGTACTGCATATACACGGTAGTCTGCACACGCTTCTCTTAAAAAGTGTAATTTTCTTTTCCATTCAAACAGCATATTCAATCACGAGAACTCAAAATGTTTGCCATAATGAAGACAGCTTTGAATTTAGAAAAATCAACCTAAACACCTTCCGTATAGAAAGACAGCTCTTAAATATTCAATAAAAGGGCTCACTGACTGCACATGGTAATGTCAGCGCTCACTTTTATTCAACCTTGGTAACTAGATCTAGAAAAATGTTTGAACTCCGGTGTCAATTTGAGAAAGCTGAATATTAGATCACAACATTGAAACCCAGAGTGGTATTTCTAATTGGGTATGTTTTGCCCGGCATCTGCTAATTGCCAGAGAATGGGGAGGTGGAGGGGCTGACCCCCGCCCTCATCTTCCCTTTTGGAGGAGTTTGTTTAGCAATTTCCAAAACCCACTAAGCGCTAACTGCATAGGCTGGCTGAAACTACAAGCAGTCAAGCACTATCCTTTGTGAGCTAATCACAGTTATTAAAACATCCAGGAACACACGCACTACTGGGATGATACTCCTGCACCAGCGCTAATAATAAAGCTGGCAGAAATGGGAGAAAATGGCCTCAAATGGATGGCAGATCAGTGTTTACCAGAAGAGAAATGATGATTCAAAGCCAGCATGTTGAGCTAAAATACAAGCTCTCCACAGCTACATGACTGACCTTTGCAATAAATCATATATTTTATTGCCAGAAGTGTATGCTCACATCATTTAGTGTTAAAAACCATCACATACGTGTTTTGTAAAAGAAGGTTTTGTTACTACAGTGTTTGCCGTTTCTGAAATGATGTAGCTAACGATTTAAGTGATGTATAGAAGAATTTCACATAATAACTTTCTGTCAATTGTAAAATGTTTGCGCTGGCAACGGAATGAGGAAAATACTCCTTTTTTTTTATCATCTCTCAGATCTTAGGTGTTAGCTAACAGAAAAATAATCATTCAGGGGATTAACTAATCATGGTGAATTTTCTGACATTTCAAATGCTGCTGCCAGCATATGAATTCTTACAGTGGTATATAACTGTACATCTCAACTAGAAACAAAGGTCAAGGGCATAAATTAAGATACACTGTTTTTCTCCTCTTGGAAAAAAAAAAAAA
>VYZM01007794.1:146824-297762 GCA_013398915.1 Dromas ardeola
AACTGAGTGGACTCTAATTAGAAAAGCTCTTCTAGCTGCAACTGAGCTGGGGTTGCACAATCAAGCTTGTCATGCTTACCACCCTTTCTTGAGGAAGGCAAGAATCCAGTAAGATGGATATACTTATAAGCATCCTTCTTCCCATTCCACTATTGTTTGTCTTCATGTGGCAATTTCCAGAAGACACATAAACAAAAAAATCTGAGTACACATGTCATATTGGAGGACTATCTCAAAAGTACCCACAGAAACTGGTTAAAATCTCAAAATGAAAGGTTGTCTTTAACAAAAGTTATTTTTCTTCCATTCTCAAAATGTCATCCTAAACGTGTCCAGCTCTACCTTTTAATAGAAACATATACTCTAGAAACATAAGTCATCAAAGCCTATTTCGCAAAAAGCTCCAGTGAAATTAAAAGATGTATTGTGCCATTTCATATCACTCTTACAAGATTAATAATATGTGTATATACTCTATTATACAGATTCATAAGAATTTGTGTATGGCACATTAACTCCCAGCTGCTCACCATCATTTTCTATGCAATGACATGTGCAACTTGAAACTTCAAGAGGAAATTAGCTATTTAATATTTCCTTAAAGGCTCTAAGTATTAACTATAAATGCAGGATATGAACTGAAGTGATTAAACCTCTTCTCCATAGGGGTATATATGGCAGGAGAACATTCATAGGTAACTCCAGGCATGTGCATTGTTCTTCTATTAAATTTTAAATTGCTTGGAAAAAAACCCTAAGAAATAATAGACCAAAAGGAGAGAAAGAATGGTATCTTCAGTCAGAGAATCACGGAGTGGCAGAGGCTGGCAGGGACATCTTGAGATCAACTGCCCTACTCAAGCAGAGATCATCAAGTTCAAGCTCCTACTCAAGCAAGGTCACCTCTGAGCAGGTTGCCCAGGACCATGTCCAGGAAGGTCTTGGATATCTCCATGGATGGACACTCCACAACCTCTCTGGGCAACCTAGTCCTGTGTGTGACCACACTCACGGTAAAAGCGCTTTCTTGTATTCAGATGGAATTTTGCGTAGTTCGGTTGTGCCCATTGATACTGTCCTGTCACCGGGCACCACTGAGAAATGCCTGTCTCTCTCTTCTTTTGCTCCCTTCAGGTACTTAATACGCATCATCAGGATCCCCCCCTCGAGCCTCATCTTCTCCACACAGAGCAGTCCCAGCTTGCGCAGCCTTTCCTTGTATGCCAGATGCTCTCATACCTTCATCATCTTCTGTTTGCTGAGCCAGTATACATCCACTGCATGATGGTTGTGAGAGCAACCCCACCGTCTCTCCATGATCATGCATGCATGTAGCTGCACATGGACCTCTTAACTCCGACTGGTTCCCATGATGCTGTGCACACTAATGCACAGGCACTTCAGGGAGAGATGCCCTGGCATGCTGGGTTCTCAGAAAGGGTGTGAGAACCTCTTCCAGAGGGACATCTCCTTATTTGTGTGGCTACACCTGGGGTGGGCCCCCTCTGTCCTGTTTGGTTGGTTTTGAGGTCTCCCCTGGGCACTTCACTCTGCATCCTTTGCTTGCCAACTCAGACCACAGCTTCCTCACTTCATCGGGGGTCATCATCACCTCCCTCCCCCATCATTTCTAGTTTAATGCTCTCCTCATCAGGTTGGCCAGCCTGATGGGAAAGATTCTGCCCCGCTTGGTGAGGTGGATCTTGCCTCTTCCTATGAGTCCTCGAGGAGGATCCCATAGTTGTACAAACCAAGCCCCTGTTGTCAGTATCAGCTGGCTGTTGACCTGCCAGATCTGTACTCTCCTCTTCCATCCTTTCCTCCTTAATGGCAGGATGGAGGAGAAGATGACCTGTGCTCCCTGCCTGCTACCTATTTAGTGAAGGAAGAAGCAGAACTTGCAGTGTCACCGGAGGAGATGCAGTGTGCCTGTTACAGCAGTTAAGCGTTATGACCCAACAGCTGAGAGACTGTCACAGTTTGTCCTAATTGTGGTTGTCAGGATTACATACACAGGGGAAAAAATAAATTGATAACTATGCAAACCAGGTTTCACTCGCAATGCGGCGTGTTCCAACCACACAATCAACTGTTTCATCTCAGGGAAGGGGACAAGAGCAGCTGGAGAGTGGGAACATTTTTAATCACTTTGAGGGATTATCTGACCATTCCTCAAGTTAGGCAGCTCCAGCAGGCAGTCAGAACACAGCCTGAAGTAGAAAAGCAGGGGGAAAAAAAAAAGAAAAAGATTTTTTTTTCCACTGACTTTAAGCAGTTATAATAACTGTGACTTTTGCTTAGAAACAGAACTGAAAAAAAGACCCCATACAGCAGTGCTGCTGTTTTCTTCAAGCTACAAAGGTGAGGGTTTTTTGTGCAACACATTTGAAAACATCAAAATATTAAGTAGTTTCTTAAAAAGACCAAAAGAAGCTTTAAACCCCAGCATACTTTCTCTTAGTTTGGATATATCTGGAAGTCTTCAATTACAGCGGCGTGAGATGAACTTTTCTGTGCGTCCCTCTATTATAAGAAGTGATCTGGCGTTCCCAGAGAGCCAAGGCTGCTAGGAAATAAGCCAGTCCCTTGCTCTCTCCCTCCGTCCTTGTTCTCCCCGAGCATCCCAAGCAGTCTGTCCCTGAGCCATGCCCCGAAACCCTCTGCCTGCCACAGCCACAGGGCTGGCAACGCGTAGGGCCATCACCTCCATGCTGCTCCCCATCCCACGGACCCCACACGGGCGACAAGGAGCAGAAAGCTGGCAGCGGTTGATACCTTTCCTCTCCCCCAGAGAATGTGAAAAAGATGCGGGGAAAAAAGGGCAGGGGAAAAAAAAATAAGAGCAGCAAGACCCACTCAGTTCTCGTCTTGCGCATTTAGGTGACGATGGTTTAAGATGATAACGGCAGTTGTGCTGAAACTAAACTATCTCGTGAGGTCACGCATATTTAGGAGTACGATTATAAGGAAGGGCAAGGATCCTTAGAGAAAGCAGCTAGGTAAGCTTCAGGCAAAAATGCTACTGCAAAATTCAGAGGAAAACATTAAGAATGCGATTTTAGTGACTTCTTTCCTTCCTTAATATTGGAAGGAGATATTTTTTTGGTGATTTTTTATACCTGCCACATGACTCAATGCCAGAAGTTCATTTCTTTTAGATCAGTCTGAATTGTCACAGTTTCATTTTGAGATGCATCCACTAAATCTACATCTGTCTGCATCTGCTTACAACAACATTTAATGCAAGAGTTTGTGTTTGATGAAAGCATATCTTTCAGAAACACAACTAATCTCATCTAAATATATAAAAAATAGGGAATCCAATGCTTCTCGAAGATTGTACCAGTGTTCAACTAAAACCACAATGATGATCAATCCTACAACGAGAGTCCAGTCGAATCCAAGAAAGTAATAATGCCTAATACGCCGCCTCACCTCTCCTTCGGACTTTCCAACAGACTTATCTCCTATTAGTAAATACACTTGGGGGTTCCCCTTTCCCCAGCCTCATTTCACTTTTAATTCAAAGGACTTCCACAAATAACTTAGGAGTCAGAGTAAATGGCAAAATAATGATACGCACGCTCAAGCGAGCAGCGCAGGCTCATGTTATGACAGAATAACCCAGACCATTTGGCAGGTGAGTTATTCCACAAGAAAATAGGTTCCAAACGACTTCAAAGAAACTGATGCCCAAGAGGACACTGCAAATGACACCTTGTCTACAGACGCAGTCCAACAAGGATGAGTTAAGACTGGCCCATCTGCCATATCCTAACAGAAACTCAGTGACGACTATTTCATTGACCTGCAGAAGAGTGCAGTCCCTAGCGCCTGAACTGGTAAGACAATCGATAATTGTTATCTTGTAGGGATATTACAATGGAAACTAACTCTTCTGAGCTACTTTTGAAGGTCCCAAATTTAAGTATTTTCCAGAGACACTAAACAAGTATAAAGTGCGTACAATTTTTAACTACGTTTGTCTAGTGTTAATTGAGTAAGAAAAGTTAATAAATTTATTTATCTTTTTTCTTATCTTTAGATTGAGCATTTCAGAGTAACTTCTAAAGACGGATGATATCCCTAAAATAAGTGGTCAATGATTTCACTGGGGCACACAAGAAATCTCTGGAGACCTGGGAACAGAAGCCCGAACATGTGAATCCTGAAGCACTCTCTAGCCACTAGGAAACACTGCTTAATTAATTTAGTTAATATTTACACTCCGCATAGGAAAACAGAAATATTTAAATGACTCCTAATCTAACGATACTGTGCTAATGACCTGAGCTAAGGACTTGTGATATTACTGAAGATTTGTGACTTAATTAGAAAGGCATCCAACAAGTCTGCAGATCAATTCATAGAAGACAGATGTTCACCATGATGATAACCCAGCTCAATTCATTAAAAATAAGGTCCCAACTTACTTGTGACAAACCTAAACAAAAAATAGTAATTAATGGCACAGATATCAAATATTTGGGATGAACACGTGAACATGATTGGTTGATATAAGCTGTATAGCTTGGTCTGAAGCAGTTTCAGCAAGAGGAACATTTTTAGAGCAGCATTTGGTGTCCTCAACAGAGAGCCCATCAATAGCTTCATCATTTTGTTAGAAAAGTTACATGACCCAATTAATCTGCACAGGCAGGTGGTATTTCAGAGAGAAATGAAGTGTATTGCAGCTCACGAGTGAAATCTCTCCTTTCACAAGGGATTTCAGTTACTCATGAAATCTTCAGGTTGAGAAGCTTTAAGCATTTCAGGCAGCAGGAGACTAAAGGCTGTGATTTAACTAATGCATCTTTAAAATCTTGATCTTAGGGTTTTTCCACAAATGTAACAACCTTTGGGATTAGGGAATACCTCTACCATCCCCACCCTTAATTTCAGATGACCCTTGGAAGCAAAACTGTCTTAGTGATGCAGATAGGTAATACCAGTGCCAGGATCAGATCTGTACCGGTTCCTCCGGTCACTAATAATTGCAGCTGCTAGACGTTAGGGTCATGGGATCATTCAGGCTGGAAGGGGCCTCCAACCTCCTGTCCAAAGCAGGGTCAGCCACGAGGTCAGCTCACGTTGCTCAGGGCTCTATCCAGTCAGGTCATGAAAACTTCCAACAGCAACTGCGCAACTTTCCTGGGCAGCATCTTCCACTGCTTAACAATTCTCATGGCAAAAAAGGTTCTCCAGTCTGAACCTCTTTTGTTTCAAATTACGTTATCTCTTCTACCACACATCACTGCGAAGAGTTGAGCTCCACTTCCTTGATAACCTCCCCGTAGGCAGTGGAGGGCTGCTGTTCAGGTCACCCGAAGCCTTCTCTTCTCCAGGCTCTTTCAAGCCCACTTCCATCAGCTTCTCCTTACAGCGAAAGTGCTCAAGCCGCCCTTACCATCTTGGTAGCCTTCCATTGAACTCACTCAAGTTAATCAATGTCTTCCTTGAACTGGGGAGCCCAAAACTGGTCACTATTCCAGATGCAGTATAGCAAATGCTGAGCAGAGGGGATAATCGCGTCCCTCGATCCACTGGCTGTGCTCCTGTTAACGCAGCCTGGAGTGCTGGCGATCCTCTTTCCTGGTGGGGCACACTGCTGGCTCACGTTTGCCATTCTGTCTTCCAAGATGCCCGGGCCCAATTCAGACAGCCGCTTCACAGACGATTAATCCCCAGTCTGTATCATTGCAAGGGGTTATTTCTCCCAAAAGCAAGACTTCACATTTTTCCTTCTTGAACTGGCTCATTTCTACAGCCTACCTAGGTCTCTTTGACTGGTGGATCTAGGGTATCAACTGGTCCCCCACACGTGGTGTCACCCAAAAAACTTGATGGGAGTGCACTCTGTCTCCTCCTACAGGTCATTAATAGAGACGTTAACCAGGACAGGTCCTTGTGCACTCTGGTACTCCACTTCTTACCAACCTCCATTAACCACTATCCTCTGAGACCAATTATCTAACCTATTTTGGTTTTTTCACACCCCTCCAGTTACCCATCCAGATCATAATATCCTAGACAGCACACTGCTTTTGGGATAGGAATACTGATACAAATACCAAATTCATACGGCTCAGCAATAAAATACATGCAAAATCCTTAAGCTTCCTGGGTACTAGAAAATTTGCATAGCATAGAATAAAACTTCAAATTTTCGCATGTACTTCTGAAAATCTGAACCATGCTTTTATTATTAATAAAACTCAGTTATTAGTAAATGTTTCCTACTTTATATCCCAACTACACGCATTTAATTAAATGATGGCATTAGATAAGGAGAAGAAAATAAGAAGAGGCTTATATTAAGCTCAATGAATGGTAACATATTAATGATAAACTCTGAAATACAATATAAAAAGATACATTCTGAAACTGTTAACAAATTGGAATAATTTTAATCTTTAACTTCAATATGTGGGGGAAAAAAAAGGCAACATAAGGACGTAGCCGCACAAAACAATTTTCAAAGAAATTGCCTTCTCCTGACCATTAAGCTCCCACACAAACCAGATTCTGAGGACAGCACATGTTCTACTGTATTTTTACACAACATTTTGAACAAAACCAGACACATTTATTGGACAGCTGGAGAAAAATTAAATTGAGGGTGGCAAAATTGTCCATTGAGCATTGTGAACCGAGACGTTTTCAAAAAGATGTCATATTTAAACTCAGTTACAAAATTTTATCTAGTTAAAAAAAGAAAAGGACATGCATGCGCTTGAAGTAGAGAAAACTTACCATATCATGTTGCCTGTTATCTTTCCCTGATATGATCAAGAAGTAGTTCCATGCCAGCAGCAACAACAAAGCCAGTGGTATCATGTAGAGCTCAAAGTTCCAGACCACAAAAAGAAAAAGCTGGAAGACAGAGCAGGAAAAAAAAGCGATTCGAATCTGCATTACATTAAACTCTTGTGCACAGTTAAGACCAATAAATTAAAACAATTCTAAAGCCCACCTCTCCTTAGGCAGGAAAGTTGCTTAACCACTTTGCTGACCAGCCACTTACCTGCATGGAACAACCGCGGCACTTCCCATTGATTTGTACCTTAATTCTTGCAAAAGGAAAATTGATGCAATGTAGTCTAAGAGAAAAATTAATTGTTCTCTCATAAAATAATGCTTGTGCAGACAAAGTAATGCAAAATAGCATAAAAATAAGATCACAATATAAGAAAGAAAAGGTTAGTTATTTCCATGGATAAAAATCAATTTGCTGTTTAGATCAAAGAACTTGGTCATTTCATAGTAATGTCACACAAACAAGCAGAAGAAGTAAACATCACAACTAAATCTGAAAAAATCTTTTGCATAGAAAACTAGCAAAAAATCACACTAAAAGGTAAAATTGTACAACTATTCTACTGAAAGCATGGTAAAACAGTACTGACCACAGATTCATCGAAAATGGGATTAAAAGGAATCACACAATCCCAGACTGGCCGGGGCTGGCAGGGGCCTCTGGAGATCCTCCAGCCCAACCCCTGCCAGAGCAGGGTCACCCAGAGCAGGTGACACAGGAACACGTCTCCAGGCGGGTTTGGAATGTCTCCAGAGATGGAGACTCCCCCACCTCTCTGGGCAGCCTGTGCCAGGGCTCTGCCACCCTCACAGGGAAGGAGTTTTCCTCACGGTGAGATGGAATTTCCCGTGTTCCAGTTTGTGCCCGTTGCCCCTTGTCCTGTCCCCGGGCACCACTGAGAAGAGTCTGGCGCCATCCTCTTTCCCCCCGCCCTTTAGATATTGCTGAGCATCGATGAGATCCCCTCTCAGTCTTGCTGACAAGCCACCCCTTTGAAAACTTTCATTTGTGGAACTGTTGCCTCAAAACACGTCGAGCGCTCCAACGCTGGAATCTGGCAGGAGCGTGGCCAGGTTACGTCCCCCCGAGATGTGCACCTCGGTACCCGGGGCTGGTCTCCAGCGACGGGGCCACCCAGGCATGGCACCCCATGAGGTACCCATCCCCACCACCAGGTCTGCCCACCATGGCTCCCTGCGACAGGCTTCACACGCGGGACTACAGCCTCAGACCCATCAAGCAGGACAGAGATGATTGTTTTGGAGCCTGGAACTCCACAGCATTTGTCAGAGCCTGTAAGTGTCTGGCAGAGACACGACCAGCTAGATACTGTTCCCTGGTGGTGCTGGTACAAAATTATGGGTTTGCAGAAAAGAACTAAAAATATTTGGACTTGGGGTCAAACTAACCCCATTTTTACATGCAGTTTCCCTACGAACAAACCCCCCTTTACTTTAGCCAGCTCTAGCCATAACTTGGGTTTGTTTTCTTCTAATACAACAAAAACCAAACATGAAAGTATTACAGCAAATCACACTGCGTACCACAGCTGGATATACACCCAGAAATCTTGCTAAGCCTTTTTCAGCCAAATAGTTAAGCTGTTGAATATTTGCATTTTTAATACCTACTAAAACGAATGAAGGTGGTGCGCGACAGAACTAGCTAACCTAAACCAATGCCAATACCCAGGTAAACTAAAAAGGGGCTCATTTTCCCAAATCAGTCACCAAGATGTATATAAAGCTGAGTAAGAATAATATGGGGATTTTAATAGTCTTCTGCTGGATCTTTGTTTAGAGTTAAAAAAAATGCTCTTATCAAATATGAGCTCCCACATAAAAGAAAAAAAATCTGTATTTTAAGTAATCTCCTCTCTGAAGAGCAGCCAACTTACCTCACCCCCCTACTTTCTACTGCTGAATGCTACGTATATAGGAGTCCTGCGAGACTGCAAGACAAACGTGATAAATACTGAAAGACCTGAAAAAAGCAGTGTGTGTGACATACATAAGAGGATATTGGCACTTCTAACAGTTAATATTTCATTTGAAAGAAAACTGCCTTTTTAGGTTGTTTAGTTTAAAAGGAAATCTATTAGAAACGGTAATGAATAAGAAGCAAACAACAGCTCATGGAACTTGAGTGTTCTTCTGTGAGCTTTCTAACTGCCCTTCTGAGAGCAAGATCTACAGGGATTTGTTGCGGTAAATTTGACGTAACCAACTTACAACAGAATTCTCATCTCAAAAGAAAAGCAAATAACCCCAGAAACGCCCTGAGTCAATGGATGCACGCTGAAGGGAGCTCTGGAAGTCGCCAAACAGCTCCCAAGTATCGGAAACGCAAATACCAGAGATTACCTGTTGAGAAATGGCAATGCGTAGAGTCTTTCTGATGGTCCCACCTGAACTTTGGTTAGGAAGACAGAAAGAAAATCAAGTAGCATCCAAACAGTTCCTGGCTTTGAAAAGAAGGCAACAACCTAGCCAGTCTCAGGAGACATGGACCAGACCGGAGACGACTGAGAAACACGGTCATCATGTACCCTGTGCTCTAGAACATCAATGGGTTCTCATCCAAACGCTCCTCACTTGAACTTTCTAAGTGTCAAATAATCCTGAAGAGTATTAATTCCTTACATTACTGTACTCTGTAGGCCAGTAAAATATTACATTGAGAAACTACTTCATGACTTGCATGGACACACCTTTCAAAAATGAGGATACTACACCAGCTCTCTCCTGCAGATGATTTCACTGACCTGCCAGATTCATTTCCATCTAGTCAGGCTGAATTTTAACCAGTTCCTCCTTTCAGGCACCTGTCTCAGGCCGGCACTAGGAAAACCGGGTCTCTGTATTTGCAACACAAATGAGACGTGAGATGTGTGAGACCAGCACAGTGATGGCACTGCAAGAGAAACGGCCTCGCCGTCCTCCCCAGAGGAGAAACGCACTCTCAAAAAGGCACCTGGGAGAAAACAAGCAGATTCTCAGTATCAGACAAAACTTTTAAGTAAACATGAGCAACCCTGAAATCTGGTGCAGAGCAGCAAGAAAATCCAGGGGCTCAGTTCTTCGCCATAAGGGGTCTGATAGCTGAGGGAGAGGGAAGAAGGGAAGTGGTATATAGAAAACTTCATGCATGAAGGGGAGGGGAACCTACATATCCCACCATTACAGAAGTACAGGGAAAAAAAAACCAGAAAAGCTAAGGAAGGAGTATAAAAGGGCAGTTCTGGGACTTGCCCGTGCCTATAAAGCATCCAGTGGAACATGGACTGTGTCTGGTATGATCTCTTCCAAAGAAATAATGGCTCTAACTCTGTCTAAAAAAAGGATCCTCATCACTACTGAAACAAGTCAACTATTTTAAGGGAGGAGTGGGAGTCTCAAAGGTTACAGTTTAATATAGCTGCCATTTCCTACACAGAAGACTATAAGGGAGGACTTTTTTTCTTCTCCCCCATGAGATCAAGATTTTCAGAGTCACAGGCATGAACTGGCCATTTACAACATCACATCAGTTGATACTCTTAGAGAGAGACACGGGCATTAAATGATCATTCAGGGAGACACATGACACTATCCCTGGTGTACAACACTTCAAAAAATAATTTAAGTTAGAATATTGAATATCCTATTCTTTTGCAAACTACAGTATATTTTAAAAAGAAATCTCATCCAAAATGATTAACACTTCCTACTGTTCAGAAAAAAAGCCTGCCCTTTCAGACTAGCAGCTGTGGATCATTAGCTTTCCAGTGATGAGATGTGTTTGATGAGTATTTTTCTTTCTAATTAAGAGATGAGATTCTCTATTTGACTCTCTCTTCAGACAGAAGTGAAGAGAAAGATTTCTGCCTATGTGGAAAGGCCATATTCTACAGAACAATTATTTCAGATTTCTTTTTATCTACCTCCACCCAATTTCATTTCATTCTTAACAGAGCCCTGTTTGCACCCACAGACTTCACAGCATTAACCCCTTTGATTCCCAGCTCTTTTTATTTTGCCTTTTGCTTCTGTTTTGACTGCCAGCAGAGAGGAGCATGTACAAAAAAGGAGCACCCCACACAGGAGACACTGACCCATGTCCTCAGGTGCAGGAGTGATCAGAGCAGATCATAAAATCATAGAAAGGTTTGGGTTGGAAAGGACCTTAAAGGCCACCCAGTGCCCCCCCCTGCCCTGGGCAGGGACACCTCCCACCAGCCCAGGTTGCTCCGAGCCCCGTCCAACCTGGCCTTGAACCCCTCCAGGGATGGGGCAGCCACAGCTTCTCTGGGCAACCTGGGCCAGGGGCTCACCCCCCGCACAGCCAAGAATTTCTGCCTCACATCTCATCTCAATCTCCCCTCTTCCAGTGTAAAACCGTTCCCCCTGGTCCCATGGCTCCCCTCCCTGATCCAGAGTCCCTCCCCAGCTTTCCTGGAGCCCCTTGAGGCACTGGAAGGGGCTCCAAGGTCTCCCCGGAGCCTTCTCTTCTCCAGGCTGAACCCCCCCAGCTCTCCCAGCCTGTCCTCACAGCAGAGGGGCTCCAGCCCTCCCAGCATCTCCGGGGCCCTCCTCAGATGAGGAGGGATGAGGAGGGAGGGCTGTGCGTACCACTGCTTGAGAACTTTCTGACAAGAACTAGAAACCGCTCACTCCATGGAAATGCCCGAGTTCAGTGAAGGCCACAGGAGCAAGTGTTAAGACACTCCTAGCTGACACGTAGGCAGTTTACCAAAACCTGCAGCCTCACAGCAACCTTGATATGTGGATTATTCTGAAGCAAAAACATAAAGGGGGATTGACAGGACACCAACTCTTCAGCTTCCCTGGGCTCCTGCCGGTGGTGATGGGGAAGGGGACATCTCCGTAGGTGATGTCCAGCCCCAGGTGGACACAAGAACTGTTGAGATTTGCGTCCATGGCATGCAGAGCGATGGTCCGCGCCGCGCCAGGCAGCACGGTGGGATACGGCTGTTCCCACCGCTGCTGTGTTGCTCAGGGCATGCCCCTCGTGCTGCAGCCTCCTCTCCCAGCTGTGGCTTCCTCCGACCATTTTCAAAGTGGATCCTTACAGCCTCATGTGCACGTTACCTATATCCTTGTGTTATATGCATTACCCAACTCCTGATTGCCCTGGAAACACAAAAATTTGCTGCACGGCTTTTTGGCACGGTGACAAACAGAGCCCATGCCTGCAGCTCCAAACATTGCGCTCTAATCGCAAGATCATCCATTTGCCCTTTAAGCTTAAAAGGACAACTGTATTTCCTGAGGCTTTTTCCCCTGGAGGCGTTCTCAGAAGACTAGAAAGGATGAAAGATAACCCACATATCTGCATGGTACAGAAGGTCTGCTAAGTGCTGCAGGTTTTAAGGCTCCAGTAAAATCCTGCACCGTGTTCATCCTACGAAACACTTGAAAATACTTTTCGTTGTACCTCGGAGAGCCAGTAGCCTCTTCCATTACAAAACCAGTCAGTTACCTCTGGTGATCATGGCTCCTCTCATCTTGTATGGCACTTCCATTAAAAAAATTAAAAAGGAAGTATTTCCTTTAGCTGTATCAGATCTCAAACACGCTCGTATTAATGTAAACACTTGCGGGAATCCATTTCAAATGTGGTGCCCTCACTCAAGTAAGTCTGGAAGAAATGTGCCTTTTTAATATAGTCTAAAGCATCCTCCAACATCCTCAGCATCCTTGCAACTCCACTTCCAATTACCTGGGTGCCAGGAGAAGGTGCACTCTGAACGATCTGAGTCTAAAACACATTATCTGTTACTCCGTTTCTTTGAATTGGTAAATGTCAAGTTGGAAATAGCAAAAGCATGGAAGGCGTAAACCAAATACAGAACGAATTTCGTGTCATTATGGGCTGCACTCTTTTGACCGATTTCCAGTGCAACCTTGGATTAGTGTTGGTTCTCCGTTTTAAATGCCTGAGGTCTTGGTAGTCTGAGAAATGCTGAATAATTAGTATTTTTGATCCTATAAAAACTTTTAACTCAGAAACAAATTTATAGGATTTCCTGCATCTTCTCTCTCTCTGTTGGAATTTGAACAGTCCAGTTCACTGCGATTTAGATTTTTACTGTCATTCTCCCTATTTATTTCATGCAGAAGAAGAAAAGGGAGATACTTCCATGGTAAATGATCTTAACGGACTGGATGAAGCATTATATTGAACCCAGTCTCGATGAGGCTTTTGGTGTATTGAAAGACCTGTAGTAGCTCTCACGAGACCACTTGGGTCCCGTATCTGGAAGAACACTCAGCCAAAAAAAATCCATTTCTTACTAGGTAGGACATCTCTGGTCATGGCTTTTCCATGTTGATAACCTGTACAACAAACCTGCATTTCTATTACATCTCACTTCTTTCACCTAAGCATGGTATATCGCTGGTTATCACAGAAACAAGTCTGGCAATTACATATGACTCACTTGATGTGCTTCAACCCACCCAACTTGTTTTTGAAACCCATCTACAGCTAGACAGACTTATTTCATCTGAACAACCTTCAGGATGATACTATTGTCCAACCACATCATAATATAAGCTACCTGAGTCTATACAAGATTGTCACCACCAAAAAAATTGTTCTAGTTAAAAGCGTGAAAATTTTAATTTTTGTTTACTTTTTTCCTTAAAACTTTTAACTGATGTTTCACATCATTTTCCAGAAGTGCAATGACTTTGCTTTGACAATGCTGACAATTCCAAGAACGCAAACTCCAGAGCACGAGTGTAGCACCATTTTAAACAGCACATTACTGAAATAAAATTCACATTGCTATAATCAGTTTCACGTAGCAAAAGCTGGGTGTAAATAAAAATTACACTCAACCCCCTCCACCATAAATATTTACAAAATGTGGGATCTCCTTGGTCATTTTTTTCCCTTCACTTAAGAGTTTCTGAGCTGCATTACTACAGCTGCAGGATTAGCCTCCAGGATAAAATCAGAAGGGGAAAATACGGTTCACTGAGGCCATTCCCATACACGCAGCCTCTTGCCATTCTCAGGGCACTTCAACACAGACTTGTTCTCTCAGACTGCTCAAATACAGACAAACTAACGGAAACTGATAGTCTTTTCCCCATGAGCGGTAACACCTGGCACCAAGTACGAAATGCCCAACTAGGATACATTAGATCAAAGGCATGTCTGAGAATGGGAATATTAGGTTATTGAACCTCCGTCCCATTTCAATACTGCATTTTCTGAACAATACCCAACTGCTTACCGAACGCCCCATGCCTTTGTTTCAGCGACATCACCTAGAAGACTGTTCTACAAATCATTATTTTCCAAGTAAAAAAGTGCTTTTAATGCCTGTCCCCAGATTGACTTTGCTTTCTTTTAATATATAAATCTTAGGTTGACCTACTCTTTTTCGCACATTTCTGCTGAGAGGGATAGTCACCAGCTGTAAGACTCAAGCCGTTTTATAATTCAAAGTGTCCAATTTTACTCTGGGTTTTTAAAAAAGATGCGTGTTGGGCCTCTCCCCATTGCACACACCTCTCCCTGTCCTGGAAATCAATCACGTCCTTGCCAATTTTAAAGTTCCTTAAAAATCAGCTAACAGATACAGAACCACACATGCCACTTCTGTTGGAAGTGTTACACTACGAAAGATATTTCTAAAAAGTACGTTCCGTGTAATTATTTACTTTTTTTTGCACACACAGATCTGTGTCACAAATCTATGTTTATGTTCCTTTTACACAAAAATTTGGAATCTGGCAGATTTCTCCCCTGCTACAATTGAGCTGCTATGAGGGTGGGACTGTTGAAAGTGTAAATGTATGTGTCACTTCAGATGAAAAATCTAAAGTGTTGACTTTGTGAGAAGTGTAAAATCACAACATGGATCATGCTAGATAACTACAGCTATTTATGTGCAATGCATTGCCCCCTTCCTTCCTTACCGCTTGAGCTACTGCGCAGGGGCTGAGGGGCTCTGAACCTGCCTCCTGTTCCTCCCAAATTCCTGAGGACTGTAAAATTAAATTGTCTGTCAAAAGTTATTAAGTTGGGCATAGGGAAAAAATACTGGGTGCCTTCTTTAGCTCACTGAGAATGGTTTCACTGTACGTCCACTGTAGTCCAAACAGTGGACATACTCTCCAGACATCCTTTATGAAAGCTGTTCCAAATATTGTGTTTCCATTTACATCCCATACTGCACCAGATTAACTACTTCTTCATTTGCTCCCTTATCCTGCCGCTATTTTTGCAGATCAAGGGAAATCATTCAGCACTTTAAGACAAACACTATAAAAAGTTTAATAGGGCAGTCACCATTACCCAAACCAATAGAAACAGTCACCATTACCCAAACACTGGAAATTTAAAGACTTGCAGACTTACTTTTTCCAAAGAAAAATAAGTCACATATTTTAAAAGCTTATTTTGAAGTCTTTAAACTTCACAAATGTGTAAATTTTGCTCATCTTTATTGGTACTACAGAAAACCAAAATGACCCCTCCTCATCAATCATTCATAAACAGCCACCATCAAAATAGATGGGCCATTAGGATGTTAGGAAGCCTAGCCATTGCAAAAGTAAGCCCTTTAGGTGTAGGAAAACCAACACTTTCCCAAGTGTCTGTCAAAAGTGAAAGGACAGCAATAAAATTTAAATTGTATGAATGAAGACTAAAATCCCGTGGTTAAAGGTATATGGGCAGCCTGCGATTTCCAGTGATAAAACGCAAAAATACTCATTATTGGTTAGGTAACCACACACATGTCTGGAACAAGCAGAAATACTGTATTCCACAGAAGAGCAGAGACACTTCCACAAGTGTCTGAAGGCTCATTTCACAGACTGGAACTGTACTGCCCTCATTATATTGAAGGTACTTTGTCTTAAACTTTTACACAGGGCTAAATCCTATAATTGTGTTTCCACAACTATTTGCATCAACACTCTGGTTTCTCTGATGTCCTGGAGATCTCAACTGTTCACAGGCAGAAATCCCGTGCTGAGACTGCCCCTTCACTCGGAGCTGAAATTAAGGTTGAATCAAACAATCTTTCTGCTTCTTCTGTGTTTTTTGGTTGTTTGTTTGTTTTTTTTTTTTTCCCCTCAGCTTTTAAAAATATTCTGATATGTTTGGGGGTGTTTTTTTTATTTTGGAAAATTAGATAGAGGATTCAAGGAATAGGATGGCAGAAGAATCACCAAGAGGCAGGGCCACGGCTTTTCAAAATGATAAGAATATCCATTCATTAGAGCACTAATACCTGTAGACATTCAAATTTCCCTAATGATTTCTTTAAAATCTTTTTTACATATTAGGAGCGATTTTAGAAGGTGCCACTTGCCTTGCACTATCACTTGATAGCAAATAATTTAGTCTAATGTTGGGTTATTTTAAATTTCCAAGACCATCAGTCAACCTTTCCATGCTGATTTTCATGCTCGTGATTGATGAGCTGCCTAATTTTGTTGTTCTGTGATGTCTGGAGTATTGGTTGGGTATCACTGTAAAACAATAAATAAATAAAAGACTAGGATTTGTTTGTCTTTCACTGACCAGCTTTCCTTAAGTACATATAGACTAACCTGCAAGTTGTTCACACAATGTAAGAAGATGTCTTCCTACCTTTTAATGTACTTAGTAAATACATTTTAATGAAAAATAATACCTTTCAGCTACCTTACCACTCTTTGTAACTTCATCAAACCAGTGCTGTTTAACATCTTTGTCAGCGACATGGACAGTGGGATTGAGGGCACCCTCAGCAAATTTGCCGACGACACCACGCTGTGTGGTGCGGTCAACACGCTGGAGGGAAGGGATGCCATCCAGAGGGACCTGGACAGGCTGGAGAGGTGGGACTGTGCGAACCTCATGAAGTTCAGCCAGCCAAGTGCAAGGTCCTACACCTGGGTCATGGCAATAATCCCAAGCACAAATACAGGCTGGGCAGAGAATGGCTGGACTGAGCAGAAGGACTTGGGGGTGTTGGTGGGTGAGAACTCAACATGCCCCAGCACCATGCGCTGGCAGCCCAGAAAACCGCCCGCACCCTGGGCTCATCCCCAGCAGCGTGGGCAGCAGGGCAAGGGGGGGATTCTGCCCCTCTGCTCCGCTCTGTGAGACCCCCCTGCAGTGCTGCCTCCAGCGCTGGGGCACCAACAGCAGAAGGAGACGGAGCTGTTGGAGCGGGGCCAGAGGAGGCCCCGGAGATGCTGGGAGGGCTGGAGCCCCTCTGCTGTGAGGACAGGCGGGGAGAGCTGGGGAGGTTCAGCCTGGAGAAGAGAAGGCTCCGGGGAGACCTTGGAGCCCCTTCCAGTCCCTAAAGGGGCTCCAGGAAAGCTGGGGAGGGACTCTGGATCAGGGAGGGGAGCCGTGGGATGAGGGGGAATGGCTTTACACTGGAAGAGGGGAGATTTAGGTGAGATCAGACGGAGAAATTCTTGGCTGTGAGGGTGGTGAGCCCCTGGCCCAGGTTGCCCAGAGAAGCTGTGGCTGCCCCATCCCTGGAGGGGTTCAAGGCCAGGTTGGACAGGGCTTGGAGCAACCTGGGCTGGTGGGAGGTGTCCCTGCCCAGGGCAGGGGGTGGCACTGGGGGGGCTTTAAGGTCCCTTCCCACGCAAACCATTCCATGATCTCCCAGTCTGTCTTGTAATTTTCTAATTTTCCCTTTCACTGATTTCAAACTTCAGTTCTGAAAACTTGCAGAGTTATGTGTAGCATCTCTAGCAATGTGTGCCTGCTCCTATTTTCAACTCTAATATTAATCCAGGACCGGTATGACTGATTTCTCATTTCTTTATAGTGTTTCACTCTTTCTCTGTGGGCATCATATAGTATTCCTCCCTTCCGCCCCAAATGATCTGTTTGAACTTACGTAGATGCCATAGATATCTACCATGTTAGTATGCTAGGTGTGTATTTTTCTTCCTATTTATCAAGCCTCTAAACTTTCTTGTGCAGAGTAAGACTGCAGACTGCAGAAATGAGAAGTCAGCAGAGAATACTAGTTTAGACAGGAGAGCAAGGCAGCCCCAGGTGTTTGAACAACCTGAATTCTGTAGTTATAAGATCGTCCCTGGGCTGAGGCCACTGAGACAAGCGAGTATTTTTAGTTCCCTGGTAAGATAGCTGTAATTATATTCTGCAATGCTTTCTTTAAACAAAATGCAAAATAAAACTCTCCAAGTTCATTTTTAGCTGGCAGTTTTCTCTAGTAGACTACTGTAGATCCCAAGAAAGCTAAAGTATGTTCACATCCTTCCAGGTAAAAGCTAAAAAATTGCACTATAAATACAACAATGGCTTCTGCTATAAACAGTATGAAATTGAAATATTTAAATGAGACGATTACGATTACAGCAGTAGTTAGAATACAGTTCATGAAATGTAAGGTATCTTGTACATTTTCAATTTGGCTCCTTATTGTAAAACAGCACAAAGGAGTGGAAAGATGGCTGTTAACAATCGCTTTACATTTTGGTAGAATCAGTCATGAATGAATAACTAAAACTAATTTAAAGAAAAACTAAGATAGGTACTACTGCATCACTACTCAATCTTTGGCTGAGTTTACTTCTTTTTGCCTTTGCTAAACTTGTCTGTTCTGCGAAGCTCTGTTCAGGTGCACGTGAGGAGCGGCAGCCGATTCATACAGCATTGCCTGCGAGAGCGTCGCCCTGAACTGCTGGGAGAGGTACAAGAAATGGAGTCGGGCACCCAGTTAAGAAATACGCTAGTCAACCTAACAATGGCTGATGCACTTTCAGTCTTGTGAAAAGTTTCTCTCAACGCCCACTTAACCGCCCCGCTGAATGAGGGCAAGCACAAAACTGGCACCTGGGAGAAACCAGAGGTGCTGCATGAAGGAGAAGAACGTCAAAAGTAGACTTGCAAAACAAAAGTGACTTCTTTTTGTTAAGAAACCACAGGAAAAAAACTCACATTCTGGCCGGAGTTAAGTAACCATTCACATAAGGTATCAGAAAACTAGAAGAGAGGTGAGGGCTGGAAGAGAATCAAAGGTGGACAACATTCAGAAGCCCACAGCAGTGACCACAGGCTCAACGGACACTATCAAGCTAGACAGGGCACAACCGGTCCAAAACAAAGGAATTAAACAGCCTACAAAACTTTTGGAGATTTTTTAAATCTGATTTTTAAGGTTCACTGTTGCCAGATATATTGAGAAATAAAATGTTTAATCTATAACCTATAATGTAATTTGTCAAGACAAACAAATTCAACAAAACAAGATTTTCTTTCTTCTGATCCTAAGTGGAAAACTGTTTCCTGCTGCTTTTGTTGAGGTAATGCTTCTGCAGGGAAAAGTATATTTTCATGCTATTAAGAAACAAACATGCCCTTCCAATTGCTTCTCTGTAATAAATTTAATTATATTTGTATTTCCACAAATTACATTAAATCATATTTAGCACAGAGAGGTGTGCCCTGGCAACTTTCCTATTGTTTTTATAGTTACTTTTTCCAGCCAGCAAATGCTGCAATCCAAACTGTCTCCCTTTTTACAGCCATCTCTCCCCCTGCTGCAGAAGCTTGCAGGAACTGTGGTTGTGCACTCCAAATATATGATGTTTCATAGAATCTGCCTCACCTTTCACTAGTTCATTGTTTCAGCAACATTACACTTCATTTATTTAGACGTCTGCCACTCCAGCATGTTTAGCCGCACTTTAACATAGAAATGTTCCACAGCTCTAAAAAACCATTTATTGAGCCAGCAGCATCATCAATAACGTTTACTAACCAGTGAAGAATAGTACATTTTATAGATGCTCATTTCAAAGCACATCCTTAAAAGGTGAACAGGGGAATGTAGAGTATTTTATTGCTATCTACAAAACAGTGAATCATCGTTCTTAATAGCCATTGCTACATTCTCAACTTTTTTGCAAAATAACGTAGCAATGGGAGAGCATCAGTGTCAAAACAAGGACAGATTTTGTGTGTGTGTGTGTCTGTGTGGTTAAATGTGCTACACGTACCAAGGAGAGGAGCATTCTCCTGGAAAGGACCAAACTCTGCAATTAGACATTTCACAAATTTACGTGAGCAGAACTCAAGACCTGGAATTATAAATACATGGTTTCTACACCTTGACAGCCTACTCAAGTCTCAGAATCCTTCAGTCAAACCAAAACAGCTGACTATGGTATTACAGAACCTCTCATCATTAAGTTGTCTACCACTTCCCATTCTAAAAGATTTTTTGCCATTTTATAGAGGTTCTAATGCATTTATTAATCATAAAGGGTCTTTGAAACAGAACAAGAAGCCATCCCTCAAGCAAAAGCGGTACATTATCTTATCCGAACACAAAATCACTAATGCTTCACACACTTTTCCATTGCTCGCAAACCAAAATAATAATGACCTAGAAAACCCAAGATGGAGACTTGACCTTGCAATTCTCATAGTTGAAGCAGCTGAAGTACATCGGGTATATTTACTGACCTTGTATCTTTATTAATATAGAGGAGAGCTGACTTGAGCTTTGAGCAGACCTTCCTTCCGATGTCAGCCCTCCTTCCCTACCTCCCAGTACCTGCCTTCCACCTGAGCTCCCACTGACATCAGGGAGAGGAGGGCAGGGGCAGTTTCAGCTGGGATTTTAAAAATTCTGTAAGGTTCTGTAGAACTGACCTGTCACGTTGAATCAGACTGATGGTTTGTGAGCAGCCTGCAGTGTTCACCACTTGAGGGAAGGTTCTGCCTAAGGGCAGTGCTTGGCTGCCGTCTTCACAACAGCGGGATAAATGTCATGCTCATCAAAGCTATTTGCAAGACTCAGGAATTCAGCCACCTGTTCTCTAGGACAGTGCATTCCAGCAGGTGTAGACCCCTCTACCACTCACTCTCACCAGACCTCTGACCAGCTCTGACTGAGTCCTTCCCTTATTCTCCTCCTGTTCTGTCTTTTCCTACCTCCTGTGAGAAGGACGATGGCTCACCCTGTGTTGCTGGGTCCCACCTCAGGAACTGCACTCAGCTCTCCTTCTCCTCTCCTTGCCTCTCCTCCCAGACTGCCACCACGCTCAGCAGAACCCTGCCTTGTCCCCTTTCCCATCCTTTCTAAGGGGACGACTTTTTGTTCCCTTCCACCTTCCCTCCCCCAAAGAACCCTAGTTTCATATCAGAATTCCTCTTTCTTTATTTTGCCTGGAGAGCAACAAGAGGAGAAAGAAAAGATGAGGAATTTTCTAGTTCTCAATTCCTGCACGTGTCCTTCCCCGAGACTGGCTCTCAGGAAGTGAAGACTGGCTCTCAAGAAGAGACTGACCCTTGGTGCTTCACGGTGGAGAGCCAAGGCTGCTAGTAGGGGAAAGGAGTGCACACAAGAAGGTGGTAGCCAGGTGGACGCATCTAGCGTGTCTCTCACAAGACACAGGCAGGGTGGCTTTCAAGAGCTGGCTGATATGTCAGTGCACAGGCAGAAAACAATGGGCAAAACACCAACATCAGAACTTGACCCCTTTTTAGGAAGTCCTGGTAAGTTTAAAAATGTAGGAATGGATCCTCAAAATGATTGCAAATATTTTAAGGTGGGCATGAACACATTTTTTCCTAATTATAAACAAATAAACTACATTACTACATTGACTCAACGAGAATTTTCAACCCTAGAATCTGAAGACTGACAAAGTCAAAGGCAACTGAGGAGATTACAGACAGTTCTTAACCACAGACAGCACTGCAGAAATAGCCTATAATAAATATCAGGCAGAAAGAAGGAATTTGGGTGTATAACCAGAACAGGATCTGAGTTATTGGAAAAGGTCTCTATGGAGATCTGAGATAATCACAAAAGCTGTCTTCCTCATTAACGGTTTCACAGCTGCACGGTTCGTCCAAAATAGAACAAACTATCAAGAGTCCCTTCTTACAGTCTCTCTTCACATCTTAAAAGCACAAAACTTCTTCTTGGATCTTTGAAAACCCTTAGTGGAATTTAACTAGTAAAGACATATTGGTGTCTGATTCCACAGTTCCTTTTTTTTTTTAAATACTGGTGAGGTGGAGATCACCACAGCTGGAAGATACCTGTCATGGCACCAAAAAGAACACATACCAACTAGAAACAGAAATTAATGAGCTCCAAATGAAGAGATAAATATACATTACATGCATACATAATTTTCTATGTATGTACACACAGATGCAACTAGATATTTACATAGTGCAATGATCTTTCCTCCACACATTTTTTAATTCCATTTTTATGCCTTTTACATAGGTCCTTAGGGCCACGTACATCATTTAGTAATATCATTGTTGAGATGAGGTTTCATTGCTTGGTGCCTCATTTGATCATTTACATCTTTGCACAGTTAAGAAATGAGACAAAGTAGAAAAGCTGTCTGCTACTTTGCACTTGTTCTGCCCAGGTGAAAATGATACATGACACTTAAGTCTTATGAAAGGAAAACAACTCTAATTTTACAGACAGGGCTAGAAAATGTTATTTTGGTCTTATTCCTTTTGCTTTATTAGAGTATCTTTTTTTTCCTGTATGATTTCAGAGTGCAAAAGACAGTATTAAAAAGTCATGGGGTTTTTGGTTTGATGCTGCATCTAGAGTTAACTAGCTGGTAGTCCATACTGGAACCTTGTATGAAAACACCAAGAAAAAGACATTACAGATATGGGTAAACACAGATAAAGTTCCAAATTTACTGACAAACGATTGGTATTTTACCATCTTCCCTGAACATTGCAGACTTTTTATCATGCTAGAGGCAACAAAGCTCAGTGAAAATCTGGCTGGCTGGCCTTCCATCCCATAGTGCATAAGTAAAATCATCCATAAACTACGTGAGTTTCTTAAAACTCTATTTAATTACTGTCCAGATCACTTTATCATAATTCTTTAAATATTTATGTATCTCATCCAGTATGTGCTATCAAGGCCCGCTGCAATGCAGTTTTCTGTATTGAGGGAATGTGAGTAATTTAACACTAAAGAGTTGTCAGCAAGGTATAGAAACAACGTAGAAAGCATTTTTTTGAATAAAACACAAATCTTGTGAAAGCATCACAGAATTTTTTATATCTGTCCAGGCTTGCTTATACAGCTTTTCTACCTGAAGCTTCCGACCACTGCTTCTCCATGTACATTACCAAGAAGTACAACTTCCAGGAAACAAACCACCATGATGCGTACTGACCACTGCACAGCCGGAAAAAAATTAAATAACGTGGTAGCCTAAGTCACAGAAGGGATGCATGAATCACAGAATGAATGACAGGGGCTGGCAGGGACCTCTGGAGATCCTCCAGCCCACCCCCTGCCGGAGCAGGGTCACCCAGAGCAGGTGGCACAGGAACGCGTCTCCAGGCGGGTTTGGAATGTCTCCAGAGACGGAGACTCCACCACCTCTCTGGGCAGCCTGTGCCAGGGCCCTCAAGGTAAAGAAGTTCCTCCTCATGTTGAGATGGAACTTCCTACATTCAAGTTTGGGCCTGTTTCCTCTTGTCCTGTCACTGGGCACCACTGAGAAGAGCCTGGCCCCAGCCTCCCGGCTCCCACTCTTTAAGCATTTGTAAGCGTTGATAAGATCCCCCCTCAGTCTTCTCTTCTCCAGACTAAAAAGACCCAAGTCCCTCAGCCTTTCCTCAAGTCCCAAGACACAATCCCACTGTGGCCTGTAACAGCAGAGCGTAAAATCCAAAACCTGTGGCAACGCCAAGGAAGAGTCGCACAAGATCTGCCGTAGGAGCCGCCGCCACGTTCTCCAAGGCTTCCCTCCACCCCAAGAGGCTTGGGTAACTTCTTTTATTTCTGCATTTGAGGGACAAAGAGATGTTCTAACTGCAGAGCAGGCTACGTAAGGATGAGACAGCATGCCGTGAGTTATTTACCTTATCTTCAAATCATTCAAGACATGGCTATACCTCTGTGAGCCTGCCCTGTCTAGAGCACTGCTTCTCCTGCTTTTGAAACGATAGGCTGTTTTAAGTTATCACATTTTCTTCCAGACTATCACACATCCTTATCACCAAACTTTTAAATACATGCCGTTTAATATGGATTTATAACTGGGAAGCACTCGCTATGGAAAGCGACTACAAATCACAGTTTGAAAACCAGTGGTGTCGCAAGTTATTACACAGCACAATAAAAGATAAAGAAAGCAACAGAAGAAATACCATCTGAAACAAAGGAGGGCATAATAATGAAGTGAAAAAAGAGAGGTATCACCAGTAAGTTTAAAAACATGCTGAAGCAACAGACGTTTTGAAAGTTGTATGTACTCCTTGTGTTTTAAAACTAATCAACCCGTGCAGTTACAAAAATAAAAGCAGTGTCAAAACCCCATCAGGTAATTATATCACTTCTTTCATTCCTGTCACTGTATTACATACTACTCAGTACTACTACATAGTATTCATTATGATTTGTGAAATAACATTAAAATTGATGAGGTATAACATGTTATGTTGAATGAACCTCAATTACGAGATACTTTCTTTAATTTTCCTTAATATAACTTCAGACCAGGTAGTGTCAGAAGGTAGAGAACCCCAAATTTAGAGAGAGATATACATGTATTTTACAACTACATCTACATGTAGGTTTAGCTATATCTCTCCGTATGAATTACAATTTTGCTTCTAAGAATAAAAATAAAGACAATTGGCGGAATTACTTCCACAGTGTATTTTTATACTGGAATATATTACTATTAGTTTTACAGAACTTCTTCTAGAGCTCTGATGGCAATCTTTGAATACTTCAGTAGGTGGTGATTTTTTGTTGTTTTTCTTACACAAACCAGCACCAAGAAATTGTCATTCCCACCTCAAGCAGAAAAAAAAAAAAAAAAAGGCAGAACAAGTTTTCTAATAGTACATTAAAGTAAAAAATAGTATGGTGATAATGATGGCTTTTTAAGCCCCAAAATGCAAGATGAACAATGACTAACAGAGAAGAAGAGACAAGATTTATGGAAACACAACTTTGGCATACAGGTAGACCAGGAATTCCAGAGAAAAAAAAAAAATTCTCTTCGAAAGAAAAAGTAGTATTTCCTGTCTGTATAAATTCTCTTTCTTAAAATCTCTTTAAAACCTCTCTCCATATTTCTGGAATCTCTGTTTCCAAATTCTTCGGAAGAGTGACTTTTGTGCTACTCAAACTTAATGAAATAAACCAGCATAACTGAACGCTGGTTTCACAGAGATGGAGGAAGAGGTACATGCCCCATCTCCAGCCTCCACAAGGATGTCACCCTTTCCTCTTTCAGTTTCAGCGCCTACATACAGATATTGGTGTCCAAGGGCCCACAATGCGGTTACTGCCTGCAAAACGCAGAAAAAAACCAAGTTAGTAGCTCTTCAGCTACTCCCAGCTCTTTCAAAACCTGTAGCACCGGGGAGAATTCATTTCAGTCACGAAGATTGTGACATATCTGGAGAAAGCTCTATTTGCAGTTGCCGGAATATCATTTGCTCCGACTGCGCCCGCTTCAAACATCACAAAACAAAAGCTGATTTCCTATGCTCTTGCTTCTCACTACCATATGAAGGCATGAAACCCCCAAATGCTGTAGAATTATTTTCAGTGTCAATTTCTTGTTTATCACATTTTCCACCCTATCTATTTTTTAGTATCTGATAAGTCTCCCCGGGATCTAGCTGCATCTCTGATAAAGAGCTGTTTGACGACTGCATTCTTGACACAAGCTTTCTTACATACATTTTATCTATATGTAAATACACAAAAAGGGCATACAACATATTTACAAGTATAGGCGTTCCCGGTATCATATTCAAACACGTACACAAAGCAAATGCATGTATGCGCTCATATACAGAGAGTAATACAATGGGATTTCCATGGGGAAATGTGAAAGTTATTGTTAAAATGTCTGTCATCCATGTAAGAGAAACACAAATGAGCTGGGCATTAAATTTGCATACAGCCCCAAGCGCAGAGGTTCCTGCATGTGTAGCGTTCTCCTATTCTTGATGATGGGCATATCTGGCAGGGAGAGTCTGTCAGGATTAGCTCTGGAAAAAAACACCCCCAAGGAGATAATTTGAAGACATACTGAGAATTTGCCTCACTACATGAAAATAAACACGAAATCCACTGCAAACTATGCGCGCTAAAAGTTACCACAAACACTACGCCACACACCAGGGGATAATCTATTTCAGCTAATTAACACACAGCCACACACAACACTGCGAGAAGTGGTTGCCACTTAGGATTGATTTAGGTCTTGCATTGCTTAAATAGACTTGGAAAGAAAAGGTCTTTTTAAATGTTCAGACAGCGAGGAAAAAAAAGGTAAAATTAAAGTAGCTGTGAAATAAACAGGCTCAGGTTCACTTGATGGCTTTTCTTTCTAGTGAACGACAAGGCACGTAAAGACATCGCCACTTCTTTCATAATAAATACCCAAAGGTACAGTCCCCTTCTTGATTTTAATACTGCTTTTGACAAAGTCAATACTAACACCCTCTGCTTCAAGTTACAATCAGGGTTATTTTTTTACTTTATAGGTAAATCTGTGTTAATAGAGTGCATCTTTTAACAACAATACTGGCTGCGGAGGCAGGAATTAATTGTGTCTTAAAATTCAGGAAGAAAACAGGTAGGTATTACATTGCATGTGATTTTATTTTAAACAATTATATAATCAATATGTGAAAACAACTTGGCATGAAACCACCTAGCATAAGAAAATGAAGTATTTATCTTCCTTCCCCTTTTCTGTATCCCAATCCTTTTTTCCTTTCAATTTTTCTTGTTACGAGAGAAAGCGTGATGCCATTTCATAACTTCTGTTTACTTAACACACACATACACACAAAGAAAAAAACATGTCATATCAAAAGTAGGACGTGAAAGCACATCTCCAAATGTTCACAACAACCCATCTTATTAAGCATCTTTACTACTTTTAAATAGTAATTGAAATTATTCCAAAGATCTCACACCCTTCCGTATTGGCCTGCTAAGTTACCTCTAGTTTTTTTTATGGGCAGTTCACAGATACTACTGAAGAGTAACGAAATAGATAGAACTAGAAAAAAAACCCAGCTGAAGATTGCTCACCCACCCAGAAAAGGTTTAAAGCAAGAATGTAAACCAAGGAAATAAGGAGTATCTGGAAAAAACTGGAGGTGGTACCTGCAGCACTTTTGGGGTTTGCTCACATATGAGAATGCGAAACTAATCTAAATATTGATAACCCTCCTTAATTAGAAAGGGTATCTTCCAATGTAAATATGCAACTCTGAAATGGAAAATTAATTCCCTATGCCCAAAATGTCAAAGTTCAGTAAGATGAAGCATTGAAATATACAACCAGAGCTGTAAATTTTGGAAAGCACTTGATGAATTATAGGTTCCTTATCATAATTAACCAGCAAAAGCTGTGAAGCTCTGTCCCTAAGTACTGGACACACCTGGGTGCAGGGCTTTATCCACGCGACTTCTGCTTCGGAAAAGGGGACCCGTTTCAGAGAGCTGCGAACAGCCAGCACCCAGCCAAACCCCAACCAAGGTAAGGGAGTTGTGTTTGGGTGATGCCCGAGCAACATCTACTCCCTCCCGCATCGGCCCTGTTCTCCAAAACACTTACCGCGGCAAGCGGGCATCTTTTATGACATGGAGGTGACTATTGTTCTCTATCTGCTAAACGCCCTGAAGGTCTAACAGCCACCAGCGGGAAACATGAGCCATTACACTTTAGTCTGGCAAATTTAGTCCATCAGAATTTGAGCCAGAGTTGATTGTCCAAGGCCAGGCAGGGACCACACTGTGATCTCCTGTCCCCGTGCCTGGCACCATCACCAGGCAGCCACTCGGTTTCACCACCAGCTGCCTTTCACTTCATCTCCCTCTTTATGTAGGTCCTAACAACTATTGACATTTTCTTTTGTCAGAAAAGCTGTTCCTTCATCATGAACCGTCTGAGAAAAGAATATTGTCAATGGAATGAATGATGCTTTGCCATTTGGTCAGTTACAGCTAGCGAAGTGGGGAGAAAAGCGGAGTCCGTCATGGGTAACCAGGATGCAGGGGAACGGCTAGTTTTCAACCCAGTAGGTGGAAAAACTAAACTTTTTACTCGAAGGACCATTTGATCTTCCAGTAAAAGAGAAGTAACAGGAGGTTGTTTCACATTATATATATATATATATATATATATAAAGGGAAGCAAAGTTTAGAACTGTAAAAAGCAATTTTGGAAAGGCGATTCTTCTCATTACAGTATCATTAACTGTGATGACCCTCGAGTTACCTAACGGGTGGGGCTATTTCTCTGTCTGCAGTTTGACTTTTTACTGGTACAAATAAGCTGGGTAGCAAACTCATTGATTGATGGCAGAAATTAAGACATTTCATCTCAGAGTAAAATGATTGCTCTGGTCTGTGAGCAGAAAGACAAGTTATAACATGGTAGCTTCTTTTGACAACTTCAGGTTAGTAAAAAGTTCGGTATCTGGGAAAAGATTTTTAAAAAAGGAACACAAGGTTTATTGATTTGATCGTGAAGAATTCACTCAACAAAAGCAAGAAAATAATTTCAAGGTTTCCTTGGTGGCATTGGATCTTGGCATCCCCAAGACAGATGGTAACTTCTGCAGAAACGCCAAGGATCAACGGAAAATTGGATAGAAGTAGTGTAAGAAAGGCCTTTCAAGGATCACCTTGCGGTAACTTCGCAGAACTGTGAGGTTTCAAAACAACAATGTCCACTGCTTTTTAAATAACTGAATATTCTACAGTAGGGCCTTTTAGTTAATAGATTTCTCGATACAGATGGGTGAAAAAAAATCTGTTGACCTTTCATTTACGAAGGCACAAATACCCCGAAAGGGTCCAGCCACTTCAGCGAGCAGAAAGCCAAAACCAGAGCAGCGTTTACATCCCGCTCTGAAATACCACCACACTAAGATCAAAGACTTCTGATCCCAAAGAACTGTCTGTAAGCCTCTCCAGGTCTCCTCTGTGGGATTTTTATTCCAATACATGACAACTTCAGGCAACAGCATCCCAACAATGGAAAATGGAAAACCCTTTCCTAGCCTGGACAATACCACGCACATGGCAGAAAAGCAGATGGTGGTGGAGACCCAACCGCTGCCCTCCCGACATCAGGAACCCAGGACACCGTGACTTATGGACCCCATCACCATCAACCCCAACTGAATGAAACTGTCATTGCTACAACACGTCACCATTTCTCCCCTAAAAAAAGGGCAGTCTGCCCCCACAGAGCAACAAAATACCTGGAACTTGACCACAAAAGTTTGCAAGCAAGTGGAGAATCCAATACAGTTAAAATCCCGATGTAAAAGTAGCCTAATGAGAACAGAATCTGGACTCAGGTTTTTCGCATCATACAACAAAGTAATGCCAGTAATCCCCTAAAACAGTACTTCAATAATGTTTATCCGTGTCAGGTTTCAAAAAGAAAAATACATTAAAAGTAGGACCACAATACTCAGTGTCTGCTTTGCGGAAGCTTGAGATTGCATTCCACTTTTTTCCTTTGAAAATTTGATCTTGTGTCTTGACAGTGACAAATGGCTGGTTCTTTGCTCAGTGGACCTTCCTGATAATAGAAGATATTCTTCCCCAAGAGAAGGAATATTTCAGGTAAACACATTCACATGGAGTGAGCCTGCCCTTTACTGAAAAAGAGTTTGATCTAATTGCTTGAATGTCATCACAGGACAGAACATCTGAAAGTCGATTACCAGGTAAATTTTAAATGACTTCAAACGTTAAAAATGCCCACTTTTCTGAAGATATTGTTCATGATTAGCTGTGAAAGGCAGGTTTTACACCATCGTAACACCCCATGCACAATGAGAGCTATGTAGTACTTATAATCTGAATAATTCTTAAAAAATAATTAGTTCACTTAAAAAAAGCAAAAAGAGAAAACAGGACAGAAAAACCCCAAAATTGCAGTATAGCCGTTTTAGCTCAAGTTTAGCATGAGGTATTGTTTCACACCCTCACTTGAGATTTTCTTTTAAGTTTAGAGGAATCTACTGTTGAAGCACATAAGTGTATTTCTCTGTAATCTTTGTGCCACAGACCCCAACAAATTTCTCCCTACTGCTATCTAATATGAGAAGTTAAAAAAGATAACTTATAGCGTATCCTCCAGACAAGCAGTTAAATAGTTTCCTGTCATGTTTTGCGTAGCCTTATTTTTTTCCACACGCCGAGAACAGAAATACAGAGAATGCAATTCGCAGGAAAAAACCCTACCAGCCTTGCTGGTGCACGGCTAGCTTTTCCTTGCTGCACAAATTGATACCTATGTATGACCTGCATATCAAACATCTGACAGGAGACTGTGCATTGCTGTCAGGATGTAATGGATTAAAAAATATAAAATGATATTAAAACAAGATTTTTAAATTTTTTTTAATGTATAGATGGAGAAGCCTCCTTCCCTCACACTGGTATTTTTTTCCTTCTCCTGTCTATACGAGTATACACGTCGGTTTGATCGAAGTCAGTCACGATGGGGTCCTCCTCCTGGGCGTCCCGCTTCCCCCCAGGACCATCACGCTGGAAAACGACCCTCTTTTCTAATGAGTTACGATCGGAGCGTTTGCGGTGAGCAGCAGATGCTCAGGGCATCCAAAAAAATCCCTGTTTTCGAAGCAGGGCCTTCCAGAACAAGCCGGCTTTTCTTGTTAACCACACGGCACTTGCCCAGGCAAAACAAGCAATAAAAAAGACCCTCTTCTCAGTTTTTCTAACGCTTGGGTTCCTGTAACAATTTGAAAGATGAGGAGGTTCGCATTTTATGGAAAAAAAGCCCCACCACCCCACCCCAGACAAAGAGTGCCTCGGTGTGTGTGGGAACTCGATCCGCGCCTCTTCCCTCCACGACAAAAATGCCTCTATTCTCCCCAGAAAGGGAAAGGCTGGAAACTCCCCTGCGGACGGTCCTGATCTTTCTCCGCCGCCGCCGCGAGTCAAAGGTTAGCTCCCTCCCAGCTGCGTCTCCCCCGACACGCAGCCCGCAGCCAGACAATGCCAACGGGAACCAGCCTGCTCACAGGAGGCTCTCACAGACCATCGGTGTTCCCCTCCCAAATATCCCAGTCCAGTCTTAAAAATCTCAAACTTGTGCATTAACAAGAGCTTTGTGCGATTTTTATGTTAAGCCCTCTTTAGTAACTCTCAGTAACATTAGACAATTTTAGCAATTTAGAGTAAATGTCAACGGTTGTATTCAGCACACCGTAAGGGCAACAACCAGACCTTCTTTGGTAGGAACTCTTAGGAAAAAAATAATCAACCTAGAGATGTCCTGCATTAAGTGACACGAGAGCAACTCCGAAGGAAAACAAACTGTCATTTTAAGAGACGGCATGCTATTGCTGGGTTCTGGAAATGGAAGCAGCGATATTATGAAGCCAAAAAAAAAAAGTTAAAGATAATTTGCAGAACAACTTTCTCTCAGAACAGCCCTGGATTTAAAAATAATGCCTATATTCCATTTTTTGCTATTGTACATTTTACAAGTTGTAAAAGGGAGTAAGTGCAGCGCTGGCAGCGGGTCACCTCCCCAGTGGCGCAGCGGGGACGGCGTTTCCCCCGGGATGGTTCCAGTGAATCTCGGTCACCCACTTCGGCTCTGGGGACGGCTCCCGGCTCGGACAAGAGCTGGGTTGAGCCCACAGTGAGGAGGATGAAGAGTTTGCTTATAGCCTGAGAGTTTTCTTCACCCATCAGCTAAAGGAGACCACGAGTGTCGTGTATTTTCCAGCACGGAGAAGAAAACGTGAGACCGAAATGTGGAATTACGCCCGTGTATTAATACCTGACGGACGGGATGATAAAACCCAAGTAATTATGAGAGAACACTGCACCTCCGAGGCTCCCTGAGAGAGCGATCTGTTGTGCCTTCCTCCACCCGTCCCGCAGAAAAAAAAGGCTATGTCTTCAGAGAGAAGTGAGTCACAAGGCCAAACAACTTAATGCGTAATCTTTAGGCTACTGTTTTAAGATCACAGATTGTCATCAAAGTCTGGAAATTATGCAAATAGTACTAGCTACATTTAGAGGTCTGCACAAGTAAAGACTTCCCGACCTAAATAGCAATTGTGCCTCGGAAAAGGCGCTGATTTTTTGTGCGATGCAAGGGTGCTACCTACAGGCCCGAGCGGGGAATGGCATCCAGGGAAGATTAGGAAAAAAACATCCTATTTTTATGAGGAAATAGGACAGAACTAGCATTATAACTAAACTAAATCCTTCTTAATTTCAGGCTAAAGAACATATGTTTTGCTGATTTTTTTTTAAATCCATAATCCCAAAGATTTTCGGTTTACCCAATTTAGTCCTAAATCTTACAATGGTGCTTGTATTTTTCTATTTCTCAAGCATTTCCAGTATCATGAAAAATAGGGTAACTTTCCTTTTTAATCAACAAAAATTAAATAACCTCTCGACTCTTCTGACACACATATTTCAGACGTATTTTTGTTGACAAATAGCTTTGGCCGTAACTACTGAAAGATCACATCGCAAGATCACAATTAGTGCTTGGTCTTGTAAATACATTAAGCTGCTGGGCAGGAGGTATTTGTTACCATATTAAATCTATTTCTGTCCTATATCTCTTGTATGATCAATGCTTCACTCAATACAGTGCAACCGTATTGAGAAATACTTACAATAGCCTAAATACAACAGTATTTCCGCTGTTTTTGAGATGAGGAGATGCTTGGGAAGCTCCGTAAATCTAAGTGCAGGCATTTTCTTCCCTGCGTCTTTTACACATTCGTCTCTTCCCCAGGCAGGTCAGATATGGCAAATTCTTATGCATCTGTGTAAATTTACTCCTGGGGACAGCACTGCTGATTTGAATTGAACTTAACGCTATGAATTTAACAGCACAGGCTCAGTTTGTTAACTTTTCCGAAGGAGGGTCCCCACGGCGTGCCCACCATGCTGCAGACACCGCTGCGGGACGCAGCCAGCAGATAATGGCAACAGTGGAAGCGGCAGCAGCAGCAGCGTCCTCTTGCATTTATGATCAGCAAAGATTCAGGCAAGCCATGCAATTCAAAAGTAGTGCATTCTGGCTTTCAAGAAAATTTTGACATCCTCTCTTTTTTTTTTTTTTNNNGAGGGGGGAAGTTTCAGAAGTAGTACAAAAACAGAAAAAAAAAGGAAGATTATTAAACGCATTTTATATTATGTAACAGATTAATAACTGAGAGTATTTTTCCTTCCAGATACATAATTCAGCACTTCTGTATTTAAAGGCTGTATTTTTGTATCGATAGCAACGAAAGGACATCACCTGGTCACAAGTACAATTAGATACATTTTAATACCACTGCAATGCTGTGAAAGGGGGAATTTCAAAATGAGTCTTTTTTGTGTCCATTTGTCCGAGTCCTGAATACCTTCCAGGGAGTAAATGTCAAGATATATTTTTATTTGTGTAAAATAATTATGATATTAAAAATTAATAACCTCATGAGCTGAAAAAATGATTTCTTTTACCGTTGAAAAAAGCATCTAGATTAAAGCACTTCTCTGAAACAGTTAGGATACATTACTAACTAATTCCAGCCTGGCTAGAAACATTATTAGAAAGAAAAAAACCCAACAGCATAAGGTCTAGTTAAAAAAAAAATCTCAGAGAGGAACAAACAGTATTGATGTACGCTAGAGAGTGAAGCAAAAAGTGTTAGTAATGATACATAACTTTTGCTTTATTCTTAGGTGCCTAAATTATCTCTTAAGGACAAAATATATTGATCCTATTAGTATTGTTACTGATTTGAGATTCAAATTATTTTGCCAAATATTCAATTATTCATGATTTTCAGATGAAATTTCAAGAACAGTTGTACCAAAATGTATCATCTATTCTTCTTCTTATTTTTAGAAACTGGGGAAAAAATTGTTTACGTTATTTTAATGACATTCTATGTATAATGCTATAATTACATCACAATTAAATGAGCTCAATTCTATTTTAATTAAGAAGATAATCCTGAATCATTTTTTTAATAGAAATGTCTCACTATAATTAAACTGTTCAGAGGACATTTAAATGAATGTTGAAGAGGGAACCACACAAGCTGTAACAGTATATTCATAACAAATTTGCTCTGAAATTAATATTTAATTAATTTTAAAATACTTTATGCCTCCTATATAGTTGTCTGTAAATTATTTTAAGTTTCCTTTCACACTGATTGAACTTATTCATATTTTATTCAGTTCTCCCAATTTTTAATTGCATCAGAAAGCTCTGTGAGCACAGTTAGTGGTAATGTTCATGGGTTGCTAGAGAAACGTTAGTAAAGGGAAAAGTTCCTACTAGCTTTCTCATTAGGGTAACTAAATTTTAAATCACACGCCCACATCTTTTTATTAATTACTTGCCTGTGACAAACTAATGTCTCAACATACAATCTCATTTTGGTGCCTTCTAATATTTTAGATGGAAAGATAAGGGGTTTTTCCCCTCATTAGATTTTCTTAATCCACAATCGATAATAAATTCTTCCCAAAAGTGGGGATGGCACATGTCTACAACCCCCTCCTAGTTTTATGGTAGAAGGAAAACAGTGGCTTGTTGATTATTGCAAAAATATTTCTGATAAGGAAAAAAAAACAGAATTAATCAGTCACATGCAAATATCATTTCTGATTTTGCTGCATGCATATGCAATACATGCATTTCCAACTTTTAAAACTCAACCACTATTACATAAATCACAACTGACTTCCAATGCGAAGTAATTCTAGTTACACGTTTTTACCCCACTGTAGTACTCCATGCATGTCATTTCTTTTTGAGTTGCTGTGACATTATGTTGCATGAACTGCCCGCCAGGAAAAACACTATCACTTTTTTTTTTCCTTTGTACTTTTCCCTGAAATGTTCACAAAGTCCTTCAGAACACCAATCAAAGCACGAAAAAATAAAATAAAACCCAATTCCTTTATGAAAGCTCGATGACCTTTGACACCATTCACTATTTAGAAACCTGCAAAAGAATAGGTAACAAATATATGACTCACAAATTATCAATTATGAAAAATAATCTGGGGTAGAATGCTACACTAATGCAAAAAGATGGATTACTTGTCATAAACCAATAAAGCTTTTGTTTGTGAATCCAAGATCTCATTTCTTTCCTTCGTGTTGGGAAACGTAAAATGATTTTTAAACTGCATTAACTTAAAAAAACGCAACTATCATAAAGGTGAGTGCTGAAAACGCCTCCAGAAATAATCTGTTGGGTTTTAACCAGTTTATATGTCATATTCAGCTGTAAGTTCTAAAAAATGTAAGTCAGCAGAGGGCAGATCCGCCACCAAGCACTGGCAGCCCCGTGCTTCGGAGGTGCGCGGGGACCATCCACATCTTAGAGGGGTCCCGAGGAAGTGCCGCGTTTGTCATTGCCAGGCAGACAGCGGAATTTAATTAGTCCATAACCACGTTTTAGAGCACAGCCAGCCTGTTTTAAAGCACTCCTCCTCTGCCTTAGAATTCTTCAGTGTTCTGGGCTTACTCTGCTCTCTGTAACTTGCGGGAGGGGAGTATTTTGGGTTTTTAAGAGAAGAAATGTGAGAAGTAGCAGAAATAAAAATAAAATAGAGCGCGGTCTGGGAGCAGGGTGGTGCAGTGCCATCAGCCATCGAGGGAGCACCTGCGGAAAACCCTGCCCGGCGATGCAGCAGTGGCTGGCTGGCAAAGGACAGGATTGCTCCAATCAGGGGATAAACCGGAGATGCACTTTATTTCCACCCAGAAACCACAAATTCCCTGTTCAGCACTTTCCCCTCATTCTCTGCAAACTGGGACCGCTGCCTGTGGCGCAGTGTTGAGGGACACGTACCAGCAGGGACGTTAACGATGCTTATAACAATAATCGCTATGACTCTGGGTTCTAGTTTAATTTGTGTCCGGCTTCTCACGTACACCTTTTGCTCTGCCTCCGCCAGAACCCACGGCAGTCGCCTCCGGCTGACTAACTTTGATCTGGTCCGAGTCGAGACACCTGGTTTTAAACACCACCAGCTACCGGTTCCCAGCCATCCTGCACTGCGAGAAACAGTTGAACGATTTAATTAAAATAATTTAATTTAAATTAGGCGTGTTAGACATTGCCAGTGAGGGCGCAGAAGGGTGAGCGCCGCGATCCGGAGGCAATGAAGCATGTGAAACCAGAGATTCCCAGGTCAGGGATGCGCTCCCGGCTCCCGCTCCGGCTGGGAGACAGCCCCAGCTTCGGAAGAACGGGGGAGCCGGGGGGGGATTAACTGCTTTGTCACTCGCTAATGACAGCTGCCAGATGATGAGAAACCACATTAAGTTCTTAACTTTAACTTTTGCTCATCAGCAAGGTCAAACTCCGACAACCGGGTTGGAATTTTTTTCTATTAACTACACAAAAAAAAGAAAAGAAAAAAAGAGAAAGAATATGAAGAAAGTAGTTTGCGCGTTTCCTACGTAATCAGAATGTAGGGCAGCAAACAAGCACACAGCCCTAAAAATGAACTTTGGTAGAATAAAACACTCGATTGATTTGGACCAGCTTCAAGAGCACCATTTTGCAAAAGCTAACTTTCCTTTCCGTGCAGGACCAAGGTTTTAAACAATATCATTTCTTCCTATCAAATGCTGACAATCGGGAATCAACCAACAAAAGGGAAATTTTATTTAAACATTTTGACATCCTATTCTGCAGGAAAGTGGAACTTGAGAACAGCAAGGCTCTGCTAAATTTACTATGAGAAAGGGAAAAAACCCAAACCTTGCAGAAAAGGATCTGAGCAGCCTTCACTGTAACCCTTTGCTGGGTGGGCTGTTGGTCAAGGCGAAACGTGTACCGTCACTTTTGGGAAACTTGTGATTTTGCCATATTCTCCATACAGACAGAAACCTTACTTCTTTAACACTAATTGTAAAGCAAATTCAAAACAGACAGTTAATGGTAAGGCTGTAATGATTTTTTAATTTTTTTTATTTTTTTTTTTTAACCTATGGCTCTGATAACGTCACTTTTGGAAATATAATGGTCACCCAACCCTTTTACGGCTTTAACAAACCCTTACTGCTGCCCCCTCTTCCATACAATGTAGACTCTATTTGCACCCGTGCGGTACTAAATTACAGATAAAGTTACAGCAAATTTGTTTTCTCAAAAAAGCCGTGAGGCCTAATATCCCTGGAGTAATAACAGCCTTGTCTTTCCTTCCGAAGTGGAACTGGAATAGTTTTCCCCCTGAAACCGGCGTTCCTTCCCGCGACAATGGCCCCCTTCTTGCGGCGGTGAATGGGACGGGGCTCGGTTTGCAGGTGCCGGGGGGTCCGGCGGGGGCGGCCCCGCTGCGGTAGGTGACCCCACGCCCCAGACGGGGTTCTCCACCCCAAATAAGCACAGCGCAATCAATAATTTATAGAGACGCGTCTTGCTCGTGCCCTGGTGGAATCAAGGTAGCTAATAAAAACCCGAAGCAGCCCCGGAACAAAGCAAAAACGTCTTAAAAGGTGAAAAAACCACAACCCGCACCCAAAGCGACTGGTGTATGTGAAAGCAATACTGGCATAATAATGACCTACCAGCACACTAAAGTTATTTTCCAAATGCTCTAGCTAATAGACTGTGATGAATAAATAACTTTTTAATGTGTTTCACTGGAGTTGCACCAGGGAATATTAATATCCAGTATTAAAAACACTATTCAGATTGATGTGAAGCTCTAACGCTACAAGGACAGTGACATAACACAGAGACAAAGCTCGAACGAGAGATTTCATTAGTTACCTCCTCCTTAAAATAAATCACTCCAAAATGTTTCCGTGTTTACTTGCTACAATATTGTGAGACTCCTCCTAAAAGACGAAAATCAAGCACATTTAGGGAATAAGCATTTTGTGTTGTTAATGTGGCCTTACGCTGTTAATCATTATCTTGGGAAAATTATATTGTGTTTTATATACTAATACTACGACATTTTTATTAACTCGTAATCCCTCTGCTAACAGTGGTGCTTTAAGCAAGTAATAATTAAGATGTCAGAAATATTAGAAATACCCACTTTCAAATTTTTCAGTCATGTGAAAGGGATACAATATATGCTGGGACGAGAGGTTCTTTAAGGTGAAACAGCAAAAAGAATATTGTATACCAAGCAGAAAATACTCGTTCTTTCTTTATTAAGGAAAACAAGCTTAAATAATCATTAGCAGTTTCCCTTACAGTGCTGATCACTCATCTTCAAAGGAATTAGCTGATTTTAATCATTAAAAATACGCTTTTCCTGGAAATTGATGAATTTGTCATTGGAAAGCAGAGTTTCCAACGCGTACACCTGTGCCTTCTGCTCTGAGATAAGGAGATTTTCCCTCTCCCTCATAAACGGGCGCCAGGAAGAGACAGACCTCAGGAGAGATCAGAAATACCGCACCACCTCGCTTTATTGAGCTGAGAACAGCCCAGAAAGGAGCATCTCGGGCTAAAGAGACACCGCGCGTTCCTGCACTTCAGAACGGAGGGGAAATACAAGGAAACGGCAAAGACTCGTGCATTAGGCCTGCCAGGGCTACTCTGAAAGCAGAGATTTACCTTCAGCTTAACGTGTTTACCCCTCAAGTTACGATTCAGAGGAGATGCACTGAAAGCAGAGAATCACAGATATGCATTAATATTGCCTTGATTTTTTTTTTTTAATCATAGCTTTGCCGAGTATACGGTGCCGGTTCCTGTAGCAACGAATGCCAAATATGTACTCACTATATCAAAGCAGAATTAATTTTATCCCTTTTTGAGCACATTTCTTTGCTACCTTTTTATTTTTTTTAATAGGGTTAGGAAGTGTCTGTCTCTGTTCATTAATGAGCAGTGTCTACTTACAGAGGCCAGTCAATTAGGACTGGAATACAGGCACATCTAATCACAGCTACTATATGGCTGCGGAGAGAAAATCATGTCTCTGATTCAGCTGGCGCCACACGCTAATTGCCCAAGAAATTCCGATTGCATAATACCAGTTTTAACAGATAACTTTGCAGTCGCAACAATAGCTCTGAGAGCAGTGGTCAGTCTCAAATAAGCAACCCTAAATTATGCCAATTCTTTGCTTTTGCCAATCAGAGGGTTCTTCTTAAGAGTACTTGTATCTCTGGAACGCAGTCGGCATCTTGCAACTTCAGAGCTACCGTAATTGTGCTGGGGTTATCCACGGAAATGCACAAACCCCAAAGATGCGCCGTGCCGTTGCAAGTCTACTCAGTATCAGCTGCAGCCATTTGGCCTACAGTTATTAAATTGTTTTTCTCTTCAGTAACAATTCTGGTCCCAACGTTAGTTATCGCTACTGGATAAGTGTTAATACTTACTCTGGAATAAATAAAATCTACCAGTGAAAACAAAATAAACTGTGCTTTTAAATTATGTCTCCTTGTTTATTCCAAAGTTATAAACAGATTTTGGGATATAAACACCCATTATCTTTCTTTTAAAAATTAAACAAACTAAAAAAAAACCAAACAGCTGTTTACGTCAAAAGCTGTTTATATCAAGTAAGTGGCTATGAGGCTTTCGGGCTTTTTATTTCAAGGCCAACTGAAATTCTCCTTTCCTGCAGAAGTTAACTGACTTAAGAATGACACTTGGTAAAAAATTAACATTCCACCCATACTCTGAGTGTTTCATGTAATAAAAAAACCATCTAGACAACATTTTTTCTTGCATTAATACTTATAAAGGATCTTTGGGGCAGTTTTTGCTCCTCTTTATTTTGCTGTGACCAGTACAAAAAGTTACTGCAAGAGAGGCCATTGCAAACACCCAACCTTTACCAATAGCATGGATTACCAATAACGAGGATTTTCCTCACAACTTTGCAACCATCAGTTTGGCCTTTAATTAAGGAGCTTAAGTAAACTTTCTGCCCAGATAGTGACCTGCTCGACGCCTGAGGTGAAAAGGGGGAAAACATGTGGAAAGGTAGTTCAGAGAAGCATCATTTTTTCTGAAGGAATGGATTTAATCCTAATTCTTCAGGTACGGAAAACACCCTGGGTGGAAATAATGTTCACCGTGAGACAACTACACAATAAAGATAACGTTAATAATGTGCTGTGTATCTCGTGCCTAATTTAGAAGAAAAACCAAAAAAATATCAACCACTTGCAAATTTCCCAAGTATTCTTCTGTAAAATCACGCTTCAGCAGTTTGTCTGCTTGAAATAAGAAATAAAGGTGGTCTGCACCGTACCCCGAGAGACGCATTATCCCAAGCCAGGGACAGCTTCTCGTCCCACCGCCTCTTCATGCTCCCGCACAAGGAAGTTCCCCTGACTGCAAAAATCAGCAGCTTTCCTACTGTAGATGTAAATGCCCAGCTCCTTTGCAGGACTCTCCCACATGGATTTTAATGGAGTTCAGGCGAAAATAAAGCCTCTGCATGGGAAGTCCACCTCACACCCAGGAGGAAGGCAGAGGGGCCACAACAAAGGGGACAGCAGAACGGAACAGCCGTTTTTCGCTTCCATTCCCTGCTGTCCTGAGGGCAACAGAGTCATCATTCATCCTCCCTGCCAGCTCCGCTGGTCTGGGGTGTCAGCATCGCGAGCAGCATCGCCACCCACCCGTTATTGCCATGCTTCCAATGGCAATATCGGAAGCCCAATATTGGGGCTCTCTGGCCCAAACCAGCCACTTTCAGAATGCAGCATCTCTCTTTTGCCAAAAACGTAGGATAAAGCTGTGTGTTGCAGACAGTCCCCTTTTAGGAAAAAGGGACAAAACTTCCCCTGTAACTTTTGCAGTGGTTACTTAGGGGTATTTTTCTTTAGAGGCCTTATTTACAACAGCAATAAACCCAATTACTGTTAGTAATACAGCATGTGCGGCACTAGTATAAACAAAATAAGCTCTAAGCCTTTTTTTATATTAAAGGTCTGCATTTCACATTCTGCAATCAAAACTGAAATCATAAAATTGCAAGTTAAACCATATAAGCAGGACAAATATTTTCATGATGCATACTTGAAACATTACAAAGTGCTTCCACTCCAGTAAAATCCAGCATATTGAAAATTGCTTGGTTTTTCTTCATTCTTCCACCTAGGCACAGACACTTACAGTATCCCCTACCAGCTCCATACCTACTGAAGAAGCGACTACTCTGCAGGGATAAGCACACTGGAGATTCCTTAAGGAACATTAGCAAGAAAGTGGTAGCTTCGTTTCTGAACAAGCTGTCCTTTCTAAGCCTTTTGCACATCATCTTTTCAGAAGCTTCGAAACGTTGCTCCTGTGTTTGATTTTCCTTACTTGGGCTTTTCCCACTAGCATGCGACATTCCTGGTTATTGCTTCTGTCTTCACCTCACTAAAACTTTTTGCAAAACATTACATTATATTAACTATTGAATGGCCCAGTAAAATCAGTGCATCCCATAGTCCTTCCACTTCAAAGCAAACCATTAGAATGTCTACTGCTGCTAAAATAAAAAGGAAGTAAAACACTCTTTGTAACATGATTTTATAATGTGTTGGTTCTCGTACGACTCATAACTAAAAGATGATGGATTTTATAATCCAACCATGTGCACTATTTAAGTAATGGAAGTTCAAATGGCCAAGATTTCCTGCAACGACTGTGAAATACCAGTTTGGGAAGTCAATGACGATAAGGTACACAACTAATTTCTCCTTAGAACACCGGTACTGTATAATTATTCCAATTTAATATTAGTGCTATCTGAAGTCTTTCAAGTGCAAAGTTTTTTATTCAGGAGAGTTTTGCACACTCCAGAGGAAAGCACAAGTTGGAATATGTGATGGAATGTCCCCTCTCAGGACACAGAGACATGCTGGGTCCAACACGACCACCCTGAAACTCCTCTAGTGACACCAGGCAGCCGGGGATCGCCTCCAACACGGTCTGCATTATGGGAAATGTGCTCCAGACCAACACTGGAACTCATGCAGACTGGCTGCCCAGATTTCCAGTCACATCACTGCCTGCGGACGAAATGTAAGCTCATTTTTAGACCTTTTTGGGCAACACTAAACACTGGACTGTAACTAATTGTTCTGCTAACCTCTATAGTTTTTGATCAACCACATTTTGGTGCATCAGACCTTTTCGTGTACCAAGCTATAAGAGCATTCTAAAAGCTTTGAAAATCAAATACTTCCAGTGCAAAGTTGTCAGTTTTCTAAGTCGGGAGAAAACGAAAATAGGTGGGAAGAATGGTCTGGCAGTGAAGGGAGAAGTCCAAGGCTTGGGACACCAATGCTCTGTTCTACTGTGTATTTGCTGTTGGAGAAATCCTAAAAGCTCTTTACCTCAATTGGTCATGCGAAATAAGGAAAGAATTTCCCCACACTGCACAGGTGTTTTTGAGGTTGAACACTCAGGTTATGAGTTATGAAGGTTATGAAGAACTCAGATTGGAATCTAGGTAAGTACCTAAAATTGATATGCAGGTAAAATAAACACCAAAGGGAGCAAATGAAGTGTCTAAAGGCCTAGCTGGGGCCATTTAGACACCCTGGGGGGGGTACCCCCGACACCTGGATGGTGATGGCAAAAGTGACACAGAACCTAAGACAGACACATGCCCTCCTGGAGCAGCAGCTGGGCAGCACACAGGATGCTCTAGAGTACCGAAAACAACAGCAAATCTGCACTTAGCCAAAGAATCACACCGCTAACACGGTTTAGCAAGTACGCATTGCCTCTGTGAAGGAAGTAAAATGAAAATGATTCTTTAAAAGCAAAATAAAATAACAAAGGAAATTATTAAGCGTATAAATATTGCCCAGTCGTTCCCTGTATCGGATTTGCAAACACACGACATCCCAAAAGTCATCATAGTGCTGCAGGGGCCGTGGAGTGATGATGACACCAAGTATTTCCACACCAGAATGATTCTTCACTTGCTATTTTTAAGTATAGAGAGGTTTTTTAATCACGGCTTGTGCTGTTACGCTCTTTAGGTATGAAATTTAACGGATCCCAATGGTCATATATACCAGGACCTGGTACGTACCTCTTTCTTTCCTATCCCGCTTTCCCAAACCTGGCACACAGAAAGCTCAAATCCCACTGTATTTTTGCAGCATTCTCTCATTAGTTCTGCTGGTCTATAGAAAATTAAGAAAAGAGGAAACAGGACTTAGATCACTTTTCTTTTTGTCTGCTTTACTTCTGAAAAAAACCCAAAAGCACGGCAGTCTGCTCCACATTGTCTTTCCTGCTGGTGAAGATACAGCTGACAAAAAGCTGAAAGTGCAACCTGCATCAGAAATGAACCTTGTCCCTGGCTTTGCCACAGCCGCATCCCTTTACTGCTGCAAATCTCTCTTTTGAGAACAGGCAGTTTTGACAGTCAACAGGAATTTTTGGAAAGGCTTTTTCAGGATGAAGTTTTTGCAGCTACCTTACCAGCACTTCTTCCAATTTCAAATTCTAGACAACAGGCGGCCGAGGCAATCTGATGGCCCACTTCACCCAGGTTTAGTAAAAAGCAACTTGAAGTTTTTTATATATTATATTCTCAAAAATGGTATCAACAATGGCAAAAAGCTCTTAAATATATCTGCAAAATTCTGATTCTCCTACAATTACAGTGTGGGGGAAAAAAAAGAAAATATTTAATAACTAGCCCAAGTGTATTCCTACTCCTGACAGCGCCACACCAAGTCTCTCCCAAAACATAATCCCCGTCCTTCAGCTTCTCGTGAAAGTTACTTCTGAGATAACACAGCAGTGATCATTTCCCTTTTTAATAGGGAAAAGCTAAGCAAGTTGACAGAATTACTTTACTGTCTCATCTCCTCCTAGGGACCAGCTCTTTTTTTCTCCTGTTTCCTTCTCGGTTTCAATTAATTAGCATGACACCACCGCAACTAAGTGGTGTATGTGCAAGAGAACTAACACTTAATCAAAGGCCAGGGACACTATTATGTCATTTTCACACATGAATTGTGTAACGTTAGAAGACAAAGCGAAGGTGAGTTAGACCTGACAAATGGCTCGGAACCCGGGCGAGTCATTTTATCAATATTTCACAGCCTAAGAAAGAAAAGTACTTTCTGTGTGCACGCATACACACGAACAGAAAGATTCAGAGGAGCATGAGCAGGAATAGAAAAACCATGTTCATAGGAGGCTTTAATTTGAGGACGTACTGAAAAGTACGGGTGTGATCGGGTGAGGGTACTCTGCTTCCAAATGAGAAAGGAAACAAGTTTATTTTACGAGTAACAGTTAAACGTTCAAGCAGGCAATTAAAGTGCTTTACTGAGGCCATTTTGGGATACCAAACACTTTGAAGATTATATATTCCCTCATATTTCATGTTCAATGTTCCTCTAAGTAAAATATGTGGTTCCCTTTAGTTAGTCAGTTATGAATTGTACTTTAAAGGCAAGGGGACATTTTTGATAATGCACATCTTAAACTTTTCATTAAACTACCAAATTTAAATTCTACCTTTTTGTGCACTCTGACATTTTTGTCTGGCATTTTCATTAATTTTGCGACATACATAAATGTAGCTGAAATGTTAACTGATCAATACTTTGTCTCTCTCATGTAGCACTAGAGCGAAGCTCCCCAAGGACCACGCAGCAGTAGAGAAATTAAATGTGTAAAATATCAAATGTTAATGTTAAACACAGCAGCACTTACTGTATAACGACTGAAAAGGCTAAAAGAATTCCAAATGGACAGATGGTAGCACAAATTATCTACAATCACATTTAAAGATTAAAGTTTGTCCCGTAAAATAATTCATTGACTCACATTGAAGTGTGTCCTTTTACTGATAGCTCAGTTGTCCAATTATTTTTGTGCTCATTACAGTGAGAAATGACAGTATTGGAAAAAAAGAGTGTACACTTTTTCCCCCTACGTTGCACCCACTGACATCTGCAAGAACACAAATGTCTGGTCAAGAAGCTGATGGAAATTAGGCCCAATTTAGTAGACATTTCAGTGCCCACAGTAGATTAATCTAAAGAAAAAACATCCACTTTTGCATACTCTGATAAAATTCTCCTGGCTGAAACATACCGTATTAATTACTGAATGAAAAAATACATAAAAATTAACTGCTAAATAATCCAAAGGTCTGTTTTCAATACAGAAAATAATGTGAATTTACAACAAAGGCTCCCTCTATGCATTCTATTGTTTTCCATTGCATTTAGGTGCTTACGAAGCATAAACATTAACACGTAACACATTTTTGATCAGCCTCTAGACGTTACAGGGGTATATGCGATATAATAAAGCTGTATGGTGCTGAAACGTTAATTTAACATTGGTGCTATACACTTCCTTTATTTAACAGGAAATAAATATGAAAAAGGAGGAGAGAATATCAAATCTTCTGATGGCTCAAATTCAAAGTCATATTCTAGCCAAATCGACTTATGTTTCACGAGCTATTTACAAGTATCTTTCAATATCTGAAAAATAACTGCTAACAACACTTCACAATTATATTAGCATGAAAATATTAAAAATTATGTCTGGGTAGCAATTGTTCTTCTCTTGTGAACTACTAAGGCACAGGAGGAAAAAAAAAGGAGTCAAAACCTTAAGAAATTCAGGCAAAATCCCCAGTGAAGGCTATGAGCTTACGAAGTTCAACAGAAACAGGTAAAATACTGTTTATTAGAGGAAATGCATAATCTAGAACACTAAAACACTTAACTGCTAGGCTGCTGTAATTCTAGGTCCAGCAAGGGCAACAACAGCCATTGAGCTGGTGCCTTTGGACAGACTTGAGAAAGAACCATGCCAAGACTTTAATAAAGCATTTCTTTCCTTTCCTAAAATGTCCCAAATAATGTAAAGCTTTGAGACAGCTAAGTTCTGGAGCATAAATAATCAGCAAGCCCCTTCAATGCACACTTTTAGTCTCAACGCCCAACATGGTGACTCTCAAAGGAGAACGACTTCAGAAAGAGCTTCAGTGAACACGGTAGCACGGGAAGAGCACGAAGCAGACAACTGTGGCTTATTACTCAAGACTTTCTGTGGGTTTCCAAGAGCAGTCCTCCTTTCCAGATCTCTGATTAATTACAACTAACCTCCTACGTTTCTGAAAACCGAGCTAGCCTGCCAGAATTTCTTCACCTGTGGTCTTCTGTAACAGTAGCCCCATAAGAACACGGGGGTAGGGACATGGGGTGAGGTACAAGAAAAGGGCACCAGTAACTGTAACGCCTGTACCTGGGGCAAAGGGAGATCTGAAAAACCAGCTCCCACATACGTAACTTACGTGAAATGGCTGTAAACCTGTGTTGTGATGTTATCCACCAAGGTACGCCTTCCAATCTAACCGGAAGGAAGAAATGGTTAGTTTAAACGTTTACTTCTTGTACATTTTTTATTAGTCTGCCTACACAGTTGGAAACCTCCAGAACGGCCTATTTCTCAACTCCTTTCTGGCATTGACATTTCACTGTGACATTCTCCAGCCTCTGGGAGACAACTCCAAGAGGAGATACGACTTGTATGATGAAAATGATACATAGAAGTACAGCTTTTTTATAGAATCTATTAAATTCCAGCATAACCTTAGTGCAAGCATAATTCAGCATTACACGTGCAAGTGAACCACTCTCAAGATTTTTCAAGGACCTATGATAGTTATGAAACTCCAGAAACCATCTAAATCCAAAGTTTATGACCACAAAATAAGTTCATGTAGATTTGACTGAGCTAAGAAAAACGTATCAATGTTTTCATAGAAACATAGAATCATCGAATGGTTTGGGTTGGAAGGGACCTTAAACACCACCTAGTTCCAAACCCCCTGCCCTGGGCAGGGACACCTCCCACTAGTCCAGGTTTTGCCCAGCAGATTTGATCCTTGGACAGAATAACATCAGGTTGAAAAAGCACCGGATGTCCTTGCATGCAGAGCAGGAACACATCTGTGAAGTCACAGCACTGATGCAGATGTAATTTATCCATAACAACCACAACCACCATAGAGCAACACAAATACTAAAAGGAAACTAAGAAAAGTAGGCTTTATTTTTATATATATGTGTGTGTGTGTGTGGAATATATGTAAAAATAAAAGCAGGAACACGCTTCTACTGCAATACACTATAACTACAATAATGATGTATACTGACGATAGGCCTCCCTGCTCAAATTCTGCATTGTATGTATTTCCAACTACTTATTGTGACACCGAATTTCTTATATGATTAGAAACAAGTACGACTTAACAGACACACAACTTTTTCCATGGCCACAGCAGCGCACCACAAGACAGACATAATTTATATTTGCCCCAAAGAATACGATGCCTTTCCGTTTCCCCTTCTTCCACCGGCAACAGGTGGGTGTTCCACATCGGTATTAAAATCAGACTTGGACAGATGAGTATTTACTACCTGAAGCAGTAATAGCAACGTGAATGTTTGCATTTTACATAGAAAACTGCATTTTCCTATGAAATTTTGATCATTTTAAGCTGAAATAATGACAAACCATCTTTACCAAGTAAACAGTGGCAAGTCTATTTAGACATCGTGTAGCTCCAAAGACATCAGAAAAGTGTAAGAACCCTAAGAGTTTCAACAGCACATGTATCTCCTGTACTCCTGATGAACATTGTGACCAAGGACCAAGAGCTTGCTGCCATCCTGTGACAGGCTACAGGGGGGCTCAACAAGTCACTTAGTACAAATGAAGCCCTGACAGAAGAAACCTCCTGCAAAACAGCATGATTTAGTGACACACAAAAGTACCTCAATTTACTGCTCCAGTGCAGGTCCAATGTCTGGTTTGATTTCTCCAAATTTGAGGCACCTGAGCTTCAGGTACCCAAGCCAGGTGCGCTGCCACCACACTCCCCACCTTACTTATTCAAAGTAAGACCAAACCCATTCCCTGCTCATACTTATGGTGGAGAGGCCCAAAACTTCAGTATTTCAGCTAACTTAATAAATTCAGATGTTCCAGAAAGTGTGTCCATACATATGTTTTACTCCTGGTGGGACTCCATCAGGCTAAAAACAAACCAGGACTCTGGTCTTGTTTGTAGGTCATTTTTTTTTTTTTTTTAAATAAAAAGATACTCCTCTGGGAAACACAATCGAATCTATGATTCTGCTTGGAATTTTCCAAATTTAACAGAAAAATAAAAGTTAGTATTAAAGAAGCTAGTGTTTATGGAGAAATAGCAGTTTCCTTTAACACAATAAAAATTAATTCACTAAAACCTGAACTATGACCAGAGCCTGATATCTGAAAGGTACTAGTCTGCTTGCATTTGTGATTTTAAAGTTGGAGGTTTTTAAATTTTGTTTTGTTTTTTAAACGAAGAACACTAAATCGTAGTAAGAAAGCAACTATTTGGGTCCAGAGTTTTGTACTCCTAAAAAAGTTATACGTGTAACATGTATTTATAGGTGGAGGACAAAATAACACTGATTTTATATTCATGAGACGTAAAAGCATTCATGAAACAGTCAAAGTAAGTTTTAGAATAAATATGCAATATACAAGGGGGCTAAACAAAATTTAACAGAAGTAACGTGTGAGGAGCTCAAGATATATCATTCATAGTTCACTGACTGCACTTGAGTTGTATCACTTGCTTATGTGATTTGTACAATTGTAAATGAACAAAAAACCCACCCTACCTTGTTTGTGTGACCTTTTAAACTCAATTACTTTTTTTAAAAAAGTGAATAAACATTTGTGTTATCTTCATAATGCGAAGTTTTAAATTAAAAAAAAAGTATCAGAAACTCTCACATCAACACTGTATTATCTCTCAGAACACAAATACACCAAGGTGATTAACAATAATACAAAGAAGATCATACCAAAAAAGCAGCAAGACTTCTTGGGGGAGAATCCCAGTCAAAGCAACTGCTAATGTAGTAGGCGGCATTTATGAGCACCATGATACAACGCTTCGTCCGGATGAAGTTTCTTACCAGTAGCTGTTAAAAAGATGAAAGAATGAAAATATTTCAAAACCCCAAAAGGTTCAGAAGAGGTTCATGCTTACCGTATTGTCATTTTTAACTTGGGTGAAGACTGAGAAAATAAAATGTTAAACTCTCAAGCTCACAAACAGAGAAAGACAGTTTAAAATTTGAGACTTGGAAGAGAGAAAATTTTAGTTAGCCATGTCAATTGATATTTGTTGAATTTAATTCTAAAGACACAAATTGTTGTTTTCATTTCCACGACTGTAGACCAATTCTAAGAAGCCACTTGCCAAATTTGACAAATGATTTTGTTACTAAGATTTCAGAGTTGTATTAAATTGGCAAGACTTGCCCCCTTCTCAATTATTTAGAAAATTCTAGCCTTTCTTAATAAAACGATGCTGTAGGACACTAACCTGAAACCATGCAAAATTACCGCTCTAATCTAGATAAGATCACCTACAACCTGTTACATCCAATTTTTCCTTCCTTTGTAACAAATCTGTCTGCTGTGATGTCTTTTGACCACCACATGTTTTTAAGTATTTATCACTGTAACTTTAACTGCAGACAGTTTTAATCTACATAGTGATGAAACACAACAGCGCTGGGTTGTCATTCAAGAGAATACCCTTAAATCCTCTAAAATGGCAATTCACTTGACCAAAAAAAGTGAATGAACCAGCGAAACATTTATGTATTGAATAGCATAGAAAACGCTAGGCAGGTAAGACACATTCGCTCTCAGAAAATGTGGATGTTTTAAACGGCAACCACACCAGTCGCACATAAATATTCCTTCTTCCCCTGCCCTCCCCCCAGTGGTATTGTGGTGAGGTGTCTCATACAAGCTGATTTAAAAAAAAAAACAACCCAAAGTGGGTATTTAAAGTTTACTCTTCCTGCCACCTGCAAGAAGCTCAATGCCATTTTCTGTTATGAAAGTGGGGAGGAGAATTAATCCTGAAGAAAAGGCCTTGATGTTTCCTTGCTGGAATCATAGTGCAAAATGCAGCTTTAGTAACTGCATTGCTTACAACAGTAAAGAAGGAAATGTTTTGCCTCTTGAAATCTTTTTAAATGAAATACATCATACAACTGATAAAAAATTCATCCAGTGGATAATTTAAATTATGCTCAAGTCTATAAGCTTCCAGCAAAGTAAAAACCAATTTTGAGGCCTTTGCCTTTTCACTGCAAACAACAAAAATCTTATTCCCACAGTCCAGCCAAAAGCCCAGTTCTCTCCATATAAAATACATCATTTGTGGAACATGAAAAACTGGATTATAAGTAGTTCAAGTGGAGAAAAAGCTAAGATGTGTGTTGAAATATTTTTTTACCAAAACATTAAAACTGTGTGTAGCGAAAATATCCAGAGAAAGGAGAAAAAGGGTCCAGACATTTCGTACCCGCAGGACTCTCCAAAGTAATAAAGAGTTTTAATCTGCCCTCACCTTTGATTCAAACCTTACTCAACTAACTTATTTATAATTTGTCTAAAAGAATGCTGAAAGAGTTTTTACTCTGCAACAAATGGAGATCTTTCGGGTCAAGGTTAACAGCAAAAATTTATGCAAGACTTAGTTTACATGCACCTGTGCTATAATCTGATATGTGTGGAACCTGATGGTTTCAACTGTGTTCTTATTCACGTATTTCATGGAAATTAAGCTGCAATTTAGAGAGGAGACACAATAAACCCATGTATTTTGTTTCTGCCTTTTCCGACCTTTCATATTCTTTTGTAAACAGGTAATGAAAATGTTATTCTTTACCCTTAGTAGTATGATACCAGATATTTGGATGTGCACACTTGATATTAAGGCTTTTGGAAAGGATTAGTATTTCCTTACTCTTTACCTGTTTAGACAGTCTGTTTTCCTCTTCAATGTACTTCTGTTCTTTGGGCATTAAGGTTCGTATGCTGGCTTTCACCTGCACGTTAAAACGCGTGTCAGTATTTCAAGCTCGCTCGCTCCTCATTAATAACACATGCTTCAATTTGCAAAAAATTAGGGAGTCTGAGAGCCGGGGCGGCCAAGCCCAGCGACAGGAGGGTCAGGAGCTGCTCGCCCGAGCGGCCGCCGCCGCCACAAAAAGAGAGGCTGTGCCAGGCAGCAGCGGAGGACCGTTCTGTGGAACGCATCAAGGTTTAGAGAAAATGAGGGATGACAGAAATTCTCTACAAATCGGGAACAAAAGCTTTCATGAAACTGAACTCTTTAGCGGTACAAAAAAGCCAAAGTTAAGACTTACAGCATTAAAAATCACATCTATTTCAAGATAGATGACCCCCTTTGTTGGCCCTGTCAGCTGCTTGTTTTTCAAGACGTAGGCTTTCTGTTCACCATTTTGAATCTGCAGGAAAAGGACATGACAGCCGTCTGTCTCGCGGTCTCCGCTGAATACCCCCCCGGCGACCCCTGACCCGCGGCTGCTGAAACTGACAGAGAACCCAAAACAACTGTGGCAAGTCTGACAAGTACCTGTTCATTACCAGGACCGAGTCTGTCAGGAAAAATTAACTATCATGGGATTCAACATGGCCGTGAATTGAGTATGTTAAAATTTTAGTGTTCTTATTACAGACCTTGGTTGAGAAATGACAGACACAGAGCTGCAAATCTTTTTTTTTTCCCCTTTTATTTTTTTATTTTTTTTCCCACCCCCCTTCAGCAGGAAAAATACAGGGCGGTATGTCAGGTGAATGAAACTTACAGACAGCAGTGGTATAGCAACTTTGCCTAGGAAGTCAGCGCTCCGATCGCGATCTTCGTCATAAACTGTCACTTCGAGCACCGAGTGGATGTCTTTAATATTGCTACAAAGGGAGAAGCACACACAGAAGAGGGAAGAAGTCACCTACGCCAGCAGGTACCAAGGACAAAAGCGTGAAAGGTTAGCAAAAACAGATTTTTCCAAGCCACGGCAGAAAGCAGAACTTCAGTAAATGAGGCACCCCTCCGTATCACCGAAATGATTTCCAAGGGCGGCAGCGGTCGCTCCCTTCGCTGCCAGGCTTTCCCGGCAGAAGTTTTCCAAAGGATGTGGCTTGAAATCTCCCACTTGGGGTTTGGGCCACTGGAGCCAGGCTGGGGATTTACAGCCGCCGGACACAGGGCTCTGCAGAGCATCCCTCACACACCGCGACCCCGCAGCAATCCTCACGGCAAACAACAGCAAGGCTGTCGGTTTGTCAACGAAAATAGTAACGGGCTGCACAAGCACACCCTTGCTCAGAGAACAAGCTCTTTCATCCTAAAATCCTTGCCTGATTACAAACATGCAACAGCCATTGCAACAAATTAGGAACAAGCAATACAAAATGATGCATTTTTCAGCTGCTCCTGCTTTTTTTGCCTGGGAGCTATTAAAACGCTCCACCGCCATGCTCAACAAATGTCACTGTACAGTGTAAACTCTCCAGTGAAAAATTCACATTCCTTATTCACAGAGAAAAACAGAATTGTTGTAGAGAACTCATCTTTGACCAAATGGCTGATCCAGGAAACACAAATTCAAGCAAAGCACTGTAACTTCATTAAAATATACCTCTCCAGATGAATCTGGATTGCTAGACCAAAATTAATTAACAAATCTGAGGATAAATAAAATAGTCAACGTGAATATACACAGAAGAGCAGTGAAAACTCTCCTTCAAGGCCCTTTGAGTTTTTCTATCTGATTCCTTATTAGTCTTTTGTCTCCACAAAACCTGGCAATTTCTGATGCAGAGAATACTGTCGAGCAGTAGAGGTTGATTAGTTATTGGCTCTATTGGTAGATAATTAAAAATAAATTACTGAAGAATTTAGCGTGGTTTTGCAGATACACAAATGAGAACTACGTTAATACGCTAATGAGAAGTACAATTGTTGTGAGATTTTTTCTTTTGTTCCAAGTTCATTCCTGAAAGCTCACTGCAAGGCAAGAAGGGCTACGGATGCCAAATATATGAATGACAAATTTAGATGGGGTGGGGGTGGGGGTGGGAATTAAAATCAGACTGTGCTTTGAGACCAAGAGCAAAACATAGTATTTTTATTTATGCTGAAGTGAAGTATGTGTACACAAAGCTAAAGCTTCTACTGGTTTTGCAGGGGTTTGTTTGCTGATTTCTGCAGCAGGGAAACCTGCCACTGATTGGTTTTCTGCTCGTTGGTGTCACACTGCAGGCAGATAGAGAGAAGCACGGAGAAAACGGCAAGACGGAGGAAAGAGCAAGACAAGTAACAGGAACGTTTTGTTTGTGGAAGACTTTTTCAGAATAACCGAAGGATAAAAAAAAAAAACCAACCGCATCGCTTCCCAATAAACTAAATGTTTAAGACTGCACTTTACCCAACCGCAGCATTGTTCTAGTGTGATACTACACGGTGGTGTGAGAAGTGCAGTTGGTAAATGGAATGAACAAGTGGAAAGCATCTGATCATAATTGAGAAAAATATGAATGCACTTAAAATTACTTCCTTTATATAGTTACCTAATGTTCATCAAACAACCGCATTTTAATCACAATATCCTTTTTTCAACCCAAAACTTCAGGGCCAAATCCAGTGTGATGGATTTGGCCCTTGAAACTCTCACTGAAGCTGGCAGGGGTCTGGAGTGCTTATATACCTGGCTTCCAAGAAACAGTATTTGCTTTTTTGACCTTTAAAGTGGTACCTCTTCTCTAATTTTTATCATGTTTTTAATCCTCAAAAAAGTATTCAGCGGTTCGGTTTAGACATATCAGTATGTCATCACCATCTTTCTTCAGAGCCAGCAGCAGGTATCTTTGATTCACACACTGCCTTCAAAACACCCTCCCCCCAAAAAAAACCCTGCAGCCCCCTCCAAACACTCACAAAATCCAAACACCTACAATGTGAAGACTTTGTTCCATTCTGGGTTGAGGTTCTTGTAGACGGTATGTGTCAGCAGTCTGTCGTTGTTCAGTTCAACTACACAAAACGGGTCACTTTTACCTAGAAGAGAAAATTTGGAACAAAACTTACGAACTAAGAAAACCCACCATGAGCAAGGTTTAAATAAAAATTAGTTTTGGTTGTTTTTTTTTTCCTTTTCCTAAGCTGCATTGTAATTCTCTCAGGAATTAATTCATGGAAGTCCTGTGGTCTGCATTATATTCAAGATGATCATAACAAGCTGTTCATCTCCATAATCTATTAACATTCTTCACTAAAAGAACATCTTTTTTGTCTTTAAAAAAAAAAAAAAAGAAAAGAAAAGAAAAAAAATCCCTATACAGACTTTTCTGATGAAAAAACAGCATGTTCCTAAAAGGTGCCAAGCACCCTTCTGAGACAGCTAAGAGAACTTTACATCCCACATTGACTGTAATGATAACATAATTAGAGCATTTTGATACGTAGGAAATGTATTATTCCATACTATTTGTAATAACATAGCACCTATGATACTTATCCAAAGATTACTATGCCTTACATGTTTCACGCTGTACAAATCCTCTCCCCAAAATCAAAAAAACCTTAAAGACAGTCTCAGATAAAAGCCTAACATCAGAGAAAATGGGCAAGTACAATTAAACAATGAGACGATATCAGCTGGAATGATGGGCTGTAGTCTCAGCACAGCAGAAGCTCAAACGCGGTGGAGATTTTTGTATACATTAAAGCACAATGAAGTAGCTTCGCATATATTTACAAGAAGGTCCCCCAGCATGAAAGCCACCACAGGAGAAAGTATGAGGATGCAGCTTTGAAAATGTAATATGTAGATAATGGACGCGGTATCCTACACTGGATATGGAAGTTGCTTTTTTTTTTTTTTTTAATCTAAAGAAAAAGAATGGGGAAAGGAACTCTGTGTGTGTGTGTGTGCCCCTGAATGTGAAATAAGCAGCTCATAGCTGATGACTGCAGGTGAGCCGTGCTTAGATACCAAGCAAAGAGCAAGGAAAAACACATGAAACTCATACTAAGCTTTTTCTTAGATATTCACGAGGTCAAGATTTGTATTTGGAAAGCAGAAGAGGGAAAGTAGACACCCGAATCGTGTGCTTAACAGCAGTCTGCTTGTGTAAAAAAGGATCTCTCCGAAGAGGGAGGAAGCGAAAGAAGGGAAGATTGATATCTTCAGGGTTTCGGGGCAACCCTGAAATTTCCTGGAGGGGTTAGAAGGTGTTGCGAGGAAGATCATCTGAGGAACAGCTATGATGGAAGCTGCAGTGATGAAAACATGAGGGGCATGATGAGAAGACAGTTGCAATAAAGAGGCAATAAAGGGAAGAAATCATAGTGTGGAGTAAATTATTTAACTCATATTTCAAATTATGACAGTAATGACAACCACTATAAATGCTGGCCAAGATGGAGAGATGCTATCCCTCCTACCTATTTTGATTTCATCCAGTAATTCAAGAGAACAACCTTTGCCTTTGGCACAGAATACAAGTGTATGCATTATTTTCATGTAAGGCTGCAAACATGTAAGTAGAAAGCCATAGAATAAATTGCTGCTCCCAGAACCCAAGGGAACTTTCTCCGACGAAAATTAACAACCGAGTTGCATACTACAGAGTGGCTCGCTCTTGTTTTCTTTGGACAACAAAGTGTTCGAAAGTTATTGAGTGTTGGCATTGGCCTTCCACAATCAAATCTAGCACACTAAGCAATTGTATTTCACAATGTCTTCAATAACTCCGTAATGCTTTCTCATGCATTATAAGAAGCCATAAATTGAGCAGCTCAATGGGGCTACATTAATGATATTAGGGAGGCATGTAATTTGTTTCATACCTTATACAAATGACAATGAAATCAATATTTAGACAAAGCTGTCCAGGGGTCACATCTCCCAAACTGCAGTATTGATTCAGACTACATCAGAGGTTAATGTGCATATTATTAACTTTAATGATAAAGAACAATTGTTTTAAACACATTGTGAATTACAGTTAGAGTTGATGTTTACCTTCTCTAGAAAACGATATACCGCTGAATCTTTCCCATTAAACTTGAAAAATTATTAATTCATTAGTCAGCAGAGATGGATGTATCACACATCTCAATATTCTCCTACTTCAGAAGCCTAAAATGTGGATGGAAACTTAAACAATCCCTATTTAAGTTCTTTGGGTTTCAGTATTTGAAAAAGAAACACCCAGAAGACAGGTAAAATAACAAGGCAGAACTGTCACGACAGGTGAGCTTAGTGATATTACTTTATCTCCTTTTTTTTAAAGTATCTTCAATCATATTTGCATATGATGGTACAATGTGATTTGTGCTTATTAATCGTATACAGACAGAGGAAAATGCACCGCAGTGTCTGAAGGCCATCTTCTGTAAACACAGAGAAGGTATTTACTACATTCATTTATTTTCTGCATCTGTCCACATGCACTTTTTCAATGACTCTCCTTATAGATTTATATGGATATCAATCCACTTAAGAAAGCTAAATAATATGTAACATCAGTCACAGAGGTCCTTGATCAAACCAAATGGTTTTCAGAAATAAAAAAATCTCCCTCTCACAGTCAACTTTTCATCTTTCCTCCTCCCATAACTTGAAAACAGTTTGAGACCAAATTTGAGTAAGAAAATATTGTGAAACAGTACAAGGGAAATAATGGTTGACAAGTAGAAGTTTCCCAGCTACGAACATCTCTACTAAGGAATACTGTTTTTACCGTATGAGGATGTTATGAAGTTCCCATACGCAAAGCCCTTCACCATCGCCTATTGGCACTTCTTCCGTATGCTAAACCACTCATAACCAAGATGGGTATCTGAAAGGCAACACCCTTCGCTGACATGCTAAACGTATGGTATGTGCAAACGTTGTTTGGATACCAACCCAAATAAGTGAACATGATCCAGAAAGACAAAGCCAGAGCAATGCAGAAGTACTTGGTGAAACTCATATCCATCTGTCATCTTTCAAGTTCTCATTATTAGAAAGAATAACTGCAATCTTAACTCTCACTGACAGCCATGGCAACCTGCTGCATTGCAAGAGTGTTCAAAATAATGGGATTATTCCCAATGAAAGCCTTAAGAGAGCACTAAAATATTAAAAGAAGGTGTCCTTAGGTCTCCTTGGTCTCTAGGAGGACCAACGATATCCAGGAACCTAGAATATCACTATATTATTCAAAACCCATACCTTAAGCACAGCACATACTTCAATCAAGGCAGCCTCAGACAACTTCTCTCTAGTTAATGCAACTGGCAATTTCAAACAAGAGAGAGACAAATGGTCTTCCTCATTTTTATAAAAAAGAACCACATGTGTTCAGAAAAGTATGTTGTCCACCTAGCAGTTCTAAAAGTACACTTACAAACCTTGTATTAGACTTGTGCTGCCAAAGCTCAATTACATCATTCTAAGTTATGTTGTCACCACCAGTACACCTTTCACTACAGACCAAATCACGACTGTCATGTATCACCGTAGAACACCTGTAATATGTCAAGAAATTCTAACCAAATCCCTGTGTCTACTGAGAATCTTCCAAAGAGCTCCCTGCTCCCTGCCTTTTGTAGGCCTCCAGCTACCATTCCAGTGACTTTAGAGGTACTTAACCCTATTGATCAGGAGGACAACCACAAACTTCTCCCGAACGCAGCCCTGAACGTGTGCCCAGTGCTGGTGGTAAGGCGACCACCACTTGTGTAAGGCACTCACACATTAAGAACATGCTCCCAGCACCACAAAAAACCAGCACTTACAATTTTGAGTAATTATTTCATGACCTCAGTAGGACTAATCACTATTGCACCTAGCACTGTTTGAAGGAATTCATGAGACAAGCAGGTAGTAAAACCAGCAAAGTAGACCTTCCCATTGACTGAAATCAGATCTGCAGCACACCTTGGTAAGAAGTAAAACAAATCTCATTAATCCATTCTGTTGCTGTAACGTCTCATGCTTTTTGGACTCTACTTGTACAGTCCTACGGGTTCCTGAAGTGACAGCAGTAAAGTCCTAATTTACATATTATGAATAATAATCTGGAAGGGAAAACAGCTTCTCTTTTGACGGATCTCCCTCACCCTTTTCCCCCTTTACACATTACACACTGGGACTATCTGAGAACGTCCCCTAGAAGGAATTCAATTTTGTAATGTAAGGTCCCACTGGAAAAACCTGAATTTTCCCATTTTATTCACCATGCCACACACTGCATCTAGTTTGACAGACATCCTTGTTTGTGCTACGCTGTATTGCATTTAACCTTTAGACAGTTAGTGAGACCAAAGCACAAACTAAAATTACTTCACTTAGACCTAAGTGAAGTACTTTACTTCAATCAGCACTGTGTTCCTCACGTTGCACACTATACACACCAGAAAAAACTTCTTTACGGTGAGGGTGCCAGAGCACTGGGACAGGCTGCCCAGGGAGGGTGTGGAGTCCCCTTCCCTGGAGACTTTCAAGCCCCGTCTGGATGCAGTCCTGAGTGATGTGCTCTGGGCAATCCTGCTTTAGCAGGGGAGTTGGACGAGATGATCTCTAGAGGGCCCTTCCAACTCTGAAATTCCGTTGACTCCGTGATTCCGTAATTAATACTTCTTGTACTTCTTTTACTTGTCACCTAACTTCTCGGAACCACCACGTGCCCCTGGATGAACTGTGCACCCATCAGCTCAAACCAGCCCAACTCTAGAACCGTGGCTGAGCTGCCAGAGAGGCTGACCAGGAACTAGAGAGGTCTTATTTGTTATTTGCTTCAAAACTCAAAGTCCCCCACCGCCCAGGAAGACCTTCACAAAAGAAATGCGGTCAGTTCCGAGTTCAGAGTCATTACCACAAGGCTGGCCACTGGAACAACTTTTTTCTCCTTCAAGTATAAAAAATACACTTTTCCATCATGCAAAAGAGACCTAAATAGTGACTATTTTTAATTGTGTCTCAAAGTATTTAGAAAATCAAACCAACAAAACCTCAACATCCACACAATTTTAGCTTCTAAATTTTCTTCTCACGTAGCTACAGCACCACCTTGCCAAAGAGTTTTGCCGTGTTTCTCACTTGGAAAAGTTTGGGAAAGGCCCTTTCCATCAGTTCAAAGACCACAGGACTTCCACACTTGTTGATGAGCTGGCTCTTTATGCTGGAACTCATCAGCAAGCAGCAGAGATGTTTGGTGGCTCGTGAACCCTTGTGAACTGATGTTCTAGGGCTGGTGGATGGGTCTCGGACACGGGCCACTCAGCCCATCTTCCAGGCTGGAGGTGAGCGAGTAGCTGAAACAACAAAATACTGGGCTTCATCTTAAATTCAACTCCAAAATTACTGCCTTTTCACAAGAGATTGAATAGTATATGACCAATTCAGATGCAAGTATCTTTTGTTTGTATAAATACGAACTTTACCTGAACACTAGAGCTGTCAAACTGCAATACAGTATAATTCATATTTCTGCCCAAGTTAAACAGGTATTTCCTTCAATGGTCCTGAGGGCGAAGCTGTCCAATAAAATTTTTTGATTCGTGGTAGATTGTATTCCCAGCAAAAAATCATGTTGGAGCCCTGTAACTCTTCCAAACAGGAACTTCAATTCAACATAGTTACACTTTTGTACTCACTTTCTATCTCTGCTTGTACACAAATAGGAGTTTTTCTTGATGAAAAGCTATCAAAGCTTAAATTTACATTTCTTGCTTGCCATGTTTTGTACAAGTTAAACTGTTATGTCCTTTTATTATAAAGCTCTACGAAATACATGCATTTGTCTCCAGAAAACTGCATGCCATCTGCATATTATTTGGTTAATATTGTAAAAAAGGAGACTTTAGCAGACAAACATCTGGAAACATACATATTTTATGCAGTAAGATAACTCCTTGTTTTAGACGGGAAAGAAACACCTGTGTACAGTCATAAACATCCCGCTTTTCTGTTATCGATCTTTAAAAATCCAGCTTGTAGGAAAGAAAATAAAACATCAGGAAGACCATCAGTCATCGTAGAACGACTCTTTCTTTCTTAATCAGAGCTGCCATGGACTCCTGCAAGGAACTACCATTGATGCAATTGCTCTTCAGAGCAGTTGCAAGCGAAGGAGCAGGTGGCAGACCTACCTGTCCCCTGAAATCTCACTGCACTTCACAAGGATTAACCCACAAGGGCCATCAGACAGCATGGGGCTAGCTCCCCGTGAGCCCCATGGAGATACTCTACCTTGGCCAAAGAAAGCATGCATTGCTTCAGTATATGTCCAGGGACACAGATAATTTCTTACCTTTGTTTCTTCAACAGTTTTCCCAACAAAAGGGACCACATGGCAGGCTACATATGGATTGGCACTTAACATTTACCTGCCACCGATCAGTCTGTAAAGCTACATAAACTGATAGAAAGACAACTCCAGCACTGGCTAGACCATGAACTGCTTTTAAGCGGATCACTAACTTTATTCTGAACTATTACCTGAATTTTTGCATTGTTAAAATTACATTATCCAAACTGAACTGGAATGGCAAAGACTACTAAAAATGTTCTGGGTAGTTAAAAAAATTAATAGGAGATTTCAATTTTTGCTTTTAAAAGTCAAGTTCACAGACCACAACTTTGCAAAGTTCAACCGAGTTTAAAGCGGTTATGAGAGCTGAAATATTGTTTGAATATTTCATAGGCTATTATGGCTCTCTCCTACTGCTGGCCGTGCCTGTCCATTACGGATCTAAGTCCCCACAGCCAAAAAAGGCCTTTATTTTTGGGGGAAGACAAGACAGCCAGTTCATGACTCTGGGGGGCAGTGCCACTCATGCAGACGCTAATGTCACTAATGTTGTTCCGAGCTCCCTGCCAGCCAGCTGCCTGCAGCAGAGCATCCAGCCTGACCTTTGGCCAGGAGGAGGAATGGCTCAATAGCTCCAGAAGCCGCCTTATCGAATGGATTAAGTGCAGGACCCAAGCCAAATGCCAGCTTTGACAAGGACTCGCTCTGTCGGCCTCAGCCGAGTCAGTTAACCTTTCTTAGTTTTCCATCTTTAAAATGGAAATGATGACTCCTCTCTAACAGCGCTGCTGCAAACATGCATTTGAAGGGTATCATGAAAGCGTGAGATACCTTACCCGGCGATTCAGTGTAGTGACACAATCGCGTTAAACTCATTTCCACAGGATATTTACTGGGGGGGGGGGGGGNGAAATGTTGTGGGGGGGGGGGGGGAGGAGTTAATCATCACAAGTCCTCCTTTCACTGTATATTTAATTCTAAAAACTATGGTTAATCAGCAACCTATCTAAACATCCTAATTTTTACATTAGTATCCTAGAACTACTTTTGTTAAAAAAAATTAGTTTCGCAGTACAAGATATTGGACTGATGTCTTCAGGCAACCGACGCAGGCAGGACCAGGTGAGATTTTATCTGCCATAGGAAACTGCCCATCTAGTAGATTTCTGTACTTTGTGAAGATAATTCAAGTGTATATTGAAATCTGGTTTCACTAATTGACAGAGCAAATTACTTTTGGAACTATATTTCCAAAGGGCCTCTGAATTCATTCCTTCAATTTTACATGCATGGGCTTCCATACCTTTGTGAATTTAACGTTTGTGTACATGTCTCCGACATTTCCTAGCATTTGAAGAACAATTTCAAAGACTATTTTTGCACATGTGGTATTAGGACATTTTAGTAGAACAGATTTTAGAAAACTCATTTACATTCCGCACGTTTAGCCATCTTGGTATCTCCATCCTACTTTTGAGTGCTTTAATCAAAATTTTAACATGGAATTTTCTTAGAAGAAAGGCTGAATTCCACACATACACCTAAACAAGAAAAAAAAATATTCTGCCTCATTTTCTATGCTTAGTTTCTGTTCTTCAGAGGAGGAGAATCCTGAAAAGCTTTTTAAACCTGAATATGACCGAGCTCTCTAATAAAATCTGTCTTACATACCAGGTTCTGAAATCTCAGTACCCGAAAAAAACCACAGAAAATTGATTAATAATGAGGTCAGAAATACAAATAAATTTACTTCTAATGAAGACTGGAGACACAGTAATCAAAGTGTTAAAAATTCATTTCATGCACATCTCATTTGCCTCCTAGCTGATATTTATCACATAATTCTGTGAGAAAGTAGAGGCCTAAGATGCTCCAGATAAATGTCTCAATTAATTGTACAGAGGTAGCCCTCTTTGAGCTGAACCAGAGCTGTGAGCTCTTTATTAAAAGCACTATTCTGTAGCCTGTAACCTTGTTCCTTGACTCCTCTCTAGTTTCCAATTTAAACAAGTCCCCATGCGGCCGGCTCTAAAGGGCTTTGTCTCCCTGTCATTGTTACGAGAGCCGAGGCATCCTGGAAGTGTGAAATCAGACCTCATGAGCTGAACGGTTCCCCAGGGAACGCCGGACCGCGCAGAAGGTCAAAGTCATGGGCTGGACCATCTGAAAGCGTCTGATCGCCGGTCTGTGACACAGCGAGCAGGGTGGGGGCAGGAGGAGAGGGGAGCCGGGGGGCTAGCATTGAACACGTCTTAATTAAAGCCCAAAGACAGCAAAACAAACTGTTTTCCAGGCGGGCCGTCACACGGAGCTTGGGTTTTGCTCTGCTAACGACTCGGAGTTGCTAACCATTATTATTCCTTACAATTACCATAGGGCTTTGGCTGAAGTTGGTCAAGCCTGTGGCACATCTGTTCCCACCCTGCTCGCATCTCATCAATAATAAGGCAGAGGTGTTCAATTTTATTTTGGGATGCGAGGAAGAGGAGGAATGCACCTGCCTGCGAAGCCTGCAGCCTTCCTCCACCACCCACCTACACCTGGCTTTGCTGCAGAAGGAACACACAAACCTGACCATTGCCTGAACTTCACCAGTGCCACGGTGAAGGGTCCATTGCTTTCCAAAACTCACAAGGGTTAGGTTAACAGAGTAGGTGCTAATCTCAGAGGCGAACTGACATGATGAGTCCATCACGCCTTACATTTCCTGCACCATCAGAATACTTTTTCATGTAAGGGCAGGCCACCGTCGGCACACGCGTCGCCATGCCAGGGCTCCGCACGCAGCCGAACCCTCGAGAAGGACTGTCTGTCTTCCAGGGGGAAGGGGAACTTAGGATTGAGAGAGAAAACAGCCTGGCACTCAACAGCTAAAATCACAACCGAAGATTTAGATGAAACCTTCTTCCTGGGAAGAGAAGGAAAACGTAAACACCACACTCAATGTCTTTCCATTTGTTAGGTTAGTTTCAAAAACGCATGTTAAAAAATATGTATTTTTCCAGGAAAGGGTATTTGCTATAACTATGATTTCCATCAGAACATGATTTTTCATTGGTGGAAGCCCTAAAACTATGTTTTGACCATGGAAAGATGCTGATTTTCCAGGGGAAACAGCCTCATAGACCCAGCAGTTCTCGCAAAGGCTCTGGTTCTGGAAGATGCCCAGTTTTCAGCTCTCCCTGAAACCAAGATGAGCTTTCAGGCACCAGTGGGGAACCCCTCAGCAGCTCTCCCTTTCCCAGATCTCCTTGCAAGCGGGTTTTGAGCAAGGAGAAGTCTCACTTTGTTCTTTTCTGGGGTGTTTTCCAAATGCAGTTACGACACGTCTGAGCAGAGCCCCATTCTCCACCTGACAGCGCCCGCTTGCTCCCCTGCCTGCAACTTCGCCAAAACTTCAGCCCACCCTGGCATCTCGTTCAACGCAGGCGTACGTGTGGGGGCTGTGAGCCACCACCATTAATCTCCCTGTTTTTTGTTTTTTTTTTTTTTTTTTTTAAATCTGTCCTAACCTTAATGATTTGAAGTGCACTGTCCAATGCTAGGCTACTGACACTGGAGAAAAACCTACCCTCGACTATCAACAGTTTATTAGGGGCTTAACTGAAGTGACCCACTGCAGCAGCATTCAGCTGAACAAGGCTACGGGCTTTCTGTGGAAAGGAGAAGAATTGAGGGTTTCATTAAAAAGTAATTTGTGCTTTTTACTCATTCATTCAACGGGAGTCTCAATTGCTCTTTATTCACACAGAGTTAATACAGTATCACAATGCTGCTCAATGAATGTATGGTAACAAAAGAAAAATTTCACAAATTTTTCAGAAAAGGAAAAAAAAATGCTTGCAACTGTAGTAAGATTGATGACTACTTAAAAGATTACAGAAATCTTTTTCCGTCTATGCCTATGCTTAATGATGGAATATTAAGGATTTTTAAAATCCATTCAGCCCTAACTAATAAATTTTGATTTATTACTTCACATGGAAAGACTCCTAAAAGTGAAATGGGATACGTTCAGCAGACAGGAAACAGCAAATCACACAGGTACGGTGCAGGTGTTTCAGCTACTTTTCAGACTCAGAGGATGGCAAAAGATTAACGATGAAAAAACAATACAGTAAGAAGAGCAAACCAGTCCCTAGCTTTTACTCACACAAGTGATCCTTAGTCGTGTAAGTTATAGCACTGATGACAGCGCTCTCCTCACTCACTAATAACCATTGCTCAGTTCAATAAAGGTGGGGGGTAGAGTTTTATACATTTTTTACATGATTTATTGACAATCACCAAATAACTACTTTCAGTTATTTCTAAATATTACTATTCAAAGTTTAATCTGAAATGAATGATCTGTACATCCCTACCAGTTACTAAAATAGCTATAAATTACTGCAGTAGTTAATAAAAATAGTTTGTCCTCTTTTCAAATACCAGGTATTTTTGTCCAAAAAATACAATGATTTCTGCAATGTCTGGAACGCACAGCCATCTCACAGAACGTATCTGTCGTACAAATGTTTTTTTGTTGCTAATGAACAAAATATGCGGGACACGTAAAGGCACCGAGTGTTCTTCCCCGTCTCCCCGCCCGTTGTTCTAAATGCAATGTCTGAAAATTTTTGGTACTTCTGTACATCTTTAATTGAATCAAATGTATTTCCAAAAAATTTGTTCAACCAGCACAAATGACATGTTGATCTGGAAAAGTCGAAGATTGAACGAGGTCAGGGACTGAATTATCCCATTTGCCCCTGAATAACTTAATCTCTCTCTCTCTGTTCAGACCACATCGGATTATAAGGTCAAAGCAGAGTGAGGAATCTTTAGCAGCATTTCTCCAACCTCCCCGAAAATAGAATCTGTTCTTTTGCGTGCCACAAACTGGATGATCAGTTTCAGCATTAAAATGTTTGCTCTGTTACCTTGTCGGAGAAAAAAAAAATAAATACTGGTACTCATGCTAATTTACAAAAACTATTAAAAAGTAAGTATGTTGCTATATATCTACATCTGCTCCTGTAACAGAACATTTATGTCCAAATTGCAGTTAAACCAGCTAGATTCATATCGTTTTCCTTTTTTTAATTTCCTTTTTAAAGCAGAGATGGCTATTTTCTAACACAGAAGCAGCTCATTTTGCTCCATTCGACTTGTGCAATGTGAAGGTGATTGTACCTACGGGAGGTAACTTGGACATTTCTGGAGAAATATGGTCAGAATGGCTGAAATATTTTGTCTTCATTTTGAAAAGCAAAAGGTTAAATTATCCATTCAGCTTATGTCACATAAAATAGAAAATACAAGAATTTTTTCTTTTTTCCCTTCTTAAACAGGTAAGCAGTAGTTACAGGAAACTGTATTTATTTGCAATGTCTGAAACCAACAGCAGCCTTGCTAAATAACCGACAGATACCACGCACTTCTTTTGGCAGGAAGTTTAAAGTAGTATCTAAGTCTAGTACCTTTTATTCGCCTTGTCCGCAGGAATTCAGCTTTAATTTGGATAATTTTATATCTTTTTAACTCCTAGAAACAGAAATCTTCTCTATGTATTTTTTTCTATGTATTTTTTCCAGGACCTCTGATGGAGAAAAATGTGTATTTCACTCTTCTGATAAATAACCTGCATAAGGCTCTGCATTAGAATGACTTGCTGCCTTGAATACAAAAGTTTTGTTTGTTTGTCTGCGGATTTTTTCCTTAATGAGCAGAAGGTGAGACTGTGCAAACAGGCAATAATCTTTAGATAAACTTGTGTTTTAAACATTGTTTTTTTCCCACTTCTGAAAAGGCCCAGTCTTACTACAGTATTTACTGTCACAGAAACTACATGAATCCTTGCCTGTGACATCAGCTGCCATCAATGCTTCTGCCCTGATGACCTTCACCTGAAGAAATCCCACATCCTTCATGTTATGAAACATCGCCATTAGACTCTAAAAAAAAAAAAAAGACAAATAATTCTGGATTGCGAAAAAGACAAACTAAAAGCAGTATTAACAGTCTCCTCCCTAGCCCAGACATAAGTGTAATTCTGTCAAATGTACTCATACTTTTAAAAACTCTTTTCTGAAGAATGTACAGTTGTCAGTGTTTCTTTCAGTATTTTGCAACTTCATCTTACCAATGAAAAATGCAACGGAAAAATCAGAATATGAATGATTAAATATAACACTAATTCTACTGAATTAATCCCCTAATAGTACATGAACAACTGTCCACCAAAACTGTAAATTATAGCAGTGTATTAACAAAATTAATACAAACTTTTCCTCTCCCTGAATACTCTTCTGAGATCTATGTTCACATTTTCCCCTTGATGGCTCCAATAATATTTTGGAGAGTGACATAGGGTCAATATTGTTTCTGTTTTAGTTGACCATTATATGCAAGCTTTCATATACCATATATGCATATATAAGCTTGCATATAGCTTGCAAATAACATGAGCAAAAACAATCAAAAGAGGATCGTAAAAACTTAAAAATTTTTATAATAATCACGTGCAAAAAAGATCCCAAAATTAATTAAAAGCTGGTTCCAGTTCCACAGCAAAAAGCTCTTACTATGAATAATTATTTTTTAACATGAGTTTCTGCAATATCTATGTGTATTAAAAAGTGGAAGAAAAAATTAAAGAATAGACTAACACATTCATTCATCCAATATACAAAGCTGCTTGGAAGGTGCATTCTGTTGCTGCGCTTTTTTCAAATAACTAGAAGTAACAAACTGGGAGTATTGCACCAGTTAGGTGTGATTTGCTAAAATTCTCAAGCTCTAACTTTGAATATAATTTAAAAGTTGCAGAATTTCAAACGGTAGAACGTGGAATGCAACTTTGAATCTGCAATCAACTAATAAGAAACCTGGCATTATCATTCAGTTTTTAGATAACCTAGGGGAAAAACTCCAAAAGAGGAGACTAAAATTAGATTTTCAAATCCATTTTAAATCATACACATATGTGGCCTAATTTTTGGTCGCTTTTGCAAGTCTTGTTCATAAATACTAGCACGTACCTTTATTTTGAAGTATTTTAAAATCTGAACTAATGCATTTAATGCTTTTGGCCTTTCCTAAATTTTTAATGTAGTGCAGGTGAAACCTTTTCCACTGCTTATGATAATGTCCAGATTTCTAGAAAACGCAAACATCAGGTAAAACACCAAGTCAACAATCCTTTAATTTATTATGAAGGCAAAATCGACTGTTATGGAAAACCAGAATAAATAACATCACCGATCTGAAAACCACAGGTGTTGCTAAAATGAAATATTAAATGTCAGCTTGCAAAAGCTACAGCGTGTTTATGCATAGATAACCTATCCATTAAAATGTTAGACATACAATATGCATCCCTGCCTTTTTATTAATAAGGCGATTCTAACAGTTAGATCACACTCTGGTATTAATTTCACAAGCCCCAACTGACCCTTTACTGTTTAGGGTGAAGGTTTGACCTTGGTGCACCAAGATGAGGAATCCAGGTACGTGTGGAGCCCCACACGCGACGTCCATGTGAGTACATGCATGTGTGTTATCACGGGATAACGGTTAATACATTTTTATAATTTTTAAGATGTTAATCACCAGAAATATGGCTGATGGTCAACTTTAATGAGCACGCACTCGGCCCCTGCTCGTGCGGGGCGGCAGGGACGGCGTCACCGATCGCACTCTTACGATTCAAACGCACGTTGGAACCGTCCCTTGTTCATTATGGTAACGATCAAGGTTTGGAAGCTTCTTATCGGAACTGGTACCACAACAGAGATAATTCTGCTCTAACACCAGGATGAAAGCGAAATGATTTACAAAAACATTTCCACGTTTTCCCCAAGTTTCCCAATGAGGGAAACAAACACTGAGCCTCACCCAGGAAACAAAGCCCACGCCAAAGGTAGAGCGAGCCAAGGGACGGCCCCCCCCTTCCTGCAAAACTGCACCATCCCCCGTCTCCAAATTTCATCGAAAAGGCACCGGTGCTGCCTTTCACTTTGCTGCCTTTGTGAACATGCAGCAGAATAATTATTTTTGAACTTTTAGTTCCAGCAAGTCATGGGGCTGAGATTCATTTACTGCACGCTGCGACAGCGGAGGCTGCTGGAAATGTATACAATGCCACGGCAGAGGCTCCAGGAGAGGCAAATGGCTTTAATACGTTACTTTAAATACATAACTTTAAATAATGATTTATCAGCTGATATTCTGTCTTCTTATTTATGATTATTGTTGAAGGCCTCAAAACCCACATGGTTTCTGAAGCCTGAAATTTCCATAGCGGAGGAATCCGTGATTTGCTGCGAATCTTTTCAGCCCTCAATAGATGGGAAAAGATTGAAATGCTCTGGAGATGAGTCCTCTTTATTTTTTTAATGAAAGGCTGTATAATATATTTTCTGTATGGCTGCAGCAGCTGTCAGGGAGAGCATCTCAGTTCAGCTCTATTATGGGAGAAGCAATACCCCATCCTATGGCATCGAGATACACTGAGGGGCCAGCACTGATTGACAGCTTGTCACCATGACGTCTTATTCCATCTCTGTTATGGAGAAAATTAATGTCACACCACCAGCCTTATGACTCGCTGTCATCTTAGAACTGCTCACCTTTTATCAATGCTCTAAATAACATTTCAAGCCCATCGTCTCACGGTGGACAATCTGGTCAAGGGACATTAAATCGGATGACTGTGAAATGTCATAATAAAAATGGAATGCTAACAACTTCTTCTCTAAACTAGCTCCTCTGGTTTTTAAACTGTGACAAGGGGGACTGCGGGTTCAGCACACCCGTTCTGAAAAGGTCATACAATCTCCCTTGGTCTGTACCCATTAACGCGCCCCCCTCCTCACCCCAAAAGGAATTAATCTTTTCAGACAATTGTGGTAAAATAATGGTTCAAACAGTAATGCCTGTTTAATTTGTAAGGCTCTGATGTTCAGCTACAAATGGTTAAATGACAGTAATAGAGTCATTTTCCAAGGCTATTTGATCTGATGGCAAGGTCAGCTCATTAACTGTTTTTTGGCTGCAGAAAGGGTGCAAAATACATTTCTCAAATGGAAGCTAGATTTTTTTAAGGGGATGAAAAATATAAACCCCAAAACACAGCCACTCAGTGGGGAACAGTACGTCTTGCTAATTGCATATTCTTTCTTTGTACGAGTTCTGAAGCAGAGATACGAATGCCAAAGACAAATCAAACACCGGTGAAAATAAACTATTGGAATTTCGTTAATCCTTGTCATTTCTTTCTTTGGCTGTCCACCGGTCATTTTAATAAAAACAGTAAAATTTGTCAAAAATTTTGTATGTCGATGCTACAGTTTTCAAAAACACACAATGAGAAACTCGTGCCTCCACAATAAGAACATCTTCCAAAAATATTAAGGTTTGCAAATGCATACAGAAATGTAAATATAAGAAAAGACACACATTCACGAATATGTAAGAAACGGGAAGAAACAGATCACTCTTAACACAACATAGTTATGCTTTACACTGGGGACAAAAAAATGAGAATTTAGGAATACCGATTAATACTAGACAGTAGAAACATGTTTCTATACTGCTACTAAATTATCAAAACCATCAGTATCACTTGACTGCCGTATCATCATCGCACACCATAATCCACAGGAATACGGTATTGTTGCACTTGGTAGCAAGAAGTATGCCACCTCACAAACGTATCCATCATAAATTTATTGTATTTATAAAGATCTATCCTGACATCCACAGGCTGTCTTGGTGGATCCCAAAATGTGCAATAACGCTCTTAATTGTAATTATTTTTCAAAGGTGGTGCACAACACCTTAGCTCTCAGTTGGTTTAGGAATATTATGTTTAGCCTCACTAAGTCACCTCTATTAAACTGTGTTTATGATAACGCTATTGGTGTATGAGTTGTACAAGCATTAGCAGACAGCTGATTCAGTGGAGATAGCCAGAATAAATTTGCTGAAGCGCACATCCTGCTAATCTGTTTGAAGAATATTGTACAGCATTAGTACTAGCACTTCATGTTATCTGCACAGCCTGATAAGGTACATCTTTATTAAATTCAGTTATTGAAAGGATGTCAGTCATGGAATAGGAATATTTTAAAATCTTAAAAAAAAAAAAAAATTAAGCGGCTCTTTGTTAGTCAGAGCTTGGTTTAATGGCTGAGTGTCTAGAGAAGCCTTTCTAAACACCTGGCAGCATTGTACAATAAAAGCTTTGTAATTTTAAGTGGAAATAGCTTTTTTTTTTTTTTTTTCTCCTTTCTCGGTTTGTAGTGAGACAGTTACTTCTAGTGATTTGGGTATTATCAAATGCTGGAGTAAGAGCTCCCCTCTCTGTTGCTTTGATAAAACTACACAGATTCCGTGTAATGTGAGGATGCTGGGAAATGAAAATAATTTGCTTCAGAATATTCTGAAATGGAAATAGTGTTTAGAACAATTATTTAGATGACACAAAATACTGCTCCAGCCTCTCATTTGCAGACAAAAAAATAAGTTTTCTTGCCCTTTAGTAGATGCACCAAGAAAAGACGAAAACTGTTGGCACCTCAAACCATCCGGCATAAACTCTCACTAGAAACTGCAGTCGCTGAGTGACCCCTCGGTTATTTTGTGCTTAGTGAAAATCATCTGCAAGGAAATCAGCTTCTTGATGGCACATCATCATATCAAATAACTGAATTACTATGTAAAAAATTACCTTATTGTCTAAAAATTATTTGTAGCCTACTTGATGTTATCCGTATCAGCCGCAATAAAATTAGTAACTAGTTTAAATAACTGTCATTGTCTGAGGATATAAGGGGTGTATTTAGATTTCATCCCCCCCGACAGTTATTATTTATATAAGCAAACATTTTGCGAGCAAAGGGTAAAAGAGAAGAACTACTCCATACATATCTCTTCAGTATCTCCTCTCGCTCCTTCTGGTCCTCCAGGGAGTTGAGGGAGAGGTCGGAGATGGTGACGGCGGCGGAGGCGGTGAGGGTGACCAGCAGCACCAGGCATCCCTCGCCCTCCTCCAGCGGCATCTCCAGCTTGTGGGTGTGCTCTTTGCTCAGGTTCGACAGGTCAACCTGGCACCTGGAAACAGACATTCTCCATCAGACTCTGGTTTTCTTCACACCAGCTTACTTGCGTTCAGCTGGACAAAAAAACCCCCAAATCAGTAGAAATTCCTTCCCAGCTTCCGGAAGGATTTCTCTTCAGCTTCAACCCATGCCAATTGCTTGACTGTATTTTTTTAAAAGCTACAACCTGTTATGCATATGAACAATAAATATTAAAAGGAATGTACAGACACTAGAATCAAGGTTAGCTAATATGCCTTACTTGAACCCAAAGAGAAATTTAAAAATACAGCTTCAGGTGCAAATCGTACTTTTTAATTACGTCTCTTGTATAAACACCAAACGTAAGTAAGTTTTGATGCGAACATTTTTGATACCATTCATCTAACAACACTAAAAATCCTCTCTTGAAAAAAAAAATAAATAAACCTGTGTGGACTTAATTGTGATGGAGTTAACGCGACTGAGCACGGAAAAACAGCGCCCAGGCGGCTCCGCGCCGCAGGGTCAAAGCTGGGTGCAGCCACCCAGGATCCGATGTGACGCCACAGCCCGCCGCGTGATAAGGTGTCTCGGGTCATAAGGAGCAGGGACCACCGGTGCCCGGGCTGAAGCCAGCCCTCCCTGCCTCATCCCTGGCGGCACCTCGCACCGACCTAACGAGGAGCAGCTCCCTCCGTGCTGGCAGAAATAGCTCTGAAACCTCCTCAAAAACAAAAAGTAGAGCACGGAAGGGAAAACAGCATCACTGCTAACAAGGAGTCGGACACAAGCTTTTAATTAAAACAAGAATACCTCAGGGTTAGCAATTAGTCTGTGCACGGCATAGGACTTTTAGTATTTTAATTTGTGTAATTCACAAATTTCAACTTTCCCTAGACTGCCACTCTGAGCATGTCTAGAAATGCAACGCCTGTGTCAAACTGCTTCCGCTGCCCAGGAATTTCTGTGAAAAAGCACTATTCGGAATGCTTCGACTTACAGCATCCCCCAGTAATGTTTTGCCAATTCATTACTCTAAGTAAAAACAATAACAATATTTAAATAAACTAAATTAATATATTCTATATATAGTTAAGCCACGGAATACTCTACTTTTAACAGCGATTATTTAATGTGACAAGCACATGTTCTATATGCCACTCTCACTAAACTAAACATCTAGCAAACTCTTTTCATAAAATGTCAATTGATTTTGAAGAGAAAGATAATGTGGTGACCGCAGGGCCAATAAACTGAGAAAAACGTGGCAGACATGAATAAATAGGCATTTAAGGACAGGAAATAGCCAATTATGAGAAAAAATGTGGCCTCATAAAATGGGCGCTGTGCTATCACAGGCAGATTAGATTTGTTACAGGAAAATTTTCTTTTAATTTTTTTTTTTTTAAACATTTACTGTCTGTTGTGCAGCTGTCAAAATTAAACTACTGCAAAGCTCATACAGTAACAAAGTTCAACTATTTTACAATGAAAAAAATTTTGGACTGACACAGCATTCTGAGCCTAATATTTACCTTTTATTTTGAACTCTTTGGATGATAAGGACTGAGAAATGAAATTAACAGCACGGAAAGACTAAAGCTGTTGCTGTCAATGCAGGCTGATGGTCAACGCAAGTTTTGTACATGTACATAGGCTGTCAAATTATTATTTAGGCTGCAGCGAGGAGTATAAAGCTCTCCTTAAGATAACAAATATTGCAATCAACCACTCAAAGCTGGAGTTCATTAAGATGCCCCTGTTGTTAAATATTGTTTGATAGTTTATTTCAAAGCAGATACCCCTCAAAAATACGTCCCTGAATCAACGTTGCAATTTTAACCAATAACCATTGAAAGAACCAGTCTAAACTCTCTTAAAGTCAGTAAAACAATCAGAAAGTCATTATGATACAAGTAATGCATAAATAATCCACCCCTCACTCAAAAACAGGCAACAAAAGCTACCTCCACTGGAACAACAAAAAAAAACCCTACATGCATCAGAAAACTGCACTGATTGTAAAATCACAGTGTTTACACCAGAGCTACAAGATCCAAGTTCTCCAATTCTAGATGTTACAGCACTTTTGCAACATTAGTAGTCCATGCTAATTTTTATTTAGGCTAAAAGAAGCAACGGACAATTCAATTTTACCCATGCACCATTCCTCCTGCTATAAAATATTCCTAATAGCACCACATTTAGAGCAGATTACCTGAGAAATATGTCTCTACTGTCTGCTAGACCTCCACGAACAACCCGTCACCAGCTCGTTATTTCCTAAAATCAGAGAAAGGGTTGGGAGCGATCTGGAAGCTTTTTCCAGCAAAAGCCTGAACCACTTTGCAGGAAAAACATCCCGTGAAGGGCCCTCAGATAATGTGATAAAAACCCGGGGTTATTGCACCAAGGAGTGCCACCATTGCAGTTGGTGGCACCCTCAGTTAAGAGGGTCCCCGTGCGGGACCTCCTCCTGCGCCAGGTCCCCTCTGGCCCCGCAGGGACTCAGCGCGCACACGTCGGACGCGGCTCGAGGAGCATTCACAGAACAAGGAAAATTCATCAGCGGCACGGGCACTTACGCCAAAAAACAAGACTTTCCACCTTACAGGCACTAGCAGAAAAATTGTCACTTTTTTCCACTAGCAGTTGAGTTTCTCGTGGAACAAAAATATCAGTTTTGTTTCCCCTCACACCAAATTTTCCTGCAAAAAAAATGAAACCATTTTTTGTTATATCAACTCTTCCCTCACCAGATCTTTGCATGGGACCAAAACAGTGAAGGAAGCCTGGTTTTATTAAGGCATTATGTAAGCACTGTCCCTATCCTAGAATAACATTTACAGACATCAGTAGGAAAACCACAAAACTCCTTTTTTGGATTAGATTTTAGATTGGATTAGATTTACAAGCGCTGAAGTTAACAAAATACTCCTACAGATAAATAGCTTTGGAGAGCTCAGGTTGACAGTGCCCCTTTACATTTTACCGGGAGTATATACAAGATTTCCAAGGTTTAAAGCTTTAGCAATGCTGACTTTTACATCAGTTAAGATGTTCTCTTAAAAGACATTTGTCACCTGCAGCTGTTTCCATGGAGAACAAAGATGCTTTGAGGATGAAGGTGAACCTGAATGTTACCAGAAAGTGGTGCAGAACAAGCATCGCGGTGGTAGAAATTTTTGTCTTGCATTCTCAAACTGAGGACCACAAAAAGCTACAGCCATTTTGAGAAGGCCGTAAATTGCATATGACCGGCGGCTGCCACATTGAAAGTAGCAGGTAACAGTAATTTTGGACAATTCGGTTTCATATGGAATTACGATTTACATGCTGATGATGACAGAAAGTTCTCCACTTGGGAAGAGGTCAGCATGAAATTTATGTTGAAAATAGCCATTAACTCCACAGACAGATTTTGAAGCATGGCTATAAATCACATTTCAGGGAATTTCAGTTTTTGGGGCAGCTTGAGTGTTTTTCCCGGCTCTGCTGCTCCAGGCGGTGTGGTCCCCGTGATGCCCACCTCTGCCAGCCCCAGCAGTGGGGGGCTGACCCTGGGAAGAGGGATGCAGGCACGTCCCCCCAGACCAGCGCCGCACACGAACATCACCAGGCACCGGGCGGATCTGGGATTTTCAGGCCCCGAGAGATGAGGGACAAAAACCACACAAGCACCTCAAGCTCACGGGCAAGGGTGCCGCAGAGAAGGACCTGCAGAAGCAGGGTACAGCTCCCATAGAGGAAGACGGGAAGGTTCAAGGGGATCTCACCACTTCTCTGAAACCGCGTTCAGCGTGTTAATCGCCCAGACTGTGAGAAATACCTTTCTGATTTATTTTTAATTTGAATATATCTGGCCTTTGGTTCTTTTTATGCCTTTCTTTACTTGGTTGAAAAAGCCTTTAGTGCCCCGTATTTTCTCCTCGCGAAGGTACTCATATACCATAATCGTATCTTTTCTTGATCTTCCCTTTGATATGCTAAGCACCTTCAGCTCCCTATACATTTCCTTGGAACACATCTCCTGCAGCCCTCAAATGACTTTTTGTAACTTTTCTGATCCAGTGAAATTCTCCTGCATCCTTTTTCAAGTGTGGAAGCCAGAACTATATGTAGCATTTTATTATCAGCATGTCTAAGAGGTAAAAAATCACCTCCCCTCTCTAGTTCTAACAGAACCTGGAATGTAAGACCGCGTTGGCACCCTGGTGAAATATCCTTGCTAATGAATGAATTACAAAGGTAGCGACATGACATAGAAGGGCCTCTTAAAAGCCAGGTGGCCAGGCAAGGGAGAGACAGCAGATAGTGAGATCATTTTCTCACATGACAAAATAAAGCATAAAAGAGGAATTGGCACAATCCTAAGTGATAGGGACAGAAAAGCACCACTTGGCTACAACCCAGGCAACTTAATTATCATCATGACTTGTTTGGGAAGACAGCCTTTTAACTCCACTGTGATCCAGGTCTATGCTGCTCCAAAGGATGCCAAGGAGAGGAAACTGTGCGATTCTGCAATTAGAACTGAGCTGGACACACATCAGAAGCAGCGAGGCATGAACTGCTACAATTTGTGAGACTCCGTATCCTTTATGAGCAGAGTACAATGTTCCAGTAAAACCAAGAAACAAACGGCGAGGGGAAATTCTGCAGAGCCCCGACAGAAAATGACACAGCTCAGAAAGATGGGACTGCAGTAAAGTGAAGTTCTGGGAAGAACCAGACAGCGGCACTTTTAAGTGGGAAGATAATGAGAAGGAAATAAAGCGACAGACCCCACATGATGCTTGTGATAGGTGGTGGGTAGAGGCGATAGACTGGAAACCAGGGAAGCTCCCAAAGGAATTGTAGACTGTAACTCGGCTCAGTAGAGCAGCGACTGCAGGGGAGTGCGGAGGCAAGACTGGGATGCTGGGGGATGCACGGGATGCTGGAGAGGGTGCCTGGCATACTGGAGAATGCCCTGGATGAGGGAGGGTGCCTGGGAAGCTGGGAACACACAGGAGCCGAGAAACGGTGCCGCCGGGTGCCAGGCACCAACACACGGCAAGCAGAAGCAAGCCCCGCAATTTGGGGTTAGTCAGTCTTGGTAAGGGAAATACGAGAACTACACGAAGTACGGGACAATCTCACCCCTCACTGAGCAATACCCGAGTACGGACATGTTTATTGCTTGCTAAAACAAATGTGGTCCATGACACAAAATACTGTTGGTGGGTTTCAAAATGACTGATTAACATCTTCCTAAGCACAGCTCTTCACAATAGAACTGCAGATTTACTTCTGGAATTGCACAGAGAAAGGTACTTGCAGATGCTTCATGATGGGATATTTCCTACACTGTCCCTGTGGCACAGCCAGACACTACAGACACATGCTGTCAGTGCCATCACCAGGGCCTTCTTTTCCCCGCAAAATTAACACTTTCCGCTGCTAAACCAGTCTATTGCTTTGAGGAAAATTACATCTTCCTATATGGTTCTCCCCTCACTAGCTGGCCCAGGCAACTTGGCCACAGCTTTCACGCAGCTGCGATCTGTGCCCTCCAGAAACGTCACAACCCCCCTCGGCACCCCCGGCCGCTCCTCACGCTGACTCTCGCATCTCGGCAGACGTTCCGCTTTTCCTTCTCCCTTCTTCTTATTTTGCCACTCTCACTTTATGTAGGGGGGGGCCATTTCCATACGCAGGAGACAGAGGGTCAGAAGAAGGATCCATAAACTAATCCAGCTCGTGTGCTGCATTCTGTATTTCAGGATACATTGGGGAATACTATCAATTTTGCAACAGTCTGTGACAATAACAACTGTCAGTAAGAGTTGTAAATAATAAAATATCCGGTAAAAGAAAGTTACTGAAGGTTTGTGAGCCAAAACTGAACCTCTTTTGGCTTTCTAGCAGTGCCTCTGCATTAATTGAAGAAGTTAAAATGTGCAGAGATAGTAATACATGAGGTGTGGTACCTGAGGGCCATATTTCGAGATGCACTGTTTACATCTAACGCCCTTTGGCAACCATCAGAAATGGAGACGGCTCAGCACATCTCAGGGTTTGTCAAGGGCAGGGTGACCGGTAGCATTTTTAGATTTTAATGCTTTGGGCAAAACCCTTCATTTTACATCCAGAAATGTACCTGCAATAACTAAACTTTAGGCATCACGTATAATAAACCACCTGTTACACACACAGGCTGTTGGTCGTGTGCTCGTCTGTGTCTGCACAGAATTGCGGGGTAATTCACACGAGCACAGAGTTGAAAAGCCAAACTACAATAGTGTATTAACCACTAGGCTTAAACTTTGAAAATAACCTACCCTTCCAAAGTTACTCCAACATGCGGAAGTTTTCAAACCACCATGTGAAAAAAATATTTGAAAGACCTGCATAATAAAGTACTATTTACAAATCCACATTTTGAATCTATGGAGTTTTTCAAAATTGAGAAAGCTTCATCTCTCACACTTACTATTCAAAACCTCTTTCTTGGGCAATAATATTTAAAAAAGAAAATTTCCAGTATTTTAATACAAATCACAGCCTCCACGACACCTCTAGAAAAAAATCTGGGAAGAAACATTTCCAGCAGCATATTTAGTGTCCTTCACTCAACTTTATTCGCACACTGGAGTACCCATACAAAGCTTTACAGCACCACTCAGTTCTCCCTGATAACGTTCAGTCTCCCATAGTGAAATCACATAAACTTCAGTGGAAAAAAATAAAACTGAAAAAGACATAAATATTTTATATAAAAATCCCACTTCAGTTCAGAACTTTGAGTCGTGTATCCCTGAGCTTTCAGATTAATAATGCAGCAGCATAGGTTGCATATTGCTCGTATTTATGTGCGCCCAAAACCCCCTGTACTATGACAAAACTAAATAGAGAAGAATAACAGATTAGGTGTTGAAAATCTAAATTCTGAATTTTCAGTATTTTGACTTTTGCGTTTCGTAACATCCATTAAATGGTGTGTACCCATGCACACAGGCACACAAAACCATTCTGAATTTTCATTACGATATTCAGAAAGATTATAGGACTTTTCTACAGATAAAATTAATGCACAGCTTTAATGAATACATTATACGCAAGTTCTTTTGTTCTTGATTTGCAACAGATTGGAAAAAGGATAGTAGGATCTATAAATACTGATGAAAATAGATATAGATGAAGTCAACAGTAATTTCCTGGCACAAAATATGAGTAAAAGTCAATGTCATTTTGAAGATAAACACACATTTTTCACACCAATAAATAATGCTATAAATCCTGCCGTACTGGATTGCAAATAACTTCAGCTGAATAAAACTGCATGACATGGGATTTACTTATCCTGTATGTTCACAGAAACAACTTGTTCTCTGACAGCACTCATTCTTGGCAATTTATTGCAGCTGTCAGCAGCCAATTTGTTCAGATTACTGCTATGCATAAAGGTGTAACAATCATGAGGATTTATTAGCTGATTATCGTAAAGGTGACAGTCAGGATCGCCTTCAAAAGCACAGATGATAAGAAAGTTAAATAATTACATGAAGATTAAAATCATTTCACCTTCATTTTGATCTTAGTATTACCTACATAAACTTACTGCAGTATATGTTTTTAATCACGGGAGTATATTGATTCAATACGGAAGAGAAATGATTTACTCATCGCAAAAACACATGAATATTGAATGTACTCGAACGGAACAATATACTGACATACATATATGTATTTCTACTGATCTGATGAAGTAATGACTCATGCTGCTCATGCAAGTCCACATGATTATTTGAACGCAGGAAGGCTGCCCCTCTGGCTTTAGCTGATGGTGCTTTCCAAAAAAAGAACTTATAGACCTCATGTCTTTGGTCCTGGAATGTTTTTGTTTTTTTTTTTTTTTAAAAAACCCTTATATTTAGAAGAATGCCAGAATTTAATCTCCTGCATGACGAAACTTAGTTCTAGTCAAGCCCTGTGTTTCCTCATACAAATCAGCATATGACTGGAAATTCATTTTTCTCGAAGCTTTTGTATGAGGTCTTGGCTTTTGAAATCCCCAAAGAAACACTGAAATGGTTCAAGGATTTTGGTTTTTTAGGCTATTCTAAGACGGAAGTTCACAGGGTGCTACATCCTTTAAACTGCCATGGAGAATGCACCCAGCTGGGACACAAATTAATTTTACAAACCCATGATGCTCGAAGTTAAGAAGGGAAACCAAACAGTCAGCATCTCATTTCAGGAACCGCCATGCCGAAGGTGCCTGGGTACCAGGAGGAAACGGGAGCTCTACGCTAGCTCTGGAGAGACACGTCCTCCTCCCTCTCTGAATGAGGATGCTGTGCTGCCGCTCTCACCCTCCCAATGCCGCCCTCCCTCCCACCAGACACCCCTCGCCTTCCATCCTCCTCCCGTCACGCTGCCCCAAGGCCCGAGTCTCACTTCCATGTCTTCAGCCTTCTCAGACACCTTTCCTTCACCTTCCTGCCCTCAGAAAGGACGGCCAGCCCGAGCCCTCGCAGCCTGCGCTCACACGCCATCACCACCTCCTGGCACCCCGGCTTCATCCTGGCCCTTCGCAGGCCGCAGCCTAACGACTATGATGACACATGCAGGGCCCACAGAAGTCTACGCTCCTCATTTCCCGCCTTCACTGAAGTGTAGCTGAGACAGTGTCAATCCAGGAAAAGTTACGACATTCTGCTCTGGAATAAAATTTGCAAGTTACAAAGTTGAGCAGGGAAAAGCGATTTGAACTCAAGGGGGTTCCCATGATGGTTTCCAGGAGGGATCTGGATTTGTCCCTTCAACCTTACACCCGGCGACGCTGTTTGCCCACAGACGGCTCAAGTTTGGATCCACTGAGCCAGTTTTAGGGATGGTGCTCCTCAAAGAGGTCCCCTGGCAAAGCAGCTCGGTAACGCCTGTTTTGCAGGGGAAATTCTGCTGACCTTCACGCGTGCTCTGCAAGCAGATGAATATGGAGGACACGAAAACCCAACACTGTGGATGAGAGGTGAGAACTGCTCCTTAAACAAACTTTGTCTTCTGTTTTCTCCATTTGGTTTGCTGTTTCCCTCAATGACCAGGATCTCTTCAATCAAGCATGGCTTCTCCCTAACCATACTATGGGCCAGGCAGGACATCTTCAAGAAATAATTGTTTTCATTTGAATTTAATACACATATTCCTATAAGAGAGCTGCTGCTTGCACATTAGTCAAGAAAGTGGGAAGATCACAGCAAGATGGAAAGGATTACGCTCCATCACTGAGCAATGCTAGGATACTACCAGGAAGTCTTTTGTTTCCCTCCCACCGCCTCATTATCACTTTTCCCGGAACCTGAATCAAAATATTCCATTTATTACATGTGCCTTGAGAGCCACAGAGCCTTAGCCATGCAGCAAGACTCAGTGGCGCTTTACAAAATTAATACACAATTAGCATAACACACCGGCAGAGCAAGTCCATACTGTCTGTACCAACGTATTTCCAGCTTTTAGAGCCAGCCTCGAAAGGAGAAAGTGGGGAAGAGACGTCGAAGTAAAGTGGAGCTGTCAGGCGTTGGTGATTTTTATCCACAGTGACTGGAAAAGAGTACCAGGGAGGGGGAATATTAAGACCTATTTTTGTATTCAGATTGAGCTTGACAAATGACAAAGTTTTTAATGGAAAACCTCATGGAGAGGAATGTGTTCGCAGGTCGCATTACCCAGAGATAAGGTACCAACAGAAGGTGAAATAAGAGAGTGTCTGAAAGGACAAACTGAGGAGGGATTATAAACACACCAACAGCAGAAAGGTCACAAAAATAAAGAGCAGCAAGATTTCGGGAAAAGCACCACTGATTCTGGTAAAATCAGTTATATACCACAGAAGCACTACAGCTTGGCTTTGCCCAAAGAGCATCTTTTTTTTGGTATATACAAGAACTACATCTACTTAGGAAAATGACAGAATACAAAACAAAACAAGATTCTCCCACTCAAAAATGCTAAAGGCTTCCAGCATTCTTCTTAGAGAATGCTATCATTTTTTTTTGGCTTAAATAAAATGTAGAAATCATTTGTTACCTGCATGATAGCATGCAGTTACTAAAAAGAAATACATGCACACTTAAGACACAACTTTTTTAGGTATCTGAAAAGCTTCCTTAGCAAATCATGTGTTTGAAGTTACAGATTTTCCTTCTTTCATTTCTCTGCCACATTCTTATGTAGGTTTCAAGTGCCTTGGAGCAAAAATGGTGTCTTTTATTTCATGCAATGCTCTTAAAAAGACTTTATAATTACTGGTAACAGCAGCAACGTAAGTGCCACTTTGGTGAGAGTGTTCTAAAAAATCACGCGTGAAAACTCTGAATCTCACCATCTTTTGGATAAGAAGCTTAAAGTTACGCAGAAAATAGGAATCATTTCCCAAGGTATATCATGTATTGAAACAAGACTAAATGATTACGTTACTTCAGAAAAATAGTTATTGTTACCGCATGCGTCAACTGAAATCAAGCAAAGGAAATAGAGTATAAACTTCAAATATAAATGTATCATACCATCCATAGGGTTTCATCAAATAAAATAAAATCCCACTGTGTATACTTTGGAAAAGTGGTTTTGTCTGGTATTAAAGCTGTTTGTTTGCCACAGACTCTGCATGTATTCTGAGTTCCCACAATTTATGGTAGGAAATAAACAGGGTATTATTCGACTGATCTAATTTGAAAAAGAAAGCCATTACCCTAAACGGAACAAGAGGGAGGAGAAGGTCAGAAGAAACACAACCACATTGACAGCAAAAGTACACGGCTCGGTCCGTGGGATTTCCGTTCCTGATTTTAACTACCAAAAAAAAGTAATTCTACGAGTTAATAGCATCAACGTCCTAGTGAAAGCACCTACAACCAATGTTCTAACAAGCAATCAAAATAGATTGGATTAATAATAATTACTATTGCTATGACTGTATGGGTATCAATTAAAGTGTGATGTAAACAAATATCCGAGCTTTCAAAATAGCACCGACTTTGTACACTATTACAAGCACAAGAGTTTTTTTCCCTATTAGCTAACAGTTAATGCCATTGTTAAAAAACATTAGCCTCTTCCCTCTTCCTACACAGTAAATTGGAGCTTAAACACACAAACTTACACCATTTCTTGAACTCTAAGACAAATCCCAAAGATGCGTTTTTCCTGAAGATGAACCAGGTGAATGATCTTATTTCTTCGCCCCAAAAGCCGTCTGTTGTCCTTTAAGACTCTCATTTCATTTACCAAACAGATTAAAAAATAAGTACATAATTTTTGTCATTTGCGGCTATTACAAGTCACAGAGTTATTTCTCCTCCAAGCTGGACATTGCCCTATGGAACCTCCTGCATCTTGATTATTGCGCTGAACGTGGGATTTTCATTTTGGAAAACTGCAGTCTATCAATTGGTAAAAGCTGCCACCTACTGGTCAATAAAAAATACTTTACACCATGAAAGTGAAGAATCGCATGCATGCAGCAAACTTCACCGATACTTTGTAAAAAATCCTCCCCCACCTTTAAAAAAAAAAAAAAAAAGAAAAAAAAGAAGAGCAAGAACAAATGGTCATAAGAAATAGTTTCAACGGCAAGGCTCATTTTAATCATCTGCTGTCATCCCCAGGGAACAAGGCGGCTGTAATTGCACAAACCTGCCAATAAAATCATCCCTTTTGCCAGCATCTTTGTCCCACACGGTAATATCAATAATTCCACCTCGTTCTTCATAGAGATGAAAGTCAAACTGCTCCCTCCACTGAGGATTCAAAGTTTTTGGCATAATCTGAAAGGAGAGCAAAAAGAAAGTCATATTGCTTTGTGCGGACATACGCTTTCTTGAATTGTAAATTTGATCTTCAGACTCTGTTCAGGAATTTTTTTTGCGTCTGCAGTATGAGTATCTTAAACAGTGAGAATTAAAAAAAAAAAAAAAGTAATTAGAAAAGACTACTGGCCAGTTGTCTCATGCCTCTTTGATACAACCTCCAAAATCCTGCAACCTGTCACCTTCAAAAGCCTCCTGAACAAAGGATTCACCCTGGGAATGGATCCATTTTTCTGTAGGGTAATTATGCCCTCCTTTGAGTGACAGTTAGCTGCAAACTTACGTGTCTGAGCCTAAAGGAAAACAAAGCACCTGCAATGACAAGTAGATGATGGCTGTAAGTATTTAAACAGAAACAATTTTATCATGTCCTCTTTCCCCAGCTGCAGTAATACTGGCAGAAAGATGATACAGCGGTTTACTTTTTACGGAACAATATCCCTTTTTTTTTTCAAAACTGTATTTTACTTCCTTTCCTTTGCAACTCAGATGAAAGTAGCTTTTCTCAATCATTTTCAGTCCACTCGCTTCTGACAAAAGAAGTAACTTCAATGGATTTTAGTCCATGTAGTTCCGACCACACTCTGCAGAACAGAAAGCTTGCAGGTTTTCCTACCATAATGCAAAAGCAGTAGTCACAGTAGTCACACCTGTCCTGAGCAAGATCGGAAACCGTCTAGTACCTTCCCTACGAAGCAATCGCTACTTTCTACTTCCACCAGTTCCACTGGCTTGAAAAAATGGAAAAATTAGAGAGGATTAAAGCGCAGAAATGCTGGGAAGATATTTTAAGTCAGAAAAGCATGAAATTTTATTTCTTCTAATTTCAGATGAAGGGGCCGCCAGGCTCAGAGGTCGGCACACGTGGCACCCACACGCTCCTGGCCTCTTCCTCGCTTTGCCCTTTGTCTGGCTGTGAAACCACACGGGCTGCCATGGACATCCAGGGAGGAAGGTCCCAGCATCTTCCGCAAACAGCAATTTTCAAACCAATAGCGACTGGGGAAATAAAAAATAATAGCGAGAAAGCCAAGCCAGTCTCCACCATCATTTTCTCCCTGATCAATCCTCTCTGCCTGTTAGCTCGTATGTATAGAAAACTTTAATGAAACTTGCTGTAAGGACAGAATGACTGAAGTGAGAATACAAGCACGACACGGTTCGAGGATAAGACCACGCAAAGGATCCAAGAGGGGACCAGCATCAAGCCCGAAAAGCACAAAGGTGCATCTACTTGTCAGAACCCCTGCACATCTCTCCCCTGCCATGAACATCCTGTAACAGGCAACAAAATCCAATGCAGTCTGTGCGGAAAATCAGGTGTGCCTGCTCACCACCCCGCACCTTTCAGTGCTACATTTTTCCCCATCTAACATTATTTTTGTTTATAATGAAATAAAAAGAAACAATGTCCACCTGGAAACCAGTGACGAGTGGCGAGGGGTCAGTACTGTGACCGGTGCTGTTTAACATCTTTGTTGGTGACATGGACAGTGGACTGAGGGCACCCTCAGCAAGTTTGCCGACGACACCACGCTGTGTGGTGCGGTCAACACGCTGGAGGGAAGGGATGCCATCCAGAGGGACCTGGACAGGCTGGAAAGGTGGGCCCGTGTGAACCTCATGAAGTTCAACCAGGTCCTGCACCTGGGTCATGGCAATCCCAGGCACAAATACAGGCTGGGCAGAGAATGGCTGAAAAGCAGCCCTGAGGAGAAGGACTTGGTGGTGAATGAGAAACTCAACATGAGCCGGCAAAGCCAACCGCATCCTGGTCTGCATCAAAAGAAGCGTGGCCAGCAGGGCGAGGGAGGTGATTCTGCCCCTCTGCTCTGCTCTCGTGAGACCCCACCTGGAGTACTGTGTCCAGAGTGCTGCTCTGGAGTCCTCAGCACAAGAAGGACATGGAGCTGTTGGAGCGGGGCCAGAGGAGGCCACGAAGATGATCCGAGGGCTGGAGCCCCTCTGCTGGGAGGACAGGCTGAGAGAGCTGGGGGGGTTCAGCCTGGAGAAGAGAAGGCTCCGGGGAGACCTTATAGCGGCCGGCCAGTCCCTAAAGGGGGCTGAGGGTTGTGGAGGGACTCTTTATCAGGGAGTGTAGGGATAGGACATGGGGTAACGGCCTCAAAGTGAAGGAGGGTAGATTTAAATTGGATCTCAGGCAGAAATTCTTGGCTGTGAGGGGGGTGAGCCCCTGGCCCAGGTTGCCCAGAGAAGCTGTGGCTGCCGCATCCCTGGAGGGGTTCAAGGCCAGGCTGGACGGGGCTTGGAGCAACCTGGGCTGGTGGGAGGTGTCCCTGCCCAGGGCAGGGGGGTGGCACTGGGGGGGCTTTAAGGTCCCTTCCAAACTGAACCATTCTGTGATTCTATGATTCTATGATATTGCGATTCTATCTAAACAAAGATCCAGGTGCCCTGACAGCCAATTAATACAGCAACACATCTCCATCACTATTTAAATAGTCATTCAAGCCAAAAAAAACCCCACAAGCAGGAACAAAACATTTCAAACATAGCCAATGCGCATTTGTGGTCACAGCTAAAATTACCTTGCTCTTGTACTTCTGATGCCCCAAGCGGAACTTCACGTAAGGATCACTTAGTCCATTTGCATCCATTGCCTTCAGTTCACGACCTTCGATTAATGTAATACTAACTATCCCTCTCCATAGCTGAGATTTTCTGTGCAGGTCTGAGAGACGTAAGCTCTGGGTCTGAAACTTTAGGGAAATAAAAACATAGACTTAGTAAAAGCGATTCCGAAAGTTTCCCCTGCATTTTAATGTACAAATTTATATAGCTATGAACGTAAAACAACCATCTTAAGCCATTTTGAAGTTACCTGACAGAACATATGTAAACTATATTACAAAGAGTTACTTGGAGAGAAACAAAACAGTGACAAATACACGGGTAACGTCATATGCTGCTTTTGCAGAAGCAAGCAGAACAAATGCTACACTTAAGGAAATGTTCAGAAAAAAAAGAAGTGTTTTTTCCTTCTCCCTCTGCTGATAGAGGTAACAGCATCACAAATAAATGTGACAAAAGTCTGTTATATTAGTAGCATATGATTGAATGAACTTGAACAAACAATAAAATAAACTTAAAAAACAGCGAGAAAATGAAACTTCCATTAAAATAATATAAATCCACCGTGAGAAGAATGGATCAAGGAAAAATACGTCAATGAACTCCCATGCAAATGACAACTATCTCAGCCACTAAAACAATGTGTTATTCTCAGAAACGGCAAGGAAAACTAAATTAAATACTAACATATTAGTTCAAGAGTTTGAAAACGAGACGCTGCAGAGCCTCTGGTGGGAACTGTGTGGAAATCGTGGGCTGTGAACCCTCAAACAACTGACTTTGGGGGCTAAAAGAAAATTCACACGCACCCACACAGACCAGACGGACACGGTGTTCTCCATCAGTGAACTACAGCGGGGCAGGAGCGTCGGGGATTACAAATTAGAGTAACTGGAGGTCAGCCCCGGCTTGCTGGGAGCTGCAGGGGGTGCAGGGCGCTGCCAGCGGCGTCAGCGCTGGGGAATCGCCTCCACACAGTCCGGGAAGGCAAACACGTCCCGGGAGCATCCGAGGAGCACGGCTGCCGAAGGCTCTCCCTTTCACTCCAAAATTGTACTCGGGCAAGGTTGCCTTATCTCAAATCAGAACACTAGATACCTCAACAACATTTAAATTCACAAACTATTCTTTCCAGAAATAAAAAAAAAAAAAACAAACAACCAAGTCTGCATGGATGTTCAGCTGTAAATATATCAAATATATGCATTTTCTTTATTATGTGAGGTAGTTTGAGGAACAGAGGCTTTATGGGCTCAGCAACCCTCCATAAAATAAAACTGTGTGGCGTGGTTGGCTCCATCATCTGCACACCTCCAGGATCTCTGTTACAGCTTTTCACTGCAAATTTGGTTTGAGTCTTTCAACTGGGTGGTTACAGCTACGCAAGTGCCCAGGGCAGGAGTTTTTTGTTACCCAGAGAAGATTACAGAAAGCACACTGGAGTATAATCACTGGATTATAATCTGCACTCACCAGACCCCAGAGGTGAGATTATGATCCGGGGCCACTGGGGTCGGAGCAAATCTGAATAGCACGCTTTTCGCAGTGTTTCAGATATCATACTGGCATGTATTTATATTTTCTAATGGTTATTAATGCCAAGCAGTATGGTTACTCCCAAAGTATTTCACTATATTTATTAAAAATTTCTCTTTCAGAAGTGAAGGATTTGGTTGCAGAGAAGCTTCTCACAAACGTACTGTTTCTCTAAAGGCGAACAAGGTGGACTTCAGCTGAGAAGAGGAATAACCTTTAACTTAACCTGTGACACGAGGCAGCAGTGGGACACCAGGAAACAGAAACTCTACAAAAACTACGGCACAAGTAGGAAACCCAGCTGCCAGAAGAGATTTCATTTACGACATGGGAGGATTATTGCACTTCATACATTTTTTTCTCAGCACAAATACCCCTCTGTTGGGGTACACAGTCAACACTGCCAAAGACTGGTCTTGTGAAGAAGTGGTAGATTTTTTTTTTTTTAGTTTGTTCCAGTTTCTTAGAAGTTTTAGAGCAAAAGAAAGACTATAGAGTAAATAACCAAAACTGCCTGCCCTGATCGTAAGGTGATGAGAGACACGGGTTGATGAGTCAGAAGAAGAGACAAAGCACATTTAGGAAGAGATTTCATACTGGGATAGAAGCAGCAGTTAGTTGAGACTTATTTGGGCAAAGAATACACAGCTGTTGGGCTTTCTTAGGGAGTTGAGTGGGAATCCAAATGATTTCCACGATACTACCATGGAAAATAAGCATGAGTTTGCATTTACAACTCTTTTAGAGTAAAGCTGAAGTGTAACTGCATAGCTCTCTACTTCACTAATCACAAATGAGACACTGAATCATTTAGAGAGCATACTTGATCTAAATTCTGTATTTTGAACAGCTCTTAAAATAATTTGCTGCATTAGAGCAGCTGCCACCATATAAAACATGCTGATTTTTTATGACCAGTAAGGGGTTTCATCAACAGAGGTAATTTACACCCGAGGTGGTGAAGCATGATCTAAATGGCCACGTGCGGAGCGTAAATCGACAGATGGGTCAGAGACAAGTTTACGAGTCGGGCAGAAACCCCGAGAACAAGAACATTTTTCCAGGGAGAGCCCTTTTGGGTCAGGGCCAGACCTCACAGACTGCGACTGGCAAAGCCTCTTGCAGAGCCCAGTGTCGTGTTGACCAATAACATGAGCCTACGTATCGATCCGCTGGAAGAAAAGCTGCCAACTGCTAAAAACAAACTGGTGCGGGCTGCTTGTGGCTGTTTCTTGCTCGAGGCAGGGAATTTGGACCATGGCGGTGCTCTTTTCTCCCTGTCTTTATTGGTAACACGCAGACCCCTGGAACAGCAAAAGGCAGACTTACTGAAAGAGTCGGGGTCCAGCTAGCTGGAGGTAACGCTATGGGCGTGAAAGGCATGGCCGCGTGGTCTTCTCCAGCAAGAATAGCTTCCAAACAGTATTGTTCTTGTTTCCAAGCAAGACCGAACAGCATCTGAGCAGACATCTAAAACATGCTTTCCTTCCAGTCAAAGTCATCCCTCTCCTCAGAAATTACAGATAGTGACATACTCTCTAATTTCATATAGTCTTTCTTAAGTAAAATAAATAAATATGAATATTTAGATTTCAAGTCAAATTTGACAAAACGCTAACACAGTTGAAAAAAGTGAGAAAATAAGGCTGATTTCACATTTTAGAGTTCTTCCCTCATGAAGTTAATTTCACACTGTGAGGCAGGAACATTTTTAGTATACAGATACATTTTTAAGTATCGAAGCAGCCTTCTGTAATACAGCCCACAGCAAGCTGGTTACAAGGTCAGGAAGGAAACTGTGAGAGTAAAACGAAGAAATGAGCACTGATCTTTCCAAGTTTCTCATATGAAGCAATATTTCTCAAAACTGATTCTTAGATAATGTGTTTCCCTCAGAAAGCAGCTAATGCATTTTGCGTTCCGGTTTCACTCTTCTGCCGCAAACAGACAAAAACACCAAGAAAATGCACAGCTTTTAATTTTCTGGGCATAGGTAGAAAGTTATATATTTCATAATATTCCATCTGAAACTGGCCATACTGTCTGTATAACATCACAATTTGGAAAGAAGCAAAGTCAAAATCTCAGGCCACAACTAACTGTCATTAACATGGGATTATTATTCATATTCTTGTGCATTTATAAGCAGGCATGGAGATTCCCACCTGTCATGTTCTAAACGAAAAACAAAAGAAAAAAAAAGAAGGAAAAACAAAGAAGGAAAAAAGAAGAAAAAAGAAAAAAGAAAAAAGAAAAAAGAAAAAAGAAAGAAAAAAAAAGTTGCAGTCTGCATACTGTGAAGCTTTCTCTTCTCTTTTCCCAAAGGAAAATCAAAATTAGACTTCTGAAAAGGAGTATTTCACATCAGAGCTGCCTGCAAAAGAAAACCTCACATCTTTTCATATCCATACACTGCTTTAATGCTTCTACTATAAACAGTAAGGAAACCTAACATTTTCTTACGTGACAAAATTAGACTTTATTTGTGTTCCACCTATTTTGTCTAAATGTGGGTAGCAGAAGGGCTGGGGATGCCAACAGCAGAAAATCTGACACAGAAACAGAACCGCATCCTCTGTTCAACAGGATTAGTATAGTTGGCCAAATACGACAGCAGAAGTCAAAGACGATCTTACAGGATGGCGTAATGTTCTGTGCATGGTCCCATATTACTGGGTAACGTTATGGTGTGGGAAACCCGTAGCCAGAACCTGGGCGCTGTTCCCAGGTTCACTTAAGGGAGTGAGCATCAAGACCATGCTCTTGATGAGTGTATCAATTGCCACAACTTTGTTGTTACTTACTTCAAAAGAAGAGAAGCCTGAATAAATACTTCTGAAAATGCCCTAAGTAATTATCTTTGGGTATCTATGTGACCTTTGAAACTGTAGGCCATAACAGAGCCGGAGAAACCCCACCATCTGACCTCACCCTGTCACTGGTCAGACCTCACGCCCTGCAAACCACCACCTGCACGGGCTTTGCCCATGAGAACAGACTCTGCTGTTACTAAATCTCCTTTTTGTTTCAAGTTTTAAAAAGCAAATAATGCAGCCGTGTGTCCTGCAAAGACATCTCTACCCAAAGAATTACTTTGCTTTGGAAGCTTTAAATAAAATACCAATCAAGAAAATAACAAAAGAATGTAAGAAAGAATGGTACTCTTCTTCACTGCTGAACAGAGGACAGATGTACAAGTACAGCAGAGTGAACAAAAGCCCGCGCTGTAAATGACTGCTGCAAACTCGAGTAAACATAACTCTTCACCCCAAATTTCTAAGATGCTTGCATGGCTTGGAAAAAAGATTTAAAATAAAGATTGAGAACGTCAAGAGACAGAGCTGTTACTTCTACACACCTTGCCCACATGAGAAGCTCAAGCCCTGGCAACGTGTGCTGGCAGCCCAGAAAGCCCCCGCAGCCTGGGGTCAGCCCCAGCAGCGTGGGCAGCAGGGCCGGGGGGGGATTCGGCCCCGCTGCTCCGCTCTGTGAGACCCCCCTGCAGTGCTGCCTCCAGCGCTGGGGCACCAACAGCAGAAGGACATGGACCTGTTGGAGCGGGGCCAGAGGAGGCCCCGGAGATGCTGGGAGGGCTGGAGCCCCTCTGCTGTGAGGACAGGCTGGGAGAGCTGGGGGGGTTCAGCCTGGAGAAGAGAAGGCTCCGGGGAGACCTTCCAGCCCCTGCCAGGCCCTCAAGGGGCGCCAGGAAAGCTGGGGAGGGACTCTGGGTCAGGGAGGGGAGCCATGGGACGAGGGGGAATGGCTTTACACTGGAAGAGGGGAGATTTAGGTGAGATCAGACGGAGAAACTCTTGGCTTTGCGGGGGGTGAGCCCCTGGCCCAGGTTGCCCAGAGCAGCTGTGGCTGCCCCATCCCTGGAGGGGTTCAAGGCCAGGTTGGACGGGGCTCGGAGCAACCTGGGCTGGTGGGAGGTGTCCCTGCCCAGGGCAGGGGGTGGCACTGGGGGGGCTTTAAGGTCCCTTCCCACCCAAACCATTCTATGAGTCTATGATGGAAAAATCAAGGAACCGTGATATACAAAAAGGGATATACAAGGGACTGCCATATGCATTCACAATGCTCTTCCCCTACTGGAAACTACGCAAAGTGTAACACCCTGCAGAAAAAAGAAGTCTTCAATGGGATCACGATGAATCCTTTTTAATGTTTGCTTCTTGTGACTAAAATAGTTTTATAAATGGACTACTACTGATAATTACTGCAATATGAAAGAACATTTACCTGAACTTTTTATCAACTATATCTTTCATTTTAGGGTATTTTAATTCTAGGTAAAGCTAATCTAAATTTCTGTAGGTGAGAAATTTACACGGCCCTACACCCTGTGTGTTTTCAACATGATTGCCCTGTTAAAGTTGGTTTAGGATATTTGCTCTAATGACTCAATATTGTCAGTGTAGCAGCAATCTTGTGGTGACACTACAATATTTGTAGTAAGAGCTGATACTTTTGCAGCATTTCACAATTTTTTGTGGTTTGCTATATCCAGTAATTGTGCATTCTACTGAAATGCACTTACTGGAGGCAGCTCAGGTGCAATGTGATGACGGCTGGGACTCTCTTAAGCACTGACTATATCTTGAATTTTCTGGAAATGGGTGGAAATATTTATACAAGACAATGGTGTGCCATCAGGAGTTGTCAGAGAGGCTGTGTCACCACAACCCAAGCCTTCACCCTTGTCTTCCTCCCACCAACCTCTCTTGGAAACCATGGATGCAACGTGTGAAAGTCAAAGTCCTGGTGATCCTGTCATTGCCCAGGATGACCAGTGTCACCATGGGCCTGGCACTGACGTGAACGTGACACACAGAAGGACAGTGGCCACTGAGATTTGATGGAAACTCCCTCTGCCCTCAGAATTCCGAGACTGAAGCCAGAAAACCCACACTGAAATGCTACTCTGCTTTTTTTGATTGTTAACCGTATCAGCTGTTAACGCTCACATACAAGTAATGCAAATATAAACCTCAACAAATATTTGCATAATTTTTATAACCAGATGTCTAACAGACAGGTGTATCTATTCTGACGTTTTTTACTTCTATTCCATTATTTAGTAGCTTTCTATCAAGCACTATTTACAGCTGATAAACTGACATATGGAACCCCATGGCTTACAAAAGCAAGTATTTTCCCAATCTTAAAAGATTCTTCTTAAAAACCAAAACCTAATAATTATACCTTCTATTCTGAAATTCCACAGAGTTTTGGTTGAAAGATTCTGGTTGAAAGACTCAACTGACTGCAAATTCCTTGAATTAAGAAGTATCATACAACTCCGTGCTTCTGCTTCTCTTTGCAATCCTTAGACCATGACTTACTATTTACAGTTTTATTGTCTACTCAAGAGGTATCTCACTCCAGTAGAAAAGCATTTGTTTCAATTTTAAAATAGTAAAAAATGCTTCATAAGGCTTTTGATATTAGGAAAAGGCAAATCAGGAGTCCCATAAACTAAGTATTTTGAGTTGGGCATAAAAGCACCAGTTAATAAGGACATAGCTTTTCACACTTCAGTTTGTGCCAAATAAAATACATTTAAAAAACAGTCAGCAGTTAGGAACTGAAAGCCTTACATTTTACAATTAGTTTTTGTTTAAAATGTTCATAAATTGTATTTTTCATTTTAAAAGTATATGCAAAAATTTCTAAAGATGAATTAATTAAAGCAAAAACAGTTATCCAAATGCAAATTAAAAATAATTTCAATTCACTTACTTTAGGCAGTAAATACACACTTTGATCATTGATTGCAATTATTCAGAAGTAGCTTCTCAGTTATGACTTTGGGATGATAATGTATTTTTATTTTTAGTTTATACATAACATGTTGCAACTCACACTAATTTATCTTAATTTCTGTGAAGAAGGTACCCTTGGTTCCAATTGATCAACGTCACACTGAAACAGCTCATCACATATTAATAGTATAAATTAAGAGTATTATTACATTTTAGTGCATTCCAGTATTCCCAGTTCTAAACTTATCATTGAGAATACGAAACTGAAGAGAAGGTGTAAAAGAAGAGAAGGTGACATCTTATTTTTCCTCCGGATTCTACTGGAATACTGTGACTTGATAGGGAGTAGCAGATAATTATTTTCCCCTACTATGTTTGGCTAAAGATGCCAAGCCACTTGTTCCTCTGTTTATCCTTAAATTAAAGCACTCAAAAGGTTTTTTCTGGTGTTTTCTTAATGTGCCGTTAATGTAGCAAGGTTAATGTGGGGGTCTGATCATGTTTGAACTCAATTTAATGGCAATTCTCCTACAGAAGTGAAAAGGGCAAGAGTAGAAGACCCTTATTCAGATGAAAATAATTTTCAGTCAAATGAACATTTCTGACAGAGCTCACTCTCGATATGCTTTGGATAAAAGGCACTGTCTCTATTAAAATACCTTTGCTTAAACAGTTATGGCCACACAGGAAAACATGAGCTAATCTTTTTTCTTCATATACAAACTGTGAATAGAGGCAGTGAGTATATTAATTAGATCTCGATGAGTGTAGGGTTTGTTGAAATAAACTATTTATATGGGATAGCACCTCACTCACCCTCCAGCTGAGACAATCAAAAACTTTCAGGATAAACAAGTTGCCATCAGGAAATGCTGTTCAGAGAAAATCAAACCTTGAGGTGAGAATATGACAATTTCATCAGAACGCTGAACAAAAACAAGGAATATAAACACCCTGGTCGGGCAGTGTTACGGCTTTTGGTTACCTGTCCTCCCTATGACTATCTACAGGACCACTAACTCATCAGTACACTGTCTAGTGAACACAGGAGATACCAGAGTTCCCACCCAAGTTCCCGACCAAAGAGGACAACTGTTGCCAATGAAGCAAAAATTACACCAACATCTTCTCATCTTCCATTTGGGAGACCCAAATTAACACTGAGACAGAGCTTGGTCAATCCTGTCCAAGACTCCTGTTTTGCAAAGTAAGCGGAAAGAGATGGTATGTTGACAGTAGAACAAACCAACCTTCATTTCCAAATGTCTTCCATCCTGAAAGCTCAGGAAAAGACGACTCAGGTGCTGCACTTCCTCTCAACTATTGAGTAAAAACGGATATTTTTCTTACTTGTCTAGCACACGCTACGTGTCCTATATAAACTACCAGACCTTGGTGCTCTCCTCTTAGATGGTGTACTCTGTGGACTACAAACACAATGGATCTTATGAAGCTTCTCAGATGAAGGCAAAATACATTTATCAGTCACATTTTTCTCTCCAGAAATGGCCAGTAAATCCACGTTGTGTCAAGTCCCTCTGTGTTACAACAGAAGCGGGGAGACTCATCAAGTATCTGTAACTGCTAGCGTAGTCCTTACAAAGAGGTTCCTCCATGATCTACACCATCAGCGAGTGAACATCCAGCAATGGTTGTCAGCAAACCAGTCTGACACACAGCTCCACCCGACCTCGAACTGGGTCTGGCTGGGATGGAGGTCCCTTTGCATTTGTGGTGAAACCAGCGTTGGTAACCCAGGAATGCTCTGGCTCTGGCTCTTGCTGACCTGTTCTCGCGCGACACCAAGGCTTTGTGCTGGCTGGGGTCAACCCATCACAGACTTGTTAGTTTCTCCTGTCTTCTCACTCTCCATTCTGACCTAGTTTCTGCTCACAGTAAAACTTCATTCCAGATACCACTGTTTCCTCTTACATGCTCCGAATCGTTAGTTTTTGAGCACCTCAAAACTCTCCTCTGAATAAGTATATATACACATATATATTTCAAAGGATCTTTTCTTTTTTCAGACTCACTCTAAATTGTGTACATAAATTGTGCCGAAATCACTGTGATAAAACATATCCATCTGTGTTGTGGGAAGAGATGAGCTTAATTTGCACCATGGGAGATACTGTGAGACACCAGGGGAAAAAACAGCCTTCAGTGGAAACGATAGTTAAGCACCGGAACCGACTCTCTGGGGAGGCTGCAGAATATCCATCACTGCGGATTTTTAAGGACCATTTAAACAAACACCTGTCAAACATAGTTTAGCTGTCATTGTTCCCACTTTAGGGTAGGAAGACAACTCCTCAGGCTGTTATTCCTGTTTTCTGTCTTTTTCGCACCTACCCTGCACACAATTAAGATTTTTAAATATCCCGGACACTTGAAATCCTGGGAATTGCGGTTCTGTCTGTCCACCAGCAATACCTGCTCTGCCACCAGCCTTGCCTACCAGAGACATTTCCGTTACCTTCCCAAGTTCCTTGTCCCAGATTGCTTTGCCTCCATCTCTCCCACCCAGCACAGCGAGGACAAAGCTTTCCCCGATCCACTGTCCTTTACCCTGCTCCGAATTAAACTTCAATTTTACAGCAACAGAGGGGACAGGTGATTTTTCATAAAATAATTGACGGGCATCTTCAGATTCTTCATAGAAAAGTCTGCCTGCTCTACATAAAATTAAATGCTCTTTGAGAGAGAGCATCCAATGAAGGGTTTCTGCATAAGTCAATGCAAACAACTAATTGTCAAGTGCAGGTAGAATTACTTGACATCTCTAGAAAAATACAAGCTGTGTTTATCTAAAAACTAATATTAACTCTTCTGGGGGAGCACCATCTGCAAAGACAACCCTTACTAAAAGGAAGCAACGACCAAAAAATACCTGACATTTTGTAAGAAAAGCACTTTTCTTTTCTTTTTTTTTTTTTTCTTTTCTTTTTTTTTCTTTTTTTTTTGAAATTCAGGCTTGTCGACTTTCCCATTTCCAGCATAATCTAGGAAAATTTTTGATTTTGGCTGGAAAATACACATGTCTATATGTATGTTATACATACATATAAATCAGTGATGAATTATAATTACAGCTTCATTGACCCCAAGTTTAGTATTCCTGCTTTTGACTTTAAAGCACTTCACATTAAACAGTGCTAGAAGCAGTAAGATTTTATCCTTTAAAAATGTTTGTAGTAAAGGCACAGCAAAAATAATGAAATTTCATGATTAGAAACTAAGAGAAGAACAAGGAAGTACTTCATTAAAGAGAACGTCATTTTCTACATGAGAAAGAATAGTTCATTTAAACAGTCTCTTCTTTCCTCTGTCATGAGCTTTAGGCTTAGTAATTGTTACAAAAATGTTAAGCCTTTTTTTTTTACTATTATTTTTGAAAGCACTGAACTGAACAATACAAAAACGATGAGGAGAAAGAGCAATTCGTGCAATTCTAACTCAATTTTATGCTGCCAACATTTTAATAGGCTCCCTTCCCATACCCTTTCCTCAGCTATTGAGTAAGCCCCTGTGCTGCGGAGAATGAGTAAATAAGAAGTCAGAACCGATTTTTTCTTGTTCTCATAACCAGAGGAAAGAGGCGAAAACAACTCTTCCCAACTCATTTGCGCTGGCTGGTGCTGGAAATAGCAATGCTTCATTCCTCATCACACGGACGGCTCACACCTCAAGGATTCTGTCATGGAAATCACTCCAGCAATTAGCACTATTCATCTCACTGTCCGGAGCGATGGTGACTATTAGTAACAAATGACCTCTCTTGCAAGCTTGGGCTTTTACGTGTTTTGCCGAGCTGGATCTGGTATCCAGACAGTTTAGAATGCAAAAGAGAAGCAGGAATTTTGTTTCCTTCATCCCAAAGGAGGACAGCCATCAGGAACATCTGTGCCTTCAGAGTTAATGCCAAAAGGAAAATCTGCCTTAAGGGGGAAAACAGTGGTGGACGCGGAGAACCACAGAAGCAGAACAAGTCAGATCCATGCACAGAGAGGAAATCCGTCTGCACAGGTCAAAAATTTTTCTAATAGCTTTTTAAAAAGAAAAACCAAGCTAAAAAAAAATCCTGTATTTGGTCTAAAAGAATGACTGGCTATTCAGATCCTACCAGCACTGTCTTCTTGCTGTAGCACTTGTCTGCGAACCCACAGAACATCCAACAACCTGAAATCTAAACCACAGGAACTGAGGCACGGACACACTGAGGTTATAGAGCAAACATCTGGGTCACAAAAAGCGCGTGAAACACTGCATACCCCACTTCCACCCTTCCTTGCGGTGTAATGGTAGAAATGGAGCCGCCTCCCCTCCTAGAGCAAGCAGCAAACATCCCACCCACGAAGCCATCGCTGCCGGCCACCAGTTTGCTTTAATGCCAAATCAAACTTGTGGTGGATGAAATAAAACAACTAATTCAAAACTGTGAATTGTAACTTCCCAGCAGAAGTTTGTTTGTTTGTTTTTAATAAGCAGCTTTGTTTTTTTTAAATAGACCACCAGGAGACTCCTTTTGCTGAAGACAGGAAGTTTGACTTTCCTTTTCACAGAACGTATAAATGCTCTGGCTTAAAAATTGTTTCCATTTCCTTTTTCACAGATCCAGTGAAAGATGAGTATTCCCTCTGACCTAGGCAGCGCAGGGAGTGACCTGTCTCCCATGAATTTTGATCAAGATTATGCCTGGAATAAAGCAAACATGATAGGGAAAAGAAAAAAAAAAAGAAAAAAAACAACAACAACAAAACCAAACCCAAAAACCCCAACAGTAACAGAAGCAAAAAACCTAACAATCGTTGCATTTTTGCAACGCCACTAACAATGTTTTGAACACTAGGGTGTTTGAAAACTCTGGTTTACAGACAAAATAGATAAAATGCTGCATTGATCCGGGTTTTTCATGAGACCTTAACTTAATCTTCAGGGTGTATAGGGGAAGTATTTGAAGTAGAGTCTCAGAATTTGGGCAAAGTAATTTTTTGCAAGCACATGAATACCGTAACGCCGTAATGGAGAAGATCAGTTACCATTCTTTCCACCGCTACTACACAGGCCCAAGGAACCTTGTGCAAGCAACGCGGTTCACAACCGCAGCAATGCCACAGTGGTCTGCGCTGATATAAATTAACTTCAAGGCACGTATGTTACAGAAAAGGCAGGCTTCAAGTACGTAAATTTTAAAAAGTAGAAGACACTGTCATAATCTGTAAAATCAAATTCATTTACTAGAAGTGCCATTTTAAAGACTCTAGAGAGCTAAGAAAGTAGGTTTAGGAAATTTTACAATGGTATCTTTAAAAAATTTTAATATTCTGTTTTTTCTCAGCTCTCAGGAGTGTAAGACAAACACTTCCTGAAGAAGAAGGATCTCAATTAGGGCACTTTCTCTATTGCCTAACAGCATTATGCACTTATTTCTAGGCGTTTTTTAAAATTCACAAATGATGTCTTATTTAATATTGATCATCCTGCACCCCAGACAACAGCAGCTTTTTTGAAGGCATTCTTTGTAAAGAAAAGATTTTTTAATTTGATTTCCTGATAGCAGACCAAAGATTTGGAACTCTGGAATAGCCCCACAATGCAAACGTGGTTTAGCAGAGATACCTCTGTGTATCAATCACACACAAAACAGTGCATGTAAGATGTTGTACACCCATTACATCTCTAGGTAAAATTATTACTTCAGCTGAGATAAAGCTAGAAAAACGCAATAATTGAATTCATACGCTTGCTATTTGCCACGTCTTTTCATTTGCCCCTTTGCAAAAATGGCAACTACCAAAATGTTATCAAATGAGTGTAACAAAGGAGAACATGGATAAATTATTCACTTGGACAGCCCTGAAGAATTCCCAACTATCCTGTTGAGCCATTCATTCAGGATTATTGAAGCTCACAGTCGTGTCAATTTGAAATTTGAAGTATCAGAAAGTTCTTGATTGGTTTTACAAACTGTCATCCAACACATTCAGCACACCAGGAGTTAATGCATCACTTGCATGATGCAAACCAGCTGTGTCCTTCACCATCCTCACGGCTCCTCGCTCACTCTTCAGAACATTGCGCACCTTAGCTATTTCAGGAAAAGTTAAGAGGAACCGTATCAGAATCCAAATACTACACTTCATCACTTCACCAACTACCTTTGCCTCATAGATTTCAAAAAGGCCAACAGAGGCTGAGAACTGTCCTGTATCACAGAAGTAAATGGTTTGAAAACCCCAGGCATAACCCAAAAATTAGGAACCCTGCTCTTTTTTTTTTTTTTTTTAATAAAAAAGCCATGTAAATATTTGTCAGTGAGTGCTATATATAACACTGTTTATTATTAAAATTCTATTTCAATTTGTGCATCAATACGCTAGAAAAGTAAATTGGTTTACAAAATAAGTGAAATTACACCATATAGCTATTTCATTTTTCTCATTTTAACACCTTTACACAATAGTATCTCAAAAAAACCCAGACCTACCAAACTAGCTCAAGACTTTGAGAAATTTTAATGCTATTTTAAATTATGCAAATAATAATAAGACTTAAAACTCGAAAGCAGCATGGCAGCATTAGCGAAGAGTGGTCAGAAAACTGCTGAGAAACTATATACGTTTTTTTTATCTTTTTGGAGACACATACAGGAAAAAGGTAAAAATGAATTGTGTTCTACTACAGCAGAAGTCCCAGTCTTTCACTAGTGGAAAAGAGCGTATGCTGCTCCTTTTTACCACTCATACGACCCCTAAGAGGAGAAATGCCAGAGACTGAATTTGCCTGGAGAGGTGTCTAAAGAGCTGTATAAAGCGGAGACTGAGAATGTGCATGCCCAGCAACCTGGGAAATTTCTCTTTGAGAAGCATCACTCTGAAAAATTGCACACACAAAACTCTATAACCATTAGGGGAGCACATAATAGGAAAATTAAAGTTACGCCTTTGGTATGGATTCTCTGTCAACAAATAAGCTTTAAGGAAATTGTTTATACATGAGAAATTAAAGGTGTTAGAAAAAGAATCGGGACACGTTTGCCACTTAGATGAAGTTACTAGATGACGTCACAATAGGCTATAATGCTATAACAAAGCTAAGAGGTGTAATGATTACATTAAAAGCTCAACTGTTTCATGATTTTGATTTGATGAAACACAAAACAATGCCATTAAAACACAGTTTGAAGGAGAATAAATCCTGTGCGACAAGTCCCCAGTCCTAGATGGCATGTTGGGTAAAACACCATTGTTCTTTTAAAAAAAAAAAAAAAAAAAGCCAGAAGACCACATGCTAAAAGTTACCTTACTTGATCTTTTCCAACTCTTCCTCATTAGCATTGTCTGAAAATAAAATAGAGCATTTTAATTACCTTTTCTCTGCAATACAGAAAAGGAGGCCAACTGTCTCCAACGGGACAACCCACATTTAACCACCACTACCACTGAAGCAGCAACACGTACACTCCAGCGACAACTGCACAAGACTGAAATAAATCCAGACAACTAGCAGCACTGCTGGCACCCAGGCATACTTTCCTGGGTGGTATGAGTGTCTCATTGCCAGGGACAATGCATCATGTGAAATCATTCAAAAAGAAAAAGAGAAAAGAAAAAGAATGAGATAAGCAAATGAAAAAAATTAACGTGCCATTACCGATAGTGACTTCAATTTTGACTTATACTTAAATTATAGTTCTTTTAATGTACTCCAATTTTTCGGAACACTACTGTTTAGGTCACAGCGGTAGCCACGTAAGAGAAATCCTGCATAAGGCTCCTTGGACAACATACATCTGCTACAAATTCTTTAAGGTTACCACTGCTAATTAGTTTCACAGCAGTAAAAATAGCTCTTTCGATTGCTAATTGATAAAAAATAGCTCTTTTGATAATTACGCACAAGGGATAGAATAATATTCGTACCTTGACTTGTAAAAAACCCCAAAACGCAGCAGCCCTATCCCATCACCTAAATAATCTGTAAATCCTTGGCACTGCTGGAGACATCGCTCTGAAACGTCGGGAGGCGAAGTGTTCACAGAGACTGATTCTTAATCATTAAATAATAGAGACACACTGGTCAAGACAGATGTGGGCAATTTATCTGTGAACGCAACTGTTGCTTAAAGCAGTTCTGTGCAAACACAGGGAAATTAATTTCAACAATTTAATAACATTTAGCAGCCTGTTGTTGACACTTAGCAAGAATAAATCAAAGGCCATTAATTTCTATTGAAACTTCCTTTATGTAATAAAAAACAAACTTTTTTTAAAAATTAACTATTGCAAAAATGCTTTCTTTTTCAGATAATGGAAATAAATTTTGAAATGCAAACATTCTCCTTGCTAAGAAATAAAAGTATTACACGGGGAAAAAATGAGAATGGCAGCAGATATGTGGGGTTTATATTTTTGAAATAACCAGAAACTTTTCAAATAGACATAGATTTTTCGGAGAAGAAAAACAACTAGCTGCTGAGGAAAATGTTTAAGTTGCTATGGACAGTTCAAGCCTAAAGCCTCTGCGCTAAGCTAATGATAATGGCTTTGGAAAATAAACATGGGCACTAAATGTTTTGTAGAGCTGGAGAAAGCCATTTAACTTGTTTTTATAGGAGAGGCACATAAGAATTAAGCAGTGTGAGGCCAGCCGCAGTCGCTGGAGAAGACCTCCGAGTTCCTGCAGCATACCATGGCTCCTGCCGTCCTCCTCGCTGCGGAATCCCACACAGCTACAAGTCAGAGCAGACTCCAGAGCGGCTCCACAGGCCTTTGGACCAGGCTGTGAGCAGGGAGGAGGACACGGCCCGACGGCTGAATTGACTACATATCAAATGTTATTTCGGCTCTGAGGAGTTCACCTGGAGTAGGAGCTACATAAACGTGTGACCGTGCTTGTTGATCTCATCAGCATCATCACCAGCTGCAGCGGGATATGCTGAAGCCATCACAACCGTCCTTAGAAGCCAGTAATACAAACATGTAGCACAGGGCAGGTCATGATGGATGATCTACACGGAACCATTTCTGAACATATTCCATGCCCTGAGTCCATCTCTGTCCTTCTTCTTTTTCCTAAGCTGTTATTATCCCTCTGGCAAATTAAAAAAAAATGATATTGCATTATAAGATTTAAGATGGCAAGTGAATCGACAGCATATTAATGTTGTTAATACTTTCATATGAAGCAAAAAACTATTAAGCATCACTTGGGATAAATTATTTAAGGAAAAAGCAATGCTGTGAATTTTATTCTCATTAAATAACAACATCCAAGTAGCACTCGTATGTCTGTTTTTCCCCATTTCCTACGCTACTCAGGCCGATGGCAGTGGTGGAACAGTAGTCCCCAGCCTCTGCTGGCCCCAGGGCAACAGCTCTCATGAAGCTACCAAGTCCCTAATTTCCAGTAGCCCAGCGTTGCCTGTGAGAGGGAGGTTGGGAAGATGTGTTTGGAGAAGAGATGGGAGACGTGCAGCTCCCACCAACTCGCGGCCGCCCCACGAGCTCTCCCGTGACGGAATCCGCGCTCTCATCCCACAAAGAGCCAGAAAAACCCACATGCACCGCGGCACCCGGTATCGCAACACCAAAGAGAATCTGCAGACATCACGAACACACGTTTTAATTGGCATGCATGCAGCTACAAACGGCACACAGACATGCACAGCACTGCATGGATCCAAAGGGAAATATTAATAGAACAGTGGCTGAATTAAAGAAACAAAACAAACACCACTGGAGCAGGTCTAAGGAAAAAAATCAAGTCATTGACAGTTCTGACTTCTTTTAAAGTGGTCATCAAAAGCAGAAATTAGTGAAAAATACAGAACGTGCATCATAAACGTTATTTTTTTTAAATAAGAGTTAATAATTTTTTTCAGACCTCACAGGTTTTAACATTTTTATATACAGATACTTTTCCCAAACTTGTTTATTTCACGTCTTCTTAGTTTACTCTAGTTATCTAAGCTATCTGTCCTCTCAAAGCAAAGCGATTAAAAATGCTGCATTAATGTAAAGGACAAGTATTGTTAACAGCACAGAGCAAATGCAAATGAATTATTGGAACTAGTGCTAGTACAACGTAATTGTGTTAGGCCGGAAATAGATTATACTTTTCATGAATACTAAAGATATTCTTATTTCTACGGCTGTATAAGAATAATTCATTCATCAACTTTGATTCACAAGTTATGATTGTTCAAAAACCAGAACAGATCAGATTGCCTTCATTTGTCAAAACTTTAAAGAATAGGGCTTCTAGTCGTGTACAGAGTTTGAACATGATATTACAATATTATTACTTTAAAAGTTCACATTTTTATGCTGTTAGAACAAGCACCAGGTTGCAAATGGCAAACATATTTACATACAAGATTTACTAAAAATTTTGATTTGTTCACCTGCCCATACTCTTACATAAATATTCAATGATAACCAGAGGCTACTTCTGCATTTTCTTCCAATAAAACACACTACAAAAACCAAACAGTGTGTTCTTGCTTATGAAACTAGCATACTGAATCTCCTTTAAAAACACGCCCAATATTCTTCTACTTGAAAAACTCAAATTACAAACTGCCTAATCGCTGTTTTCACAATCCACCAGGACTCAAAGATAAATACTCCCCTCTTCTAGTCTGAAATACAATTTTACATACAGGTACATAAACACATGCATATGTTAATATTCTAAATTGGCATTTGAACCCAAAGATGTAATCTGGTTTGATATTAGGAAATAGGACCTTCCAGCTATAAACTCTAAAGAACATCTCTTCAGTCAGCACATGGAGAATCTGCATTTCAGCAGAATTTCTTCCAGAAAGATAAGGAAGAGGATGCTCCCGCGTGTACCAAACCTTGCTCTCATCTTGCACACCTCAAGGCTTCAAAAAAGACAGCCCCACCCAAAGCAAAATAAACTATTACTCTTCCAAACTGATTTCTTATTTTTTAAACCATTTGCAATAATACCCCTCTCACAGACAGGTGGCCACCAATTTTGTACCATGTAACTTCAAATTTCAACCTTATCCTCCGGCACAGGTGTGAGCAGCGTCGATATTTCTTACGCAGTGTGACGGGATGCACCTTCCCGTAATGAACAGCTCCGTTATTTTGGTGTGCCAGTAAAATGCTGTGCTGCGAGACCTGTCCTGCAGCCACACAAGCGCCTCGCCAAAAGGCTCTCCTGTGCCTGCACGTCAGCGCATGATGGCCACAACACGCTCGGTCGCCCAGCTCAGGCGGGGAATCCATCGCCTTGGAGAGTCTGGCCCCCATCAAACCCTCACCGACGGACACTTCTCAAGCAGCGTGTCATGTCCCACGCGCTGGGTCTGGGTGATGGCTATAGAGATGCCCAAAATACTGCACCAGGCACAATGCTGCTTCCACGGCTACACGGGAGAGCTAATACTTCTTTCGCTAAAGCTACTCCTTCTTTTATTTCCCCAATGGTCTTAATAAACGCTCTCATTTTAAGTATATGGTATTAAAGTACCCTAAGTTTAAGTGCTAGCAGTTAATTTCTGAATTCTTCAGCTTGATGATTTAACCATTTTACTCCATTTACATGTGACAACCTGTGCAAGCAATTTAGAGTTACCACCTGCACAAACCAAAAATTATTCAGAAATGTATTTTTGACACATAGGCCATATAAGGATACCAAACCACCAGGATTTAAGAAAATTTGCAGCTAGGGAAAAAATGCATGGGATGTGAAGAGACAGTGTTTCTACGTCTTCTACGCAGCAGTCATTAAAGCATATTTAAAGGTGCTCACGGATTTCTATCTAAATATTTTAACTATACTATTTGAATTATTACCCATATAGAGATATCCAATTAGAAGGAAAGTGGTAATCATTCAAACAGCACTCCACACAGACTGGGAACGTAGGAGTGATTTTAACTACTGCTTTATACAGTGCATATTTCCAGAGTGGACAAAAATTAGCTTTGATCCTCTAACATAACATTTGAAAATTTATTGATCTCAAGCCTATTAAATTCAATAAAAATTATCCTCATTATTACAAGACCTTTTAAAAATAACCAAGGATGACAGTTTAATTGGAGTGATACATTTTGTGATACATTTTGTAATATATCTACACCTTAGAGAGTAAATAAAATTTGATAAATAAATAAATAAATACATGCGGTAACTGAATAAAAGATAATTGCGCCTTGAATTATTAAACCCCTAACACGTTCATATACAGCAATTCAATATTAATTTTGTAGGTCATCTTCGCTGCATTGCGACACAAATTCTCCCATTTTACTGCAACTTTGGTAGAACCTCTCTGAGATCTGTATCTTGGGAAGACTAGTTTCGAATAACAAATATAAAGCTTCGGAGTCTTCATCTCAATCTTGGGATTTTCACAGTGAAGTCCCATGTAACAGTTTGAATAGGAAGAATTGGTCACTTGAGCTAAATTAAAAGGATTAGCTTACTAAATAGAAAGCTAATAGTGAAATGCGCAACAGCACAAACCCAGTTCTTCCTCCTATTACAAACAGTCTGTTCGATATGAAAAAAGTTGCTACCCAGCAAGTCCACAGCGATCCCATTACTTTTGACAATCAGTTGCTCATTCACCAAGGGAATACCCACATGAAAGAACACGTTACACTGCAGTGTCTTAATTTCACGTTCCCACCTCTGATTTTCTGGAGCACTCTTTGTATTAGAGCTGGTAGCTCTGAGCGGCACAGTAGCTATTCTACCTGTACGATGAAAAACGGAAACTAATGTGCTGTCCACAGAATGGTTTCATGCATAAAAATAGAGTATTTCTGTGCTGCATGATTTAGGATTATGGCAAGATAATGCCAAACCACTTGTAAAAACAGGGTTATTACCAGCTGACGGTAATATGACGGTCTTACCCAAATACACACCAAAAAAACCCACCCTGAATGAAACACGTTTTTTAATTTAAGTGATAAATTATGTTGTGGTGCAAATTTGAAAGATAGTATTCTGAGTTGTCTGGACAAATGCATTGCTATAAGAAAGAAAAATACTCTGCTTAAATAAACTTCCCCCTCATCACTACCATTTTCCATCATTTTGTTCTGACAGAACATTGTGAAGAAAACGAACAGATGAGAAACGTATTTTCAAACTCTACATCTCTGTCATACCAAATAGCAAACACCTAGTTCCAATAACTGACTTACTAGGCTATTTAGTAATAGCTAGGAGAAAAGTGGGAAAAGAACAGTATTACCATCCACCAACATCCTCTGGTATCCAACAGGATGATGTGTCACACTGCAGCATGCAGAAACATATATGCTCTTATAAAAACCATAAAGTTGACCATATCCATGGAAAAGTTCATCAGATTCATATTTTTTTCTCGGCCTCTCTGAAGACAAAAGAATCTACATTATTTTATAACCTCTGAGCAAGAAGTCATCTCTTATTTCTGCCATATTTGTAGCACTACTGCCCAAGACAAAAGTCAACTGACAAAAAGCTCATAAAATACATCCAACTAGACACAGAATTTGTCACAACTAACAGGATCTACAAAACTGGAAACTATTTTCGCTTACTACTAAGCACCTCAGAAAACTAAGATTGATGAAGGAATTAATATAAACCTAGAAAACCACACAATTTTGTAATTGAAATTTGGTCATGAAATTGAAAAATATTAAATAATACTTCCTCACTAGATGCCAAAAAAGTAGAAATAATACCTTTCTTCAAGTTTCTTTATTTACAGTGTGGAATAGGATTCAAGTGTTCTTATCTAGAGATAGCAGCACTAGGTCAAAATTCTTCACCAGTGGCTTACTGATATTTTGCCGTATTAATCACCACTCACCTGCACCCAACTTGATCTGAAACTGCTGAACATTATGTTGCATCTGGATCCCTCTGTACCATTTCAGGAAGGATCCAATTCAGATTAATTATGCCATACTGTATCAGAAACACTGTCCAGCATTATTTTAAGAATTAGAAAAATCAAGTTAATGTCAGAATATGTGGTTTACTCTTGTGCTTTAAGTCATCCAACCATAAAACAATCGCAAGAGTGATGACACGTATTAAAATACTTGAAATTACCACTTCTCGCTGTTCTTCTCTAGGAGCCAACAGAACTGACAACAATATACTTCCCAGATCATGGTCAGGGTAGTGAGAATCCTTCAGACTCAAGGTAACATCTGTTTGCCTAGGAAACAAAAGTATATGCATTTATTTTGATTTCAGGCTCTCAGATAGTGAAATTTCTGAATCATGAGAATTAAAGGCATCTGCATTTACATGAATCTACTCAAAAATGCTGTCATAAATTTACCCTATTTCTACTTTTAAGTATAGCAGTCTAAATGGTCATAAATAAATACTAAATACTGTTACTCCGTGTTAAGCACTTACACGTAATGAAGAACTGTAACATTAATTGATTAAAAAACAGGGAAAAAAAAGTTAAACAGTAAGTGGTAATGCTGTGAATGAAGATAATGTAAAAACAAGATTAGATTAAAGTGTTTATAAAACTAACCTCCCCATAGACACTATAAAAAATGCTGTGCATGATCAGTTAATATATTATTATCATTCATATTACAGTAATTTCCTAAACATAAGTGCTCTTCCTTGGCTAGTTTTATGTACTGTAGGTTTATATAATTATTTTCCAGCATAATGTTTTATTTGCAATTCCACAAACATATTAGCACACAACCATAAAAAATTACTGTGTAGGCTTGTTTGTGCCATACCTATTTAATTCCAGTGAAGTGAGATCCAAAAATGCTGAACCAATAAAGTCATCCTGAAGTCCAAAGTCATAGTCAAAGACCTAAGATGCACAGGAAATAAATGCATTTTTCAGTCTTAAAAATATTTTTTTTTTAATTTTATTTTCTTGCTTTATGAATGGTTCTTAGAACAGGATCCTTTTCCAGAGTTAAACCACATGTTTCTCACATGCCAAACCAGGACTACTGGAAATTAAGCTCCAACTTTCCGGCCACAAAACATGTTTGAAACTGCTTGTGTAAAAGTCAGAACGCATCATGTTCAGGCACAGGAGCATAGTACTACTTCGCATACGTCAACGACATCAATTTTATACAAAAAAAGAAGCATTTCTATAAGCATAAGGACTAAAAGAAGGAAGACCACAAGAATAACTGAAGTTAAGCAGAATCATTGATTTGCTACACATGAATTGATGCCCTTACCAACTTTGCAAAAGACAGGCAGGAGGGCGGGGTATGATTGTGAAAAATGGGTTATTACAGCACTTGCATCACTACTAGAAATGATAAAATTGTAGGTTTTGAAGGTTGTGTAAGTTTCTAGGCTTTAGAAATATTATAATCTAAGATGAAAACTTAATGGATACGTGAAAGGAAAGAGTGACATTTATTACTCTACTATGAGGACGCTGCCTGCTAACTTGCTACCTAAAAGAGAAAGCATCTGGACAAATTTAATGACATCCAAGCAGGAACCTGTGGCCAGCACGTGGAATGGTATTGATGACTTGAGATGGATTATGCCTCCCCAAGTCAGAAGGAAGAATAACAAATAAACTGTGGATGGCTTTTGGAGGGAAATAAATAAAAAAGGTGGATGGCAACAAGTGAAAGGTTTGACACAAAATTACAAAACAAGAAATGGGAAAATGTCAATTATCCAAATCAAATATTCTAGGTAAGTTAAATTTTCCTGGCAAATATCACCATGAGAGTTTCTGAGGACCAGAATATGCCTTCAGCTCTAAGTAAGAGTGAGATTTGTGAACAGCTAGTAATGAGAACATTTAACTGAAGTGCAAGGTCCTCAATTTTGATAAAAATGTTGTAACTGATGTATTACAGAAACTCTTTTCCAGGAGGCAGTTAGAGCTGTTCGTTTTCTACAAAGACCTTAACATGGACCAGGCTGATGGTAGTAACAAATCCCAGAGCCCAGTGGTGACAGCAGTGCTGCAGGACTCCAGGGCGGAATGCAGGATTCGAGCACAAGTCTCTCACATCCATTGATCTACCCAAGTGGGAACCCTCATATTTTCTCTGTCTAATATCCATTCTAAAGGTGAAAGAAAACAAATCGTGAAAACTCAGTTTATGTTGCAAAATAGAATTGTTTTCTCCCCCTGAAAATTACCAAGATGAAAACATCAAATAAATATTTTCAGCTGACTAAGTACAACTTAATCACATGGATCTGGACTATATGAACTGAAAAAAACCTGAAAAAGCTATAAAACCTGAAATATTTCACAGAGTGTGTCCAGAATACAGACATTATACCACTTCACACACTCTTCTTGGAAAAAAAATAATAAATACACACATCTATTCCCTTGTGACCCTACTGAAGGGCTGGTATTTGGCATGAATGATTCAAAACAGGCAGCTGTGTTGTGAGTGTTCTTCTTTGTATCTGCCTCCCTCTTTCACAGTCCTGGGCACAGGTTCATTTCTTATGTGTCACTAAGCTTAATACAGGGAGGAAAATGCCAATTGAGAATTCTAACTTCATGCTTTTCTAATAGCAATGTACTTTATCTGAGCAGAATACACAAGACATGCTACAGACCAATACTCAAAGGCTGTTGAAGTAGCATTCATTTACTAAAAAAAATAAATCTACAATTTCATATTTCAGTTAAAATTTTTGTCATGTTTTTGAGATTAAGACTCAGATAGTGATTTGAAGCATTATATCATTTCAGACCAATTAAAAAGGATTACTTAGGTAAGACTGAAGTTTCCAATCACTCTCCAAGTATTTTGACCTATGTATGTTCTAATTAGAACCCTAAGACTACAGTTTTTCCATTAACATTTTTAGACCTTACTTTTTATCGTAATTGTGTTTTACACAATTAAAGATCACTTTTGGATATAGATCACCATAAACTATTGGAAAGTACCAGAAAAGTCCCATTCCGTTCTGTGTCTGTAAAACAATAATCACAGCTTTTCTAGTTTCCATTCCTATATGCATAACCAAGAATTACCAGCGCTGCTGCTAATTACTCTGGGCATTGTTGGCCGCTCTGATTTAAATTAATTCCATCTGTTATTTTTGGAATAGGTGATGCCTCCATTATGAGGCATCATAAATTATCCTCACCTGTGATAAACTAAGCAGAGTTACAAGGTAAATTGAAAAAAGAGCACAAAGTATTACGAAACATATAAGCAAACCCTCTTGTTTAAGTACAAACAGAAAAAAACCAAAACCTGGCAGAATTGGGTACACATCTTGATAAATTCTCAAATTAACCTCAGCAAATAATTGCTTTTAATAGGATAGATTATGCTTCGTATCAGAATCATGCAATATTTCCATAAATAAAAGCGATGCTATCATCATGAAACAGAGTTTACTTTCTCTGTCCTTCTCCTAAGATCACACTAAAGAAGTATAGAACAATTACGGCCTGAAATACACAAAAATATCTGTATTTCTCTTCCTTTTTTGCAGGAGGAAATTTTGATGTCAACATTAAACAGATGTAATGTAAATAATTTTCACCTCTAAATAATCTTGAGTAATGCATTATTCCACAATAAATTTTCCAGCATACAAAAATTACAGAATACAAATTCTTTCAACAACTATTCTGTTGTAATTTGACAAATACAAGTAAGATAGTGTCTCACCTTTATATACAATGGTTCTCTTGGGTTATCTATAAGAATGCAAGCTTTTTCTTCCCACACAGGATTAAGGTTCTTGTGTATTGTCTTACTCCTAAATACTTCTTTTCCTCCAAGTTTGAACTTGACATACGGATCACTGGTTCCTGTTAAAGACACATATATACTGTTAATTATGTTCTTCTAATACATTAAGAGAATGGAGACTAAATTAAACAGAACTAAATGTAATTTCTACTGATAAGTAAATTAAAAACAGCAGCTGAGAACAGAATTTTTTATTGTCACAAATTATTATTCTCCAGTGTCATTACTCCGGTAATTCATTGCGTTAACATCAAATGGGTGCTTGCATCACTTTCTATTGTTTGCAATCCATATTGAAAGTCATACATGAAATCCTGGCCACTGAAGTGTAGCTTTCAGCTAATGGAATTATGCCCTTGTTAGGACCAGGATTTTGACTTAATACAATCACAAAAATTATATTATAAAGTTAAAATTGTTTCTGTAAAACATTAATCTAATCATGTTATGCCTTTGAAAAGGCACAGGCTCCACTGACACCACTAGTGCAACTCTTCATTGAATTTATTGTGTCCAGGCTTCGCTCTTCCACAAAGAAACACTTCCTACAATGCTCACGATGAGCAAATCAACTCTAACGTCAGTCCACAAAGTTCACATGCTTCACCCGCAGGCGAGTACAGGGCTAAGCCCCTGATACAACTGAACAACAATTAACTACGACCAGAAAGACAACCCTGAGGGGAACTGAAAGAGAAATGCTAAACATGGCACAAATGGAGAATGGATGGGACGCGGGTGTGGAAGTGACAGAAGGAACGAGTGGTGGAAGGAGGACTCTTGGGGTGGCACACGCTGGGGGCACAGGGATTAGCAGGCACCCGGGAGCACATCTGTGCCCTCTTCGCAAGACACCCCTGCGAGGAGACAAAGGACAGCAAGAAAAAACCTGACGGCGCACGGAAAGGCGTGACAAGTTGAGAAATAAATCCCAGCTCCCAGAAGGTACAAAATGGCAGAACCAGCACAGGCATGGCCACCCCACCAGAGGAAGCCCCAGAGAGGTGAGGAGGACCTGTCGGCTGCCGTCCTTCCCCTCCCCGCCATGCACGACCCAGATAATCCGCCTGTGCCGTCTGAGAGTGTGAAAGAAAATCAGACCAGAATCAGTTTTGTTTTAAAATAAATCACTGTCCCCAGCCACGAGGTTTCACACTGTGATGTGCTGGTCGCCCACACCACGCTGCGGTGCTGCTTCCCACACCGGACCCCAACTCCACCTGCACTGACCTGAGCTGGGGAAGTGGGAAAGCGAGTGAACTGGGGAGAAGGGGAGGGACAGAAGTCGCCAAGTGCCTCTTCCTCTTGTGTCATTTTGCAGCTGGATGGGCACCAGGGCACAGCTACAAGACACAGAAGTTGTGCCTGTGACGGTCCTCATGAAATCACCTCCGTGGTGGACTGAAGAGAGACTACTTGTCTTTTCCTGCATGTCTTGATTATGAAAATACCGCTAAGTCTTTAAACAAAAGAAAAAAGCTGGATAGAAAATTCAAGCTAATACCTTCCCTAAAATGCCACTTGGTAAGATTTCATTGTTATGTAAGTGAAATACATTTTAATTTAAAATATTGGATGGGATTCATATTCCTATTTCTCTCTCAGCTACTTCTGAGCCTTAATAGTATCAGTCTGAATGATCTATGACTATCTTAAAATAAACAATAATTCTAGCACAAATAATAATTACATCTTCATAAGCAACAACAAAATTTTAAGAAAAACTTTTTTTAAAAGAACTTTTAGCGCTTTTCACAAGACCAGCATATTCTAGAGATCTGTGTTTTTACACCCATTGGGCAACGCAGTCATTAGCTTTTCTTAAAACTGCAGCGTACTCTTCTAAATAGAACGGCTGTCACGACGGGAGCTCCTTGCACTATTTCATGCAGCCACAAGATGTCAGTACTCTTTACCTAAAATTATATATCCCTTTCAAAAAACTATAGCAGTGGAAAACTGATCTCACGTGTGGGAGGGTTACGGTCATTCCCTTCTGAAATTACCGGGGCAGAATTTCAGTGGCGTCAAACTGTTTAGTCTGGCACAATTAACTTTTTCCTTGGTTATTCAAGTAGTGGTGATGCTTTTCAGGGCAAAGATCTCACATCTGAATTAATTCTGTGAAATCTGAAGAATACTTTGAACATGGACACCAACAAATCAACATCAGTAACCCAAGCTGTAACTCCTCCACAAGCCATAATTCTCCCCATGATTTTCCTCACGCTTGCCATGAAACGCAGATACCTGGCCTTTAGGCACTATCTTTTGTTGTGCAGACTTCACAAATCTTAAAAACTCTTGAAATGTGAAGTCAAATGTAAAACACTCTTGTGAGATACATACCCAATGAACAGTTTAGGATCCAGATGTCAGATAATTTAATATTAATTCATTTTTATGTGTAAATTTAGTAGTGGGGTGTGCCAAATGTTAGTTCCACTTACAATACGTTGCAAAACCTCAGGGTTTGTATCTCTGTGCTATGAGAGCTGAGAACCACTAAGCAGTTTCCTTGAACACATCTCTACTTTAAAGCAGAGAACTCATTAGGTCCACTTAGTTAAAAGCTCCACGTCCTTCACAGAGCTATTCCGTTCCTTGAAGAGAGACCATGAAGTTTTTAAAAGTACATGAATAAAGAAAAGCAAGACTAAAATAACTCTAATCCGCCACGCAATCGTTCAGTAATACCTTCACCTAATGGGAGGACAGAAGGAGAAGCAGAACAGGGACCAAAACGTGGTCCCCTCTCAGTTCTGCTGAACTGCACCAAACCACATCCAGCACTGCTCTATGTCACAGGGTCCCAGTTTTAATATATAATAAGCACCATTTTGACACATATTGTACAATTTTAATACTTTAATTGTGCATTGATATTAATATTGCACTGTTAATAATGCATATTTCAATATATTATTTAAATACATTATGTAATAATATACTCATACGTAATTTTAATCAACATCAACAATTCAATTCACGCATTTTTTCTCTTTAAAGAGAAAAACAAATTCAGTTTACTTGGGGGCCTTATTTTTAACAGTGATTACAAGCTCATGACACAAAACCTGAAAAAAACCAAAGATGCCTCAGGCTGAGCCTGCAAAAACCTGGTAACTGCCACAGATTCTTGTTATTCGAGTCTCAGAGTCTTCATTGGTTTCCTGCTTACCAAACCGTTCAAATGAACCCGACACACTAAGGCCTAACTGCACAAACATTTGTCTCATCCGTAGCAGCTAAGAACACCATCACGAGCCTTCACTCGCGAGCTTAAAGCCTCTTCTCACTGTGAGAACTGTGAGACACTGCTCTCTTGTTGAAGCACCATGCGTAAAGGCAGTAAGGACCCCCGGCACAGGGTGGCAGCCTCTCTTCTCCTGGGAAACACTGGGAAATGGACACTGAAAGATGCTGCCGAAGTCCAGGAGAGCAACTCTCCACCATCGTGGCTGCCGTCCCCATCCCCGAGGGGCCAACGCTGGCACCAGCACCGGGGGCTCCCGGCACGCAACTCCGAAACGGATTTCGCGTTGCAAGACATCCATTAAATCTCATAAGCAGACATAAAAGAAGATTAAAGAATATTTTGCCAGAGATATATTCAGTATGTTTGTTCAAAGGAATACTAAACTGCTTCTCGGAAGGAACCAGAGATGTGTAGTAGAGTGGAAATACAGCAAAGGCACGTTTGGCCAGAATAATAACCAAAGTTGTACTGGATAGAAAGACGATGCAGTCCCAATAAATTGTATGATTCACTTAATTGGTTCCCGAGGCTTCATAACAGGCTTTCCAACATGATTAGACCATTGTTCCCTATTAAATACAATATAATGTGATAAACTGCTACCCTAACAAATTCAACAGTGAACACAGGGGTGAATGCAACCAGGAGACCGATTAACGAGCTTGAGACTGCTCCCCCACGACCGGTGCTAATGAGACAGAAAGGATGAGGCAAAAGTCTCCACATTCCTCTGCAGTATTTTTGCAGCATGGCCAAGCTACCAGCATGTCTGAAAAACCTCAGCTGCAGATCTACCTATAGCTTACGGTGACCAGACACAAATTCTTAAGGCAATTTTTAAAATCTTGCACTAGAAAGAGAGAACACAGGCCACAAAACCCCCAACATAATACAGATGAACAATACTGAAAACCAGCATTTTCAGCTGTCATTTCAGGTCGCGATGTTTTTATACTTCATAAACCAAGAAGAAAAAATTACAGTTCAGAAAAATGGTGAGTTAGCAAGAACATTTATTACACATGCTAATTAACTGATTTAATTAAAATTGTTTAACTATAGCATGACTAAATCCATTCATTTTTCCACCACTGCTGTCCACTCACAGTTTAACTGCTGAAACAGAACAGAAAGCCACATGCAAGCCTGTTCTGAAAAACAAGAGTGACTGTGCCGTAAAAGCTTTTGCACAGTTCAGATGCGCATCAATCTGCAATTCGAAGTCGAGTTTCAATCTGTTAAAAAAGTTAAAAAAATAACTTTGCCCTGGGGAACACCTGGTTTTCAGCCTGTTGAGAAAAAGATTTCAGAAAGAAAAACAGAGCAAATCAGCGAAACCATCTTCTTCTCCTCTCCTGATGGCTTTAGCCATAGGGAAAAAAGCAAAGAAACCCCTCCATTAAGGTCTCCCCTGTAGGTGGTTATCACGGCTGCAAAGTGGACCACTTGGACAAAAGATCTTCTTTTTTTTAACCTACAGAGGTACTAAGGCTAAGCAGTAACCGTACAAAGGTTTCAGCCCGTCCAGTTCCTAATGCAAACCACGAGCCTCCTTTGGATTCACCGCACATACACAAAAAATAACATACTTAGACAAATTTCAGCCTAGTGGCTCGAAAAATAGAAGCTTCAAATAGTATTAGATGGAAATCACGGTCATTAAATAGGATTTGCTGCTGTACAGGGCACAGCAGCAATACTGCAGGAATAAGCACAGTCTAAAAATCCGTAAACATGCAATAAATATGGGGGAACAGAATTTTTCATCACCACAAGTAATTGGGCAATATAGATGTTTCCAGAAGTACAAATAAGGCAAAAGCATGTTCTTAATTCTTTTTACACTTAGAACTGTAACTAAACCTCTGTCACAGCTTTCTATTGTTCCCTCATTTTACTTTCAATCTTGGAATTGCTTCATTTGATCTACAATTACTTGAAAAGAAAGCAAGCCACTAGAGATGTGCAGAGATGTGCAATAACTTTGATGTCGTAATTCCTAAGAAGTTTAATTATTAAGACAAACATTTGTTCTGGATTCATTGCATGAAGAGCTCTCTCACTCCCCTTCTCTCTGACCCCATCCACACTCGTTCCCCTCTTAATAAAATTCCTCTCCAGACTTTCTTTCTACAACCAAAGTAGGAGAAAAAGTGGGGGAAGAGTTCTCAAGTATGTGTCAGCTGAGTATGTCAAGCAAAACACCTATTAGTTCATAGCATTTTACATATTTTGTATTTCCAAACTGCAGTATGAAGCATCCCATAAAAAGAAACACAGAAGAGTATATCTGCCCTGTCCCATCTTGTATTCTGAGAAGTAGGAATGATACTTACCACAAATTATTCTATATTAATTTAAGAAATAGAAATAATAATTGTTATTATTTGTCTTGTACAAGAGCTGCCAAGCCTACCTTCTTGCTGGTCTTCAGCAATCCCTTAAACACCACAAGTAAACACTACAACACTAAAAACTACAGGTTTTCCATAAAAAATACTACTTTCTGTCCTTCTATGCACCTAGCAAAGAATTATCCACGCAGTTCACCTAAAAAGGACACTAGTTTAAATGATACAAAGCACTTCTGGAAAACTAATATCCTAAGAATGACGATGCCAATTACAAATTCACAGCGAGCACACGGATGCTACAGGATGCAGAGTTCTACTCAAAAGTCAACAGGGAATAGAGAATCTTAATTATTCAGTGCCCATTAAAAAAATATTGGTTATAACAATCACAGCTTTTTATCTTTCTTTTGAAGACTCATTCCTGCTGTAAAAAAGGCAATGTTCGTACTATATTTCAATGCTGCCCATAATAAGTTACTTAGTTTAGTAAATACTCATTTGAGCAAATACTAATTATGCTTGTGAAACAGAATGAAAAAAATATCAGCACAGGACAACAGATAAAAAGTAAATGTGCAACGGTCAGCCTAATTTCAAGAAAACATTTACGTTTCATTTTAAGCATGGCCGAAGTCAGACTCATTCAAACAGGGTTTAAGCATGCTATGGAAATGTGTTCCTTGCAGGTCAAATTATTGTTCTAGTTAATATATTTTAATATAAACAGAATTACATCCCTTAATCAAAGGAAACACTGTTTGTTCTGCCCCAAAAACCTCAGGACTGAAATTACAATCTTCCTAAAATTGTTTAAAATCTTTCTGGGATTGTTTAAGGCATTTATTTTTCCAAGATAGCCAGCTTTTGCAAAATCAGAGGTTTTACCTCTTCTGGGACAGAGGGCTCTGATTTGCTTTGTCTAGAAAGCACAGCTCACTGTTGGTCTTACACATTATACCTTCCATTTTTATAGAAATAATCTTTTTGATGTATGCTTGCAATTGACAAACACGTGAGTTGCCCTTGGAACAACGAAGTCAGTGATCTTTCTCTCTAGTAAAATGTGCAAGTTTTCCCCCATTCCCCAGGGACAATGATTTATTACACATTAAGTGCAAACTGAAATAAAAGCTGAATCTTAAAATGAAAAAAAAAAAAAAAAGAAGCGAGCAAGGTAGAAGGAAAAATAGAAGCCTTAGCAGCCTGAATATGTTTGGCACAACAAAAAAAGGTACAATGTATATTTAATACCTTTGTTGAAACTGATTCTCATTGAATATGCAATCCCAGTTAAAGTCGTATGAAGGAAAATCTACACTATGAAGAAACATTCACAGAAACATACTAGGCGAATCTTGCCTTAAAAGAATATTTCTATTTCCTAGCTAGAAAACCTTAATGTTGGTATTTCTTTATTTGCATACAGTCCTTGGAAAAAAAAAGGACATAGTAGAATGATGCTAAGAAAGGAGGACTTTTGGTTCCCTTTTAACGACCAGATGCAGAGGTGTTTGATGCCTTCCAATGACTTTGAGTTAACAGACCAGATTCCTCCACCTGAAGCACGGGGGGACGATGCTCCGGAAGCCCCAGTCCCAGCTGCCGATGCTCTGCTACTTTACCTGCAGGACCAGTGAAAGGCTTCGTGGGGATTTGGGCGACTGGAGTGGCGGAGACCACTGAAGTGCTACGTCGTGGCCCTGGGCCAACAGGTCACCTGGTAAGAGGAATCTCTCTTTTTAATCTTGGCATGAATTCCCACTGCAGTAGCCTGCTCAGGAACGTCACTCAGCTTTTGACACAAGTATCTTTATTTTCCATAGCAGCGCAGTGGCACAGTATGTAAACCATGCCATTTAACCAACATGCTGTGCACTTATGCATTACAGCCTACAGGTGACTCAACAACCTACTAGGCCTTCTTTTTGTACCTTATTTAGCGCTGACAGAGTCCTCCTGCTTTATCTCCATTACTTTATAGCTAGAGGAGTAAGACGATTCAAAGCTTCGGTGAGATGTTTATGCCTTGTAAAGAGTTACTCGGCAAACACCTACATTCGTACAGCGATCCAGAGATGCATCCAGGAACACATGCTTTTTCCCCTCCTATGAATATTTTTATCTTCTTTGAGAAGAAAAGCTATTAAGAAGGAATGAAAGCTTAGCCGCTACAAACACTAGCAGTAAACGCGCACATTTTGTAATCCGCAGCGTTAGCACTATGCTCCACATGTCTAGCAAAGGAAAAATCCATTTAACTACACAATACACTGCCACGTGAAATTAAAGTGAATGACAAACATATTCCTACAACACATAAAGAATAAGAATCATGGCAATGAAATGGAAAGAAAGGGAAATAATTGGAGATTCATTATTAAAGAACTCTATTTGCTGAATACGCAATTCCCTGATGCATTTATCATGGAAGAGAAAAAGCAGAAACCAGTATCCTCAGTACAGGTATTAAAACCAGAAATAGCTGTTTCTAAGTGATGGTAAAAAAGATACAGCCAAAAAAAAAAAAAAAATCCCTAGTGTTATAACTAGAATGTTTTGTTAGTCTCACTGCAAACAAATTTTGAATATTGCTACCCTTTTTGGAACTACTAAAAATGCAATCACAACTACAGTTTTCTAGTTTGGGACAAAAAAGTTCCAAATGATGACAATTTACAAGGAGGAACCTGCACAAGTACAAAGCCATGTCACGCGAGCTTTGGATGAAGTGTATTGGCAGGCAATTAGCATGATTCCCACTTTGATAAGCCCCACGGGACTGGAATAATGGTAACACGGTCAGAAACCCCACGTCGTACCTGTATCTCCTGCTGCTCCAGTGGGAAACTTTTTGGCCTTCAGCAGGAGTTTGGGCTTGTCTATAACAAGTTGCCCTCACTTAAACCCAGCTCTTCCGTCCTTCTCCACCTCACCCCACACAGCTCACGTCAAAGCCTCCACATCGCGGTGCCGCCATGAAAACCGGGCTGTTCTGCGGGTGAAATGATGTTCCTTACACCTCCTTGTCAGTCTGTGTCCGTCTTCTGTGAGTGTCTGTGTGTTTAGATCAAGACCACTTGGGGATGGACTGTGCCCACAGTTCTTGTCTCATTCACCCTTCTGCCATACGTAATTCTGAAAATTCCCATTTTTGCCTTTAATTACAACAGTATTCACTAAGCAATCAGCTAAGACCAGAATGACTCTGTTCTAAAAACTGCTCTTCTTACTTTCTCTGTATCGATGCGCTAATCCAAAAGCATTCTCTACCAGTAATTAACAAGAGTGGTAATAATGTGATCACGGGAGTGTCATCTAATGGTACATTTTCATAAAAGTTTTGTAAACAAATTTGCACATCAATTTTATTCTTTCTCATACTACATCATGCGGTCAGCTGAATGGTCACACAGGACCCGTGATGCCTTAAAACAGCAGGGAAAAAATCCCTGACTTCATACCCTGGAGAAAACATTTTCAGAGAGCTGGACTCCTCTAATTTTCAAATTGTATCATGCTTGAAGATAATAATCTCAAGGTATGTCACATCATTTCTTACTGACAGTTTATGTTACACAGTGCATGAGTACTCCAGGTTTCATTAGAACTCCCTCCTATTCTTCTAAATTGACCTGTAATCAAAATAGAAAAATACAAAGACCCTCTCTGAAGAGCTATATATGAGCGCTTAATGGAGAGTTTCTCTAGTTTCTGTTTTTAATTGTAAAATCCAGCCCCTCCAATGGCCTTTTGTAGAAAAAGTGAGAAACCTATTGACAGCATTTGTCCCAAGAAGGTAAGGATTATTTTCTTGTTTGCTTTCTACTGCGTTTTTATAGGATTCTAATATATTGTTCATACTATTTTACACACGCGACTTTCACAGGAGAGGAACTTGTGGCACACTCAAACTGGTGGAGATCCTACTATCAGCTTCCACAGATCAGAAATAAGTTAAGTGATCATAAAATCTAGAGTGTACCTGAAGTGCTCAGGAAGCCTGCTGTGATTGTGATCTGCTGTGATATGGCTTGTGATTTCTCAGCCTACAATGAACCTGTTTTGCCCACAGTCCACCTCAATACAACTGCCAGCTTTGCTGCATACCAATTTTCCTTGTGTACTGCAAACTGACCTAAAAGCAACTAATCAAAAAATGTTTCAAAAAACTAGAAAGTTATTTTTACATTTCATAATTATATTTTTTTTCGATATCTGCTCAGTCGTATCAATAAACATTTCTTTATATGCTCCATAATTCTCATAAATAAATCTCTATTTGGGGAATTAGTATTGTTGATTTTTTTTTTTTATTAAATTTTTCGCTAAATTAAATACGCTGCTCCCCACAGATGCAGATTCTGGCTGAAAGTACTCTGCAGCTCAAAAAAACCCTATCTTTTATTTGGATGCCTAAACAGTAGGGTTGTGAGGAAGCTGGTAAAGTGCATGAGCCTTCTGACAGCGGTGTTTGAAAAATGCCTGTACTTGCCAGTTTCTGCCGAGGGTGGCACAGAGCCAGCGCTCGCCAGCAGCTTCTGCCAGACCTTGCCACCGGGAAATACACAGCAACTGTTGCTGTCTCCAGAGGTATCACGACTGAGTTAATTTTCGAATTCTTGTGGAAATTTTCACTGTAAAATGCCAAGGAAGGGCTGCTAAACCTTGTTCTCAAATTATTTAATAAACCCACAATTTACTTGAGACAGCCCATCTTCCTATGGGAACAGACAGTCCCTTAAAGGCTTCGGGAAGGGCACTCACTCACCCTCTTAGAAGGCTGCCATGCAGTTTCCTCAGGCGTGTCCTTCCTCTTGGGGTGGAGAAATGAGGAAGAGACCCCAAGGGCCAGACTGTGTTAAGAGAAACACGATAGGCCAGGCGCTTACCGAAATACAAGGGAGAACAAGAGATCCGTGGGGTGCAAATGATGGGACTGGCTTTTTTTCTGCTTCCCATGCAAAGGGGAGAAGCTGTTCCCTCTGAAGTTCTCAAGGGGACAGTAGGGTAGAACCACCAAGTGAGGGCTTCCTAGAGTGCGTAAGAACTCCTGGCTACGATAGAAACAGAAAGCCACACTGGATGAAAAATGCTGCATGCAGGCCTCGTGTCAGCTGTTTGCTGTATAGATTAGGCTGCATATTAGGAAAAATTTCTTCACCAAAAGGGTTGCCAAGCATTGGAACAGGCTGCCCAGGGAAGTGGTGGAGTTGCCATCACTGGAGCTATTTAAAAGGTGGGTAGATATAGTGCTGAGGGACATGGTTTTGTGGTGGATTTGGCAGTTCTAGGTTAACAGTTGAACTTGATGATCTTAAAGGTCTCTTCCAACCAAACGATTCTATGGAGTGGTGGAGGCACAGTGAGGGACCTGGCAGTGAGATCGAACTGAGAGTAGAAGGAACCAAAGCAACGGATTGAGCCCATCCTCCAGTGGACTTTGGCACCTTCTGCGAAGGGACTTGCTCAGATGGACAAAGCTGCTGTAGAACATTAGAAGAGCACACAACCCTGTTTCTCGCTGCTCCTCTCTGCTCTGTCCTCCTGTCTTTTCTGCATCGCGAATGAGAACTATTCCCCATCACCATCAGGTATGAGTCACTGCCACCAGGACCCTGCGTGGGATCTGGCCACCTTTTGGTGAGCAGGAAATATCACCAGAGCTGCCAAGTGTCAGGGGGCTGGGCTGGGAGGGGAAGAGGAAGCTGCTCTTCCTCGGCTGCCAGCCCGCATGTGCACCGCACCGCTGCCGAGAGTGAAACAAGAAGCAGGCAGAGCAGAGCGGAAACCGAAAAGTATTTTCCCAGCCTACATTTTACACTGGGCAACGCGGACCTGTACCTGCCGGCAGTGAGGGTGAAATCTGTAATTCTCTTCAACCAAAGCTAACCTCTCTTTGCAGAAAAAAAAGAGACAAAACTCCTGAATCTTAGGCATCTTTACTCAAACACAGCCAAAAAGCTCTGCCTACCTAACAAGGTGTACCTTTAAATAAAACATCCTGTAAATGTTTTTACAGACTGTGAATGCTGGCACACTTATCTACATATATTTACATGAATTCCAGGGTAACAAGCATGCCAAGCTGCCAGTTCTTGTTTGAGCATCTTATCCTCACCACCCCTGTAATAAGGAAAGTGAGCATTTAAAAATTAGTTCTTCCAGACATTCACAACACCAGGAGTTCTTAAAAATTATTAAGTGTGTTTTTGATTCAGATAAAACTTAATCTAACCTTTCTGAAACACCTTTTTATAAGCTAACATTCTTACCTATTCTGATGAACTAAATATAAACCCTTTGATTTGCATCCAAAAACTAATAACATCTGATTTCCTTTGTATTAGAGCATTCAAATTCCATACCTAATTAGTACGTTAAAATAAAAATATAATTAAAGAGCTACTTTGATGAATGCTCACAATTAGTGGCATGAAAATACTGACCCAAAAGGCCTTTTAAAAATAATTTGGCATCTCGCTACCTGTTACAGGATGAATAGCATTTCTCTCTGGTTATTGCCTTGTGAATATTTGCCACATTTGGAAGACAAGAAGAGCTCTACACTATTGATTTATGCCAATAATCCTCTCCTCTCACCTCTGCAGGGAACAGAACAGGGGCACGTTCTTAGCAGTCTCAACTGTGAGGCAGACCTAGCAATATTTCACAATAAGCAAAATTTATTCCATAATCTACCCGAATCATCAGGGTGAAGAGTTTCTCAGTCGCCGAAGCTATGCTCTATACACTGTATTGTAATCAAGCTGAGGACTGAATTTCAGTATCCCACATCAGTGAAACCCTCGGTTCACACATAAATAACGTGCTCTATAGTTAGGCTTAAATGAAAAGTGTTTTCAACAATTTTAAATGTATTGCCTTACACATTGGTTTGCTTTCAATACCGTGTCATTGAGCAAAATTAGGTGTGTCTTAAAGGATTATGTAATCATCTCACTTCACCTGTTATTTCACTGGCACTTAACTTTTCTTCCAGATCCTGAAAACGTAGATATAAACAGCTATTCACCGGAGAAAATGCAGAGTCCACGAGTATGTTCTTGCACTATTACAGTTCCACAGCTTTTCCTGGTTTTGACAGACATCTCTCCCAATTATTCTCGATTTAGGCAGCTAGCTTCTTACTGATGTACTTATTTCGTATCGGAAGGGGTAAATTTATCAAATTGAAATGCAGCCTCTGCACTGCACAGGGGCACTAAGTGCACGCTATTCCTGGTTAATTCCGGCCATATTCGGGTGCAGGTTTCAGTACCAGCGCCAGCCACCGGAGGGTCAGCCCCTCAGCTGTTTCAACACAGACAGATTCTCTAATCTTAGGAACCATTTCTGCACTGTCTCCTGCAGAGACACACACACAGATCTGGCAATATTATCCACTTAAGAGGTCAAGGCCTTCGACAATGATAAACATCTGTCTGCAGGCATCTTCCTGCAAGATTTCACACAGAAAATACAGTGCTGCTGCTCAACATGAAAAAGCCAATGAACATTTCGCTCATGCTCAAAAAAGTGTTTTCCTTGTGCTATTGTGCAAGATTGGGTCAATCTTCGCACATTTCGTAAAAAAATAAAATTACAAATTTTAAAGCCAGAAGGGATCAAATTCATCATCTGTCTACCCTGTTTTTTGACATGACACAAAGTCCTCGGGATTAACCTGTGCTGCTTATTTCCCAACTTTGCCTAAAGTGTAGCAGCAAACCAGCACTGTACGTTTCTCAAAAATCACAAAAGGGAGTGGATTCCAGGCCCCAGTGAAGTAAGAAAACACTGTGAGGAAAACATTTAAAACACATAAAGGAATATTTTCTATCTTTGTTTTGATTGAAGAGAATCATAGAAACCCAATGAGTAAGATGTAATTCCCCTTTTTCACCAATTACACCGTAACATTTCAGTTAGCATCTCAAAATGAGTCTCTTTAAAGCAAAAATGCATCAACCACACGGGTTTTTTGTTTGTTTGCTTAAAACCAATACTTAAGATATTGCGAAACATCTATAAAGGCATGTTACCAATATGAAGTAGCCACATAAACTCCACATGCAAGAACTGAGAGATCAGGAACAAATCAAAGGGGTTTTTTAACCTAAAAATTTTAACTGAGAAAAACCTCTTAAAAATATAAATGATATTAACAAATAATATATATGACAAAAAGAACCAAATGAGCAATCAAAACTAAAAAGGAAAACAAAGATGTAGGTAATAAGGTTACCTTGTTAATATTACCAACTTACAAGATCCAACACTACACAGTTTTTCCCAATATTATGGGAAAAAGTCACAGAAAACAAATTTTTAAATCTAAGGAAGTATATGGTCTACTTTAGGATGGGCTTAAATAAAGCATATGTTGTAAACCACACTTGTGGTCACTGTAGGATTTTGCCAGAAGCAAAAACGTAAACCACCTCATCACATAGCTGGGATAAGGTTACGGTGCCACAGCTCAGTGGTACTTGGAAGGAAAGCTGGATCAGATGAAAGACTTTTCTTGCGAAGGATTTCTTGTGAAGATGGAGAGTTAAAATGAATAGCTACATTTCCTTCTGTCATACAGCACACACCAGAGCATAAACATCGCCTGTTACAGTGAAGGATTATTTTCAACCATTGGAGACGACAATGGCAAGATGTTGGTCCTGCCATGAAGAATGTTCTGTTCCCCGTTTGTTGTGACTATTAGTGCTTATTTATCAACTAATAGTCGTGATTAATGCTGGCATTGCTACCCACACAAATATAGCTTCAATCTTTCCCCTTTTCTTCTGAGAATGTTGTGGTGTCGCTTTTTATAAATTTGGGGAAGACAAAGTGTGCAGAACATTCACAACATGAAAATTCAACTTTGAATTCCAAGACTGCAATATGTTTGGCAGCAGGTTTCTGAAAAGACATGTGAAACTGCAGTTCAAAAATCAAAGGACAAAAAGCTAAAATTAAAATGAAATTCTTCTCTACCATGTAATTCAAGTATTCTTTTAGAGTGAAATTCACGGTACTTGGAAAAAATTCAATTGTCAGGCTTTAAGCAGAGGATCTGGAAAAAGTTTTGGTGGAATGGGGTGTTACACGCTGTTAAGACTTCCAGTATAAGACTCCTCTGACTCAGTCCTGGGGTAAATCCTCAAGGCTCTGGTTTTAATATCTAACACATCTGTCTTAGTAGCTCCGTTTAGCGTTTGGATGTATATTCTTACACAGAGCCGCCCACGGACTGTCCTGTAATCACCTTCTGGCTCATAACCCCCGACACAAGCGCTGCTGCAGGAATAAAACAGAAACGCTGGCTCAGACCAGGGGTCCTGTGAGCTCAGTGCTCTGCCGCCACCGGGGCTACAAGCAGATGCCATCAGAGAAACAAAAGGACACAGACATATATTATTCCCCTCCAATGCCCTCATAGGCATCAAGAACTTGGGGCAAAGACCTTCAGAGTTAGATGTGTTTTCTCTGCATTTCAATGCCCTTCGTGGATTTTTCTTCCATGAACTCGCTGAATCTCCTCTTGCACCCACATAAACCCCCAGTAAGAATTGAGTTTTACATGCACAGTTTCTTAGTGAAACACCACTGCGACTACCATACAATACTTTAAACAATAAATAAAAAAGAGCAAGTATTACACTCAAGGGAGGATTTAGATGAAACTGACTCCCCAAATCAAGCCCCTTTCTGTGCACTTCCCATTCAGCAGCCATCTAAATCCACTAAGTGCCTGCCTAACGCCTGTAAAGTCTCCTCCATTCAAGTTCTGCTGTTGCTCATAAAATCTCACTCTGAGTAGCTCCAAGAGAAAGGGAAAACAAGCAGAAACACAGTGGATAACAGCTGGGACATTCGGTCATGACTGGACGGGTCCTAGCTTGGGGTCCCCATACAAAGTGCTGTTTCTGTATTTTTCCCTTAAGAAACAAAGGCTCAGTCCTGGAAGCCCAAGCGCAGTTGAGATATGAAACCTGGTCAAGGTGGGAGGGAGTACATCTGTAGATCCCTATCTGGTCTGAAGGATCTTCTACACTTCACTAAGATGTAACACACATTCTCCTTCCTGACACAGAATCCCAGAATCCCAGACTGGCCGGGGCTGGCAGGGGCCTCTGGAGATCCTCCAGCCCACCCCCTGCCAGAGCAGGGTCACCCAGAGCAGGTGGCACAGGAACGCGTCCAGGCTGGTCTGGATGTCTCCAGAGACGGAGACTCCCCCACCTCTCTGGGCAGCCTGTGCCAGGGCTCTGCCACCCTCACAGGAAAGGAGTTTTCCTCACGGTGAGATGGAATTTCCTGTGTTCCAGTTTGTGCCCGTTACCCCTTGTCCTGTCCCCAGGCACCACTGAGAAGAGTCTGGCCCCATGCTCTTGTCACCTGCCCTTTAGCAATTGCTGAGCATTGATGAGATCCCCTCTCAGCCTGCTCCTCTCCAGCTGAACAGCCCCAGGGCTCTCAGCCCTTCCTCAGCAGAGAGGTGTTCCAGTCCCCTCATCATCCTCGTAGCCTCCGCTGGACCCCCTCCAGCAGTTCCCTGTCCGTCTTGAAGTGGGGAGCCCAGAACTGGACACAGCACTCCAGATGTGGCCCCACCAGGGCAGAGCAGAGGGGGAGGATGACCTCCCTCGACCTGCTGGCCACACTCCTTTCAGTGCCCCCCTGGAGACCATTGGCCTTCTTGGCCACAAGGGCACAGTGCTGCAGTGGCCACACTCATAGTGGCCTGCTAAAACATTCCCTTGGTTGCTCAAGATGGGAGGGTTGAGCTTTTTCAGGGACAGGAAAAACTTCAGAAAAGGAGCAGAAAGTAACCCAGGCATGTCGGGTTTTTGGTAAGATTTCAAGCTACAAGACTACTCTGTGAAACTAGAGTCAACAACTACCTTCAAAAGAAAAACCAGTACTTGCTCAGCATTTTGAAAGGCTGTCGGTGTGTACCATCCAAAGTGAATTACAGGCTCTCAAACAGCGTGGGCGACAACCGTACCCTGCAACTGCAACCCCAGTGTCTGGGCTCCAGGGGTAATAATCACTGAGGAAACACCACTCTTGCCGTGTTGCCTCCCAGGGAGCTTAAGGAGCTTTCCTTGCTGCTCAAGCAGCAGCTTTCCCAACTGACCTTTCAAAGGACTTGACATCTTACACAGCACCCAGTACTCACTGCAGACCCTGGGATTCCACCTCAGGACACGGATCTCCTACCCTTGTTTTACTCCAGACCCAGACTCCCGTATTATGGAGAAAAAAATTACAGATGTTTTCCTTGCATACAAACAATCACATTTACATTCACATTTTTGTTCACTTATAAATAATATGAATGATGGATATGACTGAATTACAACACATCATTCAGGAACTGGGCAAGACTCTCTAGCTCACGAAACAAAAACATTTGAGTATCTATTTTTAATGAACGTCAGGCAAAGCTTGATAGAATATCAATATACCTAGAGGAAGAATATACATAGAAGTTTAGTCTTCTAACAGTGAACGTGTTAAAATTTCAGTTTCAGTGGCATAAATATCAGTGGAGTAACTTCCTTCCAACGTAAACAGCCTTCTAAGTTTCTGCTACCATATTTGAGATATGAAATGGGTCAGGTAACTTTCTCCGGCAAGCACGGAAAGGTCTTGTGTAATACTATTTTTGCAGTTAAATTTTTACTATGGCTGTTTCTCTCTCAGAAGGAATATGTTACAGCAAATGCAAAATAGGCCGTTTCTCAAATTTATCGTGCTCATATTGCTATTCAGAAGTGGAATACTGACCTATCTAATTTTAAATAGGCGCTGCAGTGTTCCTGTGGGTCAAAACACCTTTTAGGAATCCTTTCCATGTCTGAACTACATCTGCGGTACATGTCTCACAGCAGATTGTAAAATGCCAATACGTCATCAGCAGACTGGACAACAGGTAAAGGCTGGACGCATCTAACAGCGGGGTATTCCTAGTTCTGTCTTTAAAGACAGCTCCAGTATTTATCGGTTAAGCAGTCAAGGAACAAACTACATAGCAAGACAGCCCTTGTGTGAGCAAGACAGCACAAATACGCATGGTTAAAGTAAATCTACCACATCTTTCTTAGTTTGAAACTTTCAAAAAAGGGAGGAAAACTAGCTAGCAGAAGAATTAAACCAATATTAGCTAAATCTTATTTCTTCTCCTGTTTGGGTTTAGCTGGCCCTAGATCCTTTTACTTCATGCTTTTGAGAAAGAGAACCTCAACATAGTTTTAAGTAGAGATTAACTAACACACTTACAATTCAAACCTCATACCCCATATAAATTTACCCAATGGACAAGTAACCTCCCAAGCATTAAGATGGTGTTTACCAGCACGCTTACCTCCACGGTCCCGTGCTGCTAAATTCTGCCCTCTCCTCAGGGTAACGTCCAACTGGTACATTCTGGGATCCCCAGACGGAAAATCTGCATTACTTGTTTCAACCAAATTTGTTCTCTGGAAGGGAAAAAAATAAAAATGCAACAGCTAATGTTACTGGAAGTTTCATGTGAGGTATATTTTAATTTGGTATCACCACCCTGTTGAAGTAAGACAGGGCCATATCCCACCCCCCCACCTCAGAGCACGTACCCCAACACCAAGAAACCCGCTCCTGTCATCAGTATGACAATTCCTGGAGCATCCTTTTTTTTAAATAAAAACAAAACAAAGCACCAACTGGTTGACATCACGGTGGTTAAATTTATTATTTAAAAAAGGCGGTTGGAAAATAATTCTTTGATACCTGTATTTATTATGGAAACATCCATTTTTAATTATACTCATATACGTTCCTGGCCCACTAGAGCAGAGTGAGTAAGAAAAAAACAGATCTGGACCTTACAGTACTATTTGCACTACTCATTACCAGTACCCTCAAACCCTGTATTTATTCAACAGTGATAATCTAGGCATTGGATAAGTATACATGAAATTGCATTTTGTCAGCTACTGAAGTACTTTGCAAGATCTGTGGTTTTTTTCCACAGAGTTATGGGGGAAACTGGGAGGAAAAAAAATCATAACGACATGAAATGCAGCTCTACGTCTTCACTGGTAATACATGCCTTCTTAGTTTGCCTGTATGCCAGGGCAAAGATAAGATTCTCAGAGTAGTTATTTGTTTAAAGTGTATCATAAAAAAATAATAAAAAAAATATTAAAGGATATGAGAATGCAAGGAACTCTCTGGACTGCCTGAATAGTAACCACATTTCTGTCCCAAATGACAAAAGAGAGAAATTATATTTCTTAGTAGGTATAAGCTTTTGCAAAATAGTTTTTAACACATATCTCTATAAGTAGCATCTAATTACAGCACATGCTTGGAACACCACATTTAACTTTAAGACTAGAACAACTATATCTGTTATACATTGACAGTACATACAGGGGCTTCATATCTTATACACACTGAGCACCACGGTTACATATTCTCATGCTAGGAGCTGAATCTTTTGGAACCAGCGCTATTAATATTTTATTATGCGATGATGGCTCCTCTGCAAGAAAAGAAAAAAAAGGCAGCATAGAACATCTCAGAGACCACACGTACGAAGTGCTATTGCACTTCAAAAAGAAACTTTTCTTGTTTCTCTTCCTACTACCCCCCTTTTCTTTTTAAGGTAATAATAAATCTGAAGCACAAAGGAAGCCACAAAATAAAGGCATTTTAACACTTGGTTTACGTTTGTTATTCCCGAGTCATAAATATGAGCCCTAGCATGTTAACCTTTGCTGCAACAAGTACAATGCTGTCCAAACCACATACTGACACGGCCACTTCCACACCAATGAAATTGCTCAAAACTAGTGCACTTCAGAGAAAATGGTTAGATAAGCTTTGCTGGGGGGGCGGCGGGGGGTTGTTGTTGAAATCTCTCAACATTTATCCTGTAACGTAACTGCTGAAGCATGCCTGAAACCATCAAAAGCCTTTGCAAAACTCTTGAAGAAGTCACCTACCACCTTCTTTGAAATGACTAACACCCTGCTCACCATCTCTTTTTTTAATTTTTTCTTAATGCTCCGACTGGGGAAGGATACAAGATTGACAACAGTGAATTTCCACCCCAACCCTGCAGTGCTTACTCTCTAGTCCACGCAGAAATAAGGAAAAAATTGCACGCTGGCCTGATCCTCAGCCTCATCCTAGAACCCAGCACTCACCAGGGCACTGTGAAAGAAGAGACTTGTGTTCTAAATCAAATAATAAACACCAAAACTTTCCTCCCCATTTCTTGCCCTCCTACAAGAGCTTGCAGACACAAAAGAAACATGATGTCTCCCAGCATTTATAACCTCCTGCCGGGTTCTTCCTCATGGCATCCCCCTCTCCCTTCCCCTCTGAGGAACAGCACAAGCTCTACATTAAAATTCCTTGGTTTAAACATTGCCGTGTTGCTCCCTTCTTTTCCCTTTCTCACCTCCTTTTCAATGCTTTGCCTTCCTTTTTTTCTTGCAACGGAACTTCTTTTAAACATTTACGTTAATTAGTTTCTCAGAGAGCTGCTCGAAGAGGCTAGAATGTAGGTGAGCAACGTAACAAGCCTACAGGACCTAAACAGTTACGCAAATGAAATAAAAGCGAATTGATATTAACTATTCCTAAGTAGTTCTGCATCAGAACACCAGCACTTGAAGTATGCAATTAAAGCTGGAAGTTCCCATAATAAATGCAACTATCAATAAGTCATTTTTCAACCACCTTTTTTAATTAACAAGTTCATAAATTAAAATGGCAACTAGTAAAAAACAAAGAACGACTTTTGTGTGGTCTGTAGCTATGACCTAAAGTTAGAAATTTTTAGATGAGTAACTCGAGAGCATTCATGAAAATCTACAATTGCCCTAACCATGGAACAGTTTCAAAACCAAATTTTCCATTCCAACTAATGGATTCCAGATTCCAACTAACAATGCCAAGAAAACAAGTTCTGTGCTGTGAGGAAGAAAAATTAAAATCATCACAGCTAGAAGCTGCGAGCCATGAGGCTGTTTCTTACCGACTGCTGCAGGATGATGACACCAAGCCTGACAAAGCAAGGGCATGCCTTCCCCTTCAGTGTCGAAAATGTATAGAAGGTCTTGAAATTACTTTTGTTACATCTTTAACAAAAATGAGGTTTCAAACAAAGACCAGAAAGGCAAGTAACTGTATTTTCACATACGCAAAATCACCTGTCTGAAGGCAATGCCTGAATTAATTCCTTTGAATTAATTTTTCATGGTGGTCTGTCATTATTTTACTTTAAAATATTCTTTTTAGCTAAACTATGGCTAAATTCTCGGACCCTACAATTTCCTGTGGAATCAAAAGGAATCTGTTTTAAGGGCAATTTATTATTTGGAACAAACACTGATGCCTTGTTCGATAGAGAGGTTAAAGAATGCTGATTTTCTTGAAAACAGGCCATGTGCAAAGGTCGGGACGGAGGTCTTGATGACTATACACATCCTCAGTCGCGCTCTGTCGTTTAACTGAGGAGTTCTCTTGCCAAACAGCGAGAGCAGCAGCAGGAGCTGCTCCACCTTCAGTGAGACATCGGGGAGAGGTTCTCCAACAGCCTGCACTGCAATGCCTCTGCAGCTGCAGCTCGCGCCCGGCTCATGGCGCGTCAAGGGATGCTCAGAAAACGCACCGTTTCCTCCAGACAGAGGGAACACAGAGCTCACACCAGCCAGGCTTCGGATGGCCCCTACAAGTGGCACTCCTCCTTCAAGCTCCTGTGTCTCTAAGAACTATCTCCATAGTATACAAACTCATGTAAATTCTGAAAGAAGACTACTTCCAACAAAGCCAAGAAGCAGAAATAAAATAATTTTTCAGTTTGGTTCCAATTTAGCCCAACAACCCTTATTCAGCTGCGTTATTTATTAGCTGTAAGTCAGCTGAACCCTTTTCCATCGGAGGGGTACACAAGGTAAGCCCATGATGGACACAGGATGCTGTATTAGAACAGCCACCAACTGACAGCAGAATGGATAAATTCTAACTAGAAAACACTCAGTATTGTATTTTAAGACCAAAAATCAAAGACAGCATTACTACATGAGTGTGTATTGAGCACACTTATGGAGCTAAGCTGTTAGAAATAATATGTTGTCTCGCTTTTACAGAAGCTCTGGGGTTTAGCTATCTGCCATTCTGGAGACATAGAAGACCAGGTGAAGCTGTGGAAGAACATGCCCTTGCCCAGGCCTTGTACCAGTGTCACATTATGGGCCACACAGAAACCAATGCAAAGAGTTTGTGCATCTTAGCGTCAAAAAAAGTTAGTTTTCTGATGCCTGTGACTAGTATCCATGAGGAGTTTCTGCTACCCAAGCTGCCACAAAGCCCAAATTATTGTCAAGAGGGTAATCACAGGTTTTGATTTTTTTTAAACTCCCATTTCTGCATCAGACAAAGGAAAAAAATAATTGAATTTTCTCCAAAAAAATTCTGCTAAACCCTTTGTGATTCGCTGACATGAAGAGTCAGGCAAGTATTTCCACGACTTTTGTTCACACCAGGAGAGACAGTTCACTAGTAGCTTAACGACTAGACAAAAAAACTATTTTTTTCCACTGAAGAAGTGTTGAGCATGTAAAAGGACTGTAAGCTAGCTGGCAGGCAGGTATATGTGAGTAGCTGCACACCAGTAATAAAGGGAAAAGCTATCCCAGTCACTGTACATCCAGTGCACCCACCATATGAAGCGTTTCTGGTCAGAACCCAGTTCCCCCTCAGGATGCAAGAAAAATGGTGCCACTTTGAGACTGACAGGATGGCTGAAATCACCACCATTCCCACATCATGTCGTTTTTCACAGTTTGTTAAAAACATGCTATAAAACAAGATGACGGTGAGTCTGATTCTGGTCACTAGGCATTACTGAAGTCAGGGGTAAATCTATTGAAGTCAGACTAGCAATTTATGTCTAAAAGATGAGAATCGCTAACATCGTCTGTGCAATCTTCTTATAAACCACATTGCAAAGTTTCAGGCAAACTCAGTAACTTCACCCAGACTGACACCCTGAAGATTACTACCATTTTTGCCACTGAAAACTATCTATCACCCTTTTATATCACCATGAATCCCGACACTCTCCTTTCAAAGCTCTTAATATTTCTAACAATTAATCAGCTAAATCAACCCAAGAGAGCAATGGGTTTGCTGCTGTCCTACAATTTATATACCGTACACTAGCATGACTTTATGCCAGCAATTCAGGGTATATAAGAGGTTTAAGAACTCTCTGCTGCAGGAAACAATTACCACTTCAGAGGAACAGATCCTAAAATTTAATATAGTTTGTTGAAACTGAAAATATTCAGCAGTTTAAAAAAAAATAAATCTACACCTGTAACACACTCCCCCTTCCAAAAAAGGAAAAAAAATAATAATCTTTTGCAATACAGCTGAGAAAAAAAAACCCTAACATTTTCCTGTGCTTAGAAGTGTATTTTGGAAATGCCTATCAACTAGATTGAAGTAATACTCTTATCCTAGTCATTGAGGCAACGAGTTACAGCTCTGTTGATTTGCAGTTCCATTTCAATATTCTGCCAGAACACACTGATAAGATAAGTAAAAAGCACCTTTTTTTTTCCCCCAGCATAAACCAAAGGCATCAGCATCAACACTTCCTTGGGCAGATGAAGGAAAAGGGAAATGTGGCACGGGTCACACAGAAGGAGTGATGGGGAACTGGAGATCTGGCTGCACCGACGGCCCCTGTGCTGTGGACCCGGGTCGCTCTCAGGAAACGGGACGGTGAAATAAACCAGCTTTCCTTGGCATACAATAGAGGATATCAAACCAAAGCGTCCCGCAAGGAGGAAGCAGTAGAACATCAGCAGCTAAGGGTTCACAGCATGGCATGAAATATTATCAGCTTTCAAACATAAAAAAATATGAAAAAGTTTGAAGTAATGTAACTGTGTCTTCAATATTGCATAAGCAAAGTTTTCCACTCTGGTTATGTCTGGCTCAAACTGATTTCTTCAGATCATTTTCATTTGTCAAAGCTTCATGCTTTGGAAACACCTGATTGCAAGAAATTTGGAAATTCTGAATATCCAAGTGGCTGTCAACTCCTTGTCAGTGCAACTAATGGAACTGACTGTGCTTCAAAGTTACGACAATAAAGTCAAGTGACAAGCAATTTTTAATTTCGCTGAAAAGTATTTACTTATCTAACTTAAGAGTTATGATGATCGTGTCCTAAACAACACTTTGTCTGCTAGTGTTCTGGTTGATGGCAAGTCAGTAAAAACTGAGGAACTTCTCAGTAAAAACAGTTACACGGCTCACTTCATCTCATTCATTCTATTTTCCTTATTCCCTAAATAAAAAGGCAGGCATATAATGTGAATCCACTTCATTCGCAATATAAAAGAACACTCTGGGATTTTAAACAGTATTGGAAATGTGCAGAAATTATTAGTAGCATTTCATATACACTAATATATATCTATTATATATAGTTTTTATATACATAATATATTGAGAGTTTATTATTTATTAGTCTCTCTATATATATATTTTAGTGGTGGTTTTTGTCGGAGTTAGGTTGATGGTTGGACTGGATGATCCGAAAGGTCCCTTCCAACCTGGGCAATTCTAGGATTCTATAATGCACTTTTTGATTAACCAAGTATGTGCTCCAGATGGCACTGGCTACTTCATTAAAGCTTGCCATAAGACAGATGTTTCCCATAGACAAGATATGTCACGAATGTGAAAAGCCTCAACTGTTGTTTTGGAGATTTTGAATTGGATAAAATGTACTGATGAACTGTAAAAGTCGGATTTTGAGTGTGTGCTCTTTTATCACATAATGGCAACAGTGCATACTGGCTAATCTGAAATGTCTCAATTACGAGGAACTATAAATTCAAGATTATTTCTGCAAAATAAAGACATTTTTAAAGTTAGCATTAATCACATACACACACACATGTTTATGTCTATCAGTATGCTCTGAATATGACCATCTAGTTTACATTGTCAGGAAATACACTGTGGCTAAACAAGAGTCACGAATGCATAAAGGATTCAGCCTCTTTCCTGAGCTTTTTCGCTATGGCTGAAAGAGCCATTTAGTCTGCTTATTAAAGAAAATGCTTAACAATCAAATAGCAATACTGACCATTTACATCTGCAGAATAACGGGAGTATTTTTGGTGACACCTGTACTAATTGTTGCTTTTTGATTTTATTTGAAAGCAACCAAAAGCAAATGCTCATTTTCAGTATCAGACTAATTACTGGCAACACCTTGCTACATTTCCTTCTGAAAATATAATGAATAGATGCAGAAACAATAATAAAAGATGTAAGCATGTTAACATTTTGAAAGTTTTGGTATTCAGAAGTACACTTCAAATCACTTTTTTCAGTTGAGGCGCTAACCCTGGCTGGCAGCAAAGAAAACCAAACAAATACCGGTATTGACAAAGGAATCAGAAGATATTCCACCGAGTTTTTCCTCCTTCCATCTGTGTCCATATCCTGTTTTGGGGATAGAAAACGCAGTACGCTGCCACTTGTTCATTCAAATCTACCCTAAAATTTTACTTCTGCAGCACCACTTACAGAGATGAAGATGGTAAAGCAAACAGAAAAAAAAACAATCACTTCTCCACCAAGATTGTAAATTTATTCTTGAATAAAGCAACCGCAGCCTCCTTCCCAGTTCTGCTAGACTCCATCCTCTCCTCCCCACCCTCTCCACATGTTATTAACCTCCCTTCTTATATCACAAATTAAAAGCTCTCGTCTGCTCTCTTCTGTGAAAAGCAACTGCTCATCATGCCAAATCCTTCTGGGGTTATCAGCATTTCTTACGGACACAATAGCTCACCTACATACAACAAATTGTGAGTGGCGGGATTTAGACTGTAAGCCTTCCGAGGACTGAAGAAAGTCTTTGTTTTCAGATATAAGTAAGGGCAGATAATTCTTTGCTGCATTTTCCAACACTTATTCCTCTTTTCATCCTTAAAAGTATATTGCCTCAACCTCTTTGTAGCGGGTTGTGTAACAGTTTTTTTGAAAGTCCAGATTTTACCACTTTGTTTCCCCTCATCTGATACTGCTTTGATAAATTCAAAGCTTTTTAATCTACTGTTGATGAGCAATTCCTTTGTAGAAGACATAAGTTTTAAACTACTATATTTGGTATTTCAACTATTGAGTTACAAATTTGTTACTAGTTTGATTAAGATGGTAAGTACAGAAATATCAGTATCACTCCATTGTCTTTAAAATTACATATTTGACTACTGCTTTTGCTAAGATTTCAGCTGGTTTGACACTTAGATTTTACTCTCTGGACAAAGTCATTTGTTACTATTTATTGGTTTGCTCTGGAACCATTTCGTTTAGCACCTTTTTTGTTGACAATGCCTCTTCCTTAAACCAGAATATAGCACACGCAGAGTTGTTCTACAACAGCTTTGGCGGTGGAGCCTGGCAGGGAGAAACCCCGGTGTCCTCACCAGCGGCCGCACAGTCCTTCGACACGGAACGAACCCTCCCCCAACCACCGCGGGTGCCTTTCAGGAGAAGCTGGTTGCCCGAGATGAATGCGTTGTGTACAATTCCCTTCTGAATAGCACTACAGAGAAGACCAGGAATAAATTAAGTAGGTATGCTAGATAAATCAATGCCTTTCTGATTTCACATATCTAATTAAAACTGTAGATCAGCACAATGGCTGGGGTATTCCTGTTGCGTTGCCTTCAAAAAATCTTCGGAACGCAGAATAAGGAAACATTCTGCTTTGTTTCAAGTAAAGGAAAACAAAACTATTTTCTACAAAAGATACCCACATTTCTAAGTCACGCTTTTGGCTGTTCAGCAGCAACTCTACAAAACATTCAACAAAAGCAGCCCTAACCCAGCAAGCAATGCACACACACCTGAATACAACCAGACACACGGGACCACTAACCGCCTATCCCTCCACAGCGCTGAGCTCTTCTTATGTTTTCATTTGTGCAAAAATGGACACTGTGGAATACCAACAGCAAAAAAACATTTACTGCTGCATGTAACATGGCTGCAACATCCAGAATAAATGGAAGCTTCATGTGTATTGGAAGAATAAATTATCTAAATTGCCTTCCCTTTACAGCCTATAAAATTCAGATGCTTATTTATGGAAGCCTGAAAGCTGTGTTAACAGAAATGTAATTTATTCCTGACTGCATTTAGTTACCTGGGGTTATCTCCATTAAAGCATAAGAAAAAACTTTCTTTTCTGGCATACACAAATAACTTGCTTTTCAGAAACAAGATACAAACCAGGAAGAACTGTTTTTGACACGTTCCCAGAACAAAACTTCTCCAGTTAAACCAGTACTGTTGAAATGTACCACAAGTACCTTTGCAGAAGTGTCTTTCCTTGCTGCATGGAAACTAGTAACTGTACTGAAGAGGAGGTTCCAATACAGTATTGTAAGTATAACTACTCAACAGGGACTTCAGCTGAACTGAACAAAGACATTTCCAGGCAACAATTATCATCAAGATTACTTTGGTTCAATGTGAAGAAAACACTTCCAAAAACTGGAAATTAAATTCATCTTAAGCTGTATTCAGGTGAAGCCTACATGCAAAAACACAGAGCAAGATTCTGCACTGCTGAAGTTTTCATAGTCTCTAAACATGACCAGGAGTGTCTCACTGTCCTTGTTCCTTTAAAGGCATTTTCTTGCGTGATTTTTAACAGTCTTTATACCAGATGGTCACAGAAAGGATTCCTACCGCCAACAGTTAAACTGTTATGTCCATAAACAGTTCAACCAAAATCCAGTGTAAGTAGTGCAACAAATAACGGCAAAGAAAAATACGGTAGAAAAAAACAACTTGCAATGAGAAGGATGGTCAAGTGCTAACCATGCAATTTCTGGTCTTCACTGGGAAAACCTACAAACCTATAAGAGATGGGTATTAGTTCTGATACATTTATGCACATTATTTTTTTTTCCTAAAACACCCCACAGCCTTACAGCTACTATATTGTTCATGTGAGCTCCTTAATTCAACAGAGACATCTACTGCCTAGTCTTTGATACAAGGACGGTGTGCAAAGTAATGACCACACACACATTTTCTGCAGTCATCTATCCAACAAATATCCACACGTCCCTGTCTGAGCATCTCGGAGGATGAGAACCTCAGCCCACCCTGCAAGATGACAGTTAAGGAGTAATTCAAGGTTTCCAATTTTGAATATGACAAAAAGTAGGTCTTTTGTATTGAAAAGACGTGTAATACTATTAGGCTTAACAGTCTGAAAGAAGCCATTATTGAAGTCATTGGGTTTTCTTCCTGTCCATGGCAAAGCCTAGAACTGTTGCCTGATACTTTTAGATACTCTCCAATTATCTTGACTGACACAGAAAATGTTTAAGTACAGGAAAAAAACGGATGCTTTCCAGAGATAGAAGCTGCAATGGCCAAGCATGTCATAGCTAATTTTTGCATTACTGATGACCGTCAACGCAGAGCTCCACACTAAGAATGATGACAGATACTGAAAGGTGAGACTACAGTCCCATGACACAAGATCACAGCTTTTCACTACGATGAACATTTTCACAATTGCAGGCATGGCTTTACTGCTCAGGCCTTTCAAGAACTTCACAGAGGCCCCAATGATGGCAGAGAGTCAGTATTGTCATTCCGTGGCCCTGAGAAGTAGTTGGGGATGGCAGAAAGTTCCAGGGTGGATACAAAGATGGTGAGATGAGAAAAAGTTGTAACCAGCTCAGTTGTTCTACTGTTCCCTCACCCAATCCTGATATATACACAGAGTTCCCAGGAGAAAAATCATCTGTGAGGTGGAATACAGTTTGCAAGGAAAAGTACCAGTGGTGCTTCTGGGCTGGAGAACAGGAGGAGGCCCACTCCTCTAGTGGCCAAACCCACTATTGCCTGGTCTATACCCAACGCAGAAAATCACGTCTCTTTTTCAGAGAGCTGACAAGCTGTTCACATTTCAGCTCCATCACCAACTGCTGTAAGATATAAAAAAGTGAGAAAGCAATCTGTCAGAATTGCTCAGAAAGGTCCTGAAATCCTGTGAAAATGGGAGACTGGACCGCATCAAGCCCCTCAAGAGCCCACCTGCATCTAGAATTGATTTACCAGATATCACAGGGGGAGAAATATCTTTGAAAACAGAACAGACAAACCCCATCCACCAGAGACATACTGATCTCCTAAGTAGAAATGACGCCTTTATGAGCAGTGGTATCCACCACAGGGCACAAGTCTCCAGCAGTGCACACGTCTGCTTAGGGTCTGGTATCACCAAATACCAGATAAAATGGGACAGTGCTTTCCTGTGGGCATTACTGAGTGCCTCTCTGTCAAGTACCAGAGAGTGACAAGACAACCCCCAGCTCCAGAATAAACCCCTACCATCATAAATAACTAATCAAGGGTCAGGGAAAATGAAACAAAATGCAGGCAGCTTTCCAACAGAATGCCTGTCTGCTGACCGGTGAAGCAATGATGAAGTTGCTCAGGTGAGACAGTAGCAAGTGCCATTTCCCTCGGAAGTTTTACTACTTCTATTCTTCTGGCGATTTCCAGTGATTGATAGGTTCTTTTTCTAGAAGACATGTAAAATGTTTATTAGGTTGTGTATTACAACACCGAGCTTCTGTCAGGGAGCCGATGCCTAACCTTTGACAGTTCCTGGATGCCTGTTAACCCAAGGCCGTGTATCAACCCTGCCGGGTGCCAGGGGCTGCTCTTCTTCTGGAGGCGCTATTGAACACCACCAGCAACTGCTCCGCTCAGGCTGCGTGACAAGCTGCCTCCTTCAGGTTGACACAAGTTCTCATCTAGTCCTCCAACAGCTTTTCAGTAAAACACAATCTAAGAGAACTTCGTTTGCTGAGAAGTGTGGACAGCCCACATTCTTAGAGCAGTTTCTTAGTGGGTGTATGAGGCAGCATCACTATTTTCATCTGTCAGTTACTGAAGATCTTATGATAATGTCCAGTTAGACAGCATGGTCTGTGACCACAGCTTTGTCATCTAGAGACAGATGAGGAAAACTGAGTTTTTAGCGGGTTTAGCCCTTGCATTTTTTATGCGGGCAGCTCACAGTTCAAGAATTGACTCTTCGGAAAGATGTTTCCCTTCTCAACTCATAACAGCTCTGATTTATTAATAATGTGTAAATATAGTCCATTCTTACAATTATGCCCAAGGAGACTCAAAATTTTGCAAGTGCTGGAAACTATTCCTTAATGACACCAGTAATGACGAAGCATATATGAGCCATTATCATATTTATCAACTCTCAGTTTAAGAAACTCCTCCTAAATTGGGGATAACAAAAATAGCTGATTGCCATCTTTCAGGAGCCAACTGCTCACCTTCTCTGATGAATTTATACTATGAACAAATTTTTGATCCCTTCCTTAATGCAAATACGCAAAAATCATCACAAAAATCATCATGCACAACTCTTGGAAGATTGATTTATTCTAGCATCTTTGAGTAAAATAAGAGTATCAGCACAGTAATCTGTGAGCGCCCACAAAGCTCAAAATGTAAGATGGATGTGGATGGATGATACCAGAAAATTAAGCTGAAAATTCATTACAGTCAGCACCACTGGAATAACATTCCCATCGATTCAAGTTTTGTGACAAAGCCAAAACGTAGTACCAACAGGCCAGTTCTGCTAAAGTGGATTCAAACAACTGACACGACCCCCCCAAGGCATCCTGACCACTCAGCTCAGGAGAACCAGTATGAGCACCGGTGGCAGGTGAACACGTCCTTCCTTTGTCTGTTGTTCACATCAGCTACACTTTCCCCATCTTTGTGAAGCACATAAATACTGTGAGATCATTCATCCTCCCTGGAAGAAGGTGTGACCATTACAGGGCCCCATCTCATGGCTGCACTAGCGCAGTCCCTGCCCAGCCACCGCCGGCACCAGGGGAGCAGGGGATAACGCCTGGCAAAGGGCCCAGGAGAAACTGAAATGACAGACACTTCTTCTCCACACCACAAATGCCTGCCATAAATTCAATCAGCCTGTTGACCAGCCTCTGCTGAAGCCTTCCAGGCCTGAGCTGCAGGCAGGACCTGCCGTCCCACCACAGGCACACTGACGTCCCATCGTATAGAGGAAATCCATATCAGGTCTTTCTGTCACTTAGCCTCACAGGGAGTCCCACGATGGGAGACGTAATGCCAGTTCCACAAGGTAAAATAGACAATAAATAAACAAATCACCTGACTGTTAACTACTGATTTTTAAGGACAAGTGAGGTGAGGGACTTGGAGAAACAAAGTGCTCTGGCTCAAGCTGCAACTGGAGGAGAAGCTGGCTTATCCCGGGAGTTACTCCTTCTCCTAAAGAATCAATGTTGGATGTGGTACCTCCGCGTTTGCCTCGTTCATCACTGCTAACTAGGAAGTTCTTCAATCCAAGTGGACTGACACAAGCCCAAACGCAGTAGAGTAAGGAGAGGAATCCATTTTCTTCTACAAGCAGACAGCTTGCTAGAAATCCCATGGATATTCCCAGATAATTAGAGCCATCTCAAATGAAAGCAGGCTCCCAGAGAAGGTGCTTCCCTTGCACCATTACTGATACACTGCACTTGCCTTCGAGATGCGCACCTCGGTGGTTTCTTCACCTGAATTAATCCCTTCAAGGAGGACTGTTAAACAGAATGGGAACTACTTTGAAATTCAAAGCAATTTGGTCAAACCTGCTGAAATCTGTTGCAGCATCCTTCTCCCTCATCTCATTCCCTACCCTGTCCCCTTCATCCATTCTTGTTTTAGAGGGAAACTAAGCAAAAATTGCTTGTAAGGAAAACCTAGAGTAGCAAAGGAGAAAGGCCTACGCTTAGTTCTGCACGTAATATTAGAAAGGAGGAAACACTCTCCGTTAATTACTACATAACAAATAGTACGCAAAATACTTCTAGAGCAAATTTTATTATCAGATTATTCATCTTACTTGTGAAAAAAGTTACCAAGTGGCTATCTTACCCTGTGGGAATGTGAAGCTCATTACTGGCCTCAGTCTTTAGTTACCAGAATTTGCCACAACTGTTTACAAAATTATCATCTCTAATTGAAGGGTAGTTTAAAAAAATACACTAAACGTGTAAAGGGCCTTGATAAACTGATTAGAGAGTAACACTTTAAAATCTATTCCGCATGTAAAATAAAACCCTAGAAACAGTTAATTAAAGGGAGTATTTCATGACCCCCTCCCCCTTTTTCAACAGCTTATTTTCAGTTTTAGGTCACTCAATACTTCTTCCCCTTCTACTCAGGACAGGTGAGGCCACATCTGGAGTGCCAAGGCTGCCCAGTACGAGAAAGGTGCTGACATATGGCAGCAAATCCAACGGCGTGTCACAAAGATGACAAAGGGATCGGAGCATCTGTTGTATGAGGAGAGACTGAGAGAGCTGGGACTGCTCCACCTAGAGAAGAGGAGTTTCCTATCCAAGAGGGAGGTCCTACTAGTGTGTAATAGCAGCTGGGCTCTTAGCGGTGCCCTGTGACAGAAGAGGCATATTGGATATTTCACTTTAACCATGAGAAAAAGCTATTTTTCCTGTATGGGGGTGGACAAACACTGGAACGAGTTGCCCAGAGAGTGTCCCTGAAGATACTGAAAACCTTCTCTGACATGGTCCTGGGCAACCTGCTTGAGATGACCCTGCTCTGAGCAAGAGGTTCAACTGAGCTATCTCCAGAGGTCCCTGCAAACCTTGGTCGTCCTGTGATTCTCTAGTACTTTGAAATATCATTATAAATAAAGTATATGCTGATGTAAGCTACCTTTCCTCAAAGCATTGCTTTGCCTTCCACTTCTGGCTGCCCTGGTGCGGCAGCGCTGCAGTTGCCATTCAGAGCTACCATCCTCTCCACCCCTTAAGAGCAGAGTACGGCCAAGACACACATCAACCCTGAATGTGTCAAAACAAGACTATATATATACATATATGCCTCGCATTTATGCTGCAGTGTTCACATATGTTGCAATTTAAACCCTTCCCCTGAACATTCCAGTCTTTTTCTGTAAAGAAATCCATTACTTTCAAAGGTACATCAAGACATACTGTGTATGACCATATAAACATGAAGTCGCTTCCTGCATGCACTCGAGAGTTCATTTACCTGCACTCTCAAAAATCCCGAGAGTATAATCTTTTTCAAAAATGAAAAAAAAATTGCTTCTTTAAGCAGAATAAATGAAAATCATCATGAAGCAAATTAGATCTGACTTTCATCTACGCAGAATTATTCCGTTCTCAGGACAAGCAAAAAGAATGAGCACTCCTGTGCCATTCTGGTTTTAAGAAGATTATTGGAAGTTACATGGGCTGTCTGAGTACATTTTTGCAAGCACACAGGCACTTGGACTCATGAACACGTGATTTATGCACAAAGTAAATGGGGAAATAAAAGCAATCTGTAAGGGGACGAAAATAACAGTGAAAATACAAAAATCACATACCTTTTTCTGTCTCAAATAAACCTTAAATTCCTAAAGCTATCAAATTGTGAAGCATTAAAATCGTGTCTGTATTTCCTTTTTCTATTTTTTCCAAAGACTAAGTCTTAGGCAGATGCAGCACAATCCGAATTTCTGACAGCTAGCATTTTTACCATCTCTAGAGAAACTTGCAATATCACGCACAAAAATCCTCTCACTTGCCTGAAGAGTGCAGAATTACACTGCAAGTTCTGTCAAACATGGCACATGAAGGATAACTCAAAATGGGAACCAGAGACAGGTGTCACATCCATATCAAAGATGATCTGTGAACAATTAGCTGTCTCCATTTCAAAATGAGATAAATACCTGAAGCCAACATATATGCCATATGCATCATTCCCTTGGAAAAAAATCATCTTCAGTCACTGTATTTAAAAATACGCTGTTCACATTTTCACAACAGAAAACCATACTAATATATTCTTAATTTTCCACATTATTAATCATAATCAATTAGATACACAAATATACACACACTTTACATAACCTAGGTTATTCAGAAGGAGTTTTATATTTCAATTATATGACAAAGTTATATTTTAAATTTTGGGAAATATAACTAGCACAACATGGCATTTGACTTATTTTTAATTAGCTTTAAAGCAAATACAGCGTTAGTGTCGCTATCGGTAAAACAACACTAAACTGCTTCTAAGCGGAACTTCCTTAGTGCTTGTTGTACTCAAGAGTTCAGAAGACCAATGTTACAAGGATAACACTGGTCTGTAAAATACAAATGGCAAAAAACATTTTAAAAATAAGATTCCAATTTCACAGTCAAAGCTAGAGTTATTCAACCATGTGCTGCCTAGATATTTAGATAAGTTCAATTGCCATTAAGGAATGACAGTGTGTTACAGCCACAAAACCCATAAAAATACACAAACTACTTAGCAGAAGACAGGTATCCGAGAGCAATTTAAAAGGAAGAAGGACGGTGTTCCAACTACCAAACCTGTCAGTAATTAAATAAACAGATTCTTCTGTTAACACGGAGAATTCAGCAAAAGAATGACAACAGTGAGATTTCACAAAATCTCCTGTATTCTAAACTACTGCAGACACCAGTCTGTGATGCTGAGTGATGCTTCTCTCCCTGTCATTTCGTACGCTCTAAACTGAAGGAGCAGCTTTCCTCGTTCCGTATTACCCACATAGGGCATGCAGTTTCCATCAAAAGCAAACATTTAATTATTTTCAAAACAGAGTTTTAAATTACCTATGTTTTAAAGCAGGATGCACTCTGTATCAGAGCACGTTAGACTTTACAAAAAAAACTAAATTCCTACCTCACCCGGTCCAAACCGAGAAGTTCCTCCAGCTTTCACCTGTCTGAAAAGCCAGGAGCGAGTTACAGGACTGAGTTAAACACCTTTTGCTTCAGGAAGGTACCTGCGGATGGGAGGCAGGCTGTGGGGCTGACAGCTGCTCGGGGATGCTGCTCACCTCCAGCTGGCAGCAACAGCTCTGAGCAAGCACCATGTGCCTGCCGCTGACAACTGCAGCCACTCAGAACGAAAGTCAGATCAGTGCCGATATGTGAATATGTTTCAACACATATTCAGAGGAAATGACTCAACTATCTTCACATCTTTAAACACTGAAAGCTGCTTCCTCCCCCCTCTCCCCCACTGCAGATGAGGGTGTAATACGAAGGTTCTCCCGTTTGTTTATTAAATATGGGTGTGAAACAAGTATTAAAGCTGAACCGGTGAACAGTGAATTATAGATCATCCCTACACCGACTTTTTTTCAAATAATGTCTCGAGTGGAGAAATACTAAACTTAAGTGTTTGTTTTAATAAGCGCATATATAAGCATTCCATGAAAATAAAAGAGAACACATTCTTTCTATCCTAATATATTAATTCTGAAGATATTTTGAGATTTAAAAGCAGTATTCAGATACCACCTGATATTCACCTCATAAAATTTAAAAAAAATTCCATCTTGGCCAGTATAGAGATATCGGAAGTTGAAAAAGAAGGAGCTGAGATAACAAGGAAGCGATAAAAACGTAGATTTTATCCAACTGAATTCCAGTATGCATTCAGTTATAACTGAATAAGTATTCCACAAGTGGATATGCATTGTTATTTGTTTGGCATTAGAGCCTGTCCAGTCTTACATACCTGTAGTGTGACACTTAAGTTATTTCCTTAATCTCTACCCATTGAAGAAAAACTTGCTTTAATTTAGCTTGAATCTTGAATACGGAAAGAGAAATGGCTCTCCTTAAAATCTCTGTGCCTTGCACATTTTGTAGTCATTTCTGTTCCTTTAACATCCCTCTATCAGGCTGTTTCTGATCTATGGGTTCTCAGTTTTCCGGGGTTTGATTTCTCTGCAGTAAATACAATATTCCGCAAGCGATGAGAAACGAGAACCACTTGGAAACACGGATTCTCTCTTTCTAGACCTCTCCATTCCACAAAGACGCCCCTGGATAATTGGGACCCCCTCTCAGATTGGTGCAGTTCACCCGGGAATAGGCAAGTCTAGATTTAAATCCAGTGGTGTGATTCTGAAATACTTGTTTTAAGGCTTATGGATAATCAGAAAGCACACAGCAGACTGCAGCCAAAGAGGGCAAACCACTTTTCTCAGGAATTCATATTTAAAACATTGAAATAACTCATTTAATATGTATCATTAACAGCTGTAATGAAGCACCATTAAGAATTCCAGATTATTCCCTCAACACCACCTTGCTACAAAGCGTAAGAGTTTGGTGGAATTAGTTATCTCGTATGACACAGTAGCCAACCCGCACAGTAGACTTGGTCAGAATGTTCCACCTTTTTCTTAATTTTAGCTTAGTTTATCACTTCAAAATGGTGGAGTTAAATATGCTTTTGGCATTCACTTCAGGACAAAAAAATAAAAATCACTCCTAAAGAAAAAAAAGCACATGTCAAAATCACTCACCTAAGGGAGGAGCCTGTGACTTCAGGTTCTGATAGGCCTGGATGAGATGCGATACACTGAAATAATAGAAATCATAGGAAATGGGTGCAGAAGAAACCTCCGGAAGTCATCACCCACGTGGCATGAAGAAAGACCATGTATGTGACATATATATGACACACATGTGGCCACATATATGACACTACCAACATCTCCATGCCAACAGGTGAAGACAACCTACATTTTGGCAGACCTCCTCACTATCAGTACCCTGAAGTAACTTAGGAGAATAAATTAAAAAGGAGTAAAGCACCTCCTTTCTCTACTGCAAGACATATTTTCCCTAAACCAGAAAAGTTTTATTTAAAAAAAACGACAGGGAGTGATGGTTTTGTTATGAAGATAGGGATCTGTGCAGCTTTTGTGGCTTCAGATACAGGCACCTGCCCTTGCCTGTATCATTTAATCCCTCTATGCCTCATTTTCGACCACTGGAAGCAGTGTAATAATTCTCCCTGACTTTGCAGATGAACAGCAGAGCACTCAGATATTGCTGTGAGGGGGTCCACAAAAGAATGGTAACATTTGTTATCTCCCTGACTGCAGCTCCAGAGAACAATGAATTCATTTTTAAGTAGCACATATGTTGCCGTCCTCATTTAGTGGCAATTTGCAAAGAATCTCATGTATTTTCCATAGAGGGAAAGCAAGCAACGGAGGACAAAACACTACAGAAAGAAGAAATTGTAAGGTGTGTGGTTTTTTAAGCTATGTCATCTATCACTGCTGTCTGCCTTCAAAGCAATAAACCCCATCTGCTCCAAACTAATAAATACTAAAAGACAGGTGTCTTACATATGGTCAAAACCCATCTGGGAAGAGCTCTTTGCAGAAGTGGCTTGAAAGATGCCATCACTTTTCAGGATGATAAAAGAAAGCACTTTGCTTCTCAAGACCACAACAACATGGTGAGACAGGGATGCTGTTGATGGGGACGCACCCCAACTGGCCCCTTAGACTTGTGGATAAAACAGGGAGATGGAGATCCCTAAATTTCCCATCAGGTGCACTCTTGGGAAGGTATCCTCTTCTTGAGCGATGCCTCCTGAGCTCCCCATCATCCAGCCAGTCCCAACAGCCACCTTCCTGGGTCCCCGCACTGAGGGCTTCCCCCAAAGCCACGAATGACTTCTCTTCCATGACAGCAAAGGGGCAAAGGACATGAGCATGGACTGAGAAGTGCCACCCAGAGCGTTTAGACGGATGCTTGGATGAAAAGGTGTGATACTGAGCACCTCGCACTACAGCATACATGCAACGCTGCACCTCTCCCACAACACTGGCAGAAAGTCTTTTTGTGGTCTTTTTTTTTTTCGTTTTCAGAAGGTGCCTCTCTCCTTAGTTTCTAAAGGTACACGATGATGCATCGTTACTAACAAATGTTTTGCAAATTTGGTTTCTGAAACCCTGTTACAATGGAGAAGAAATCAGTCATTTTGAGGGTAAAACAGGTCTCAGCTCTCTGCTGTGAGAAATTAGACAGCAGACAATGGACCTGCGACACTGAGTAAAGTATGTTTAAAATGTGCATTTTCTGATGAAGCTCATATGCCAATAAACACACACAATAAAAGCACTTTCTACAGAATCTGTGTGCACATTTCAGCTACATGACTCCACTTTTGAAGCCATTGTCTGAAAAGATTCTTTACTCATATTCAGAAATAATAAACTGTGATTAACTACACCCTAACCTAGTTGTTTGAGTAACGCGTTGTACATTGACCTGAAAGAGTGGCACAACTTCCTTCAGCTGTTCCACTTAGGCAACAGCAGTGTTATTTTTCTTAAGAAAACTTTACAGCTCCATGAGCATCATGCAGTTTCCCAGAGTTTGCTGCACTGATCAAAAGGAAAACACTACCTACAGGAGTTTTGTAACGTTACTTCCCAATTTAGCATTCTAAATTAATACAGAATTAATGAGATAGCTCCTGTTGGTATTGGTATGATAAGGGGAAAATAATTTTCATTTCATGAAAAGACAGTAATTGTAACCCTGCAACAATGTCTGATTGGAAGGATACAAGTATATTGCATTCAATATTAAACTGACAAGTACTGTATTTCTTTCAACTCAAGAACTTTCCTTAATGCGATAGTATTTTTTTCTTAATTTCAGAGAAAGACTTTCACTGCTGGTGGATGCCTAATCTTCTAATGACAGGCACATTCAGCAGCACTCGGGTCGCCCTGTGCGCAGCAGAAGGATGTCTTGGGCTGCGCAGACGGGGAGGACGCGAGGACGCCGCCGGGCCAGCGCTCCCTCCTCCATTCACCCTGTGGGGCCTTAAATTCATCACCAAGACACATAACAACAAACATAACCATTAACGGCAACAGTTAAATAATGGTACTGAAACTATGACGCAGCTAGTGTGAATAATTTACGTGAGTTAAAACTACTAACGCCGATTTCCCTGTAGCTTGACCAATGCCTCCGAGTGTTTTCCTTTGCCTAGTGACAGCATACTTCACCTGAATTTCTTATTAATTACATCTGCCCAGATGAATTATTTCTGCAGATGGAATCAAATACACTTTACTAAGGTATTGAGTTCCCTAACAAAATGTGGAAAAAATACTAAAAAACAAATAATGATTTTACTGAGCATGTACACCTTCACATGCCTCCGGCTCTACCCCTGCAGAGCACTAAGGAGTTGGTTGCTGCCAGCTGGAAAGAAAACTCCAACCAGTCACTCCTTGTACACGTGGAAGGCTTGGGAATGAGTACTCTAGTCCTGCCCACCCTGAGCACACCTCTCCCAAAAGCAGCCATGAGAGCGCATCTTCCTCCTGAGACGACCGGGCTTCTCATGCCCATCTGCCTGTTACGCAAATGACGGGTGATGAGGAGGAAGAGGCCCTTCACACAAATCAGGGCAAAAACTTCAAACGCAAGGACCACAACTGCCCTTCCAAGAAGTTCACAACAAATCCTGGTAGAGGGCATTTCTGTAGACATAGCGAACAGTTAGTCGGGAAGAGAAACAAAAGATCATCTATGAATTTCCCAGGGAAGATAGTATCTACCAGACAGTCTGCTAGAACTGAGTTATCTGCTATCAGTTCCATCACTTGCACTTTCACGCTACTAGCCAACAGAGAGTAAAAGTGCTTCTAATTATATGTTGTTCACAAAAGAATTGCCTGAGGTGGGGATATGGGAGAGGCTGTTAAATCAAGACTTAAGAGAGGAAAACACAAATTCACAATATTTAGACCAACAAGAGTTCCAGAAGGCCTGGAACAGCTGCTGCAAATGGGCACTGATGCTGGGGCCCAGTCCTGTGCCACCACGTCAGGCGGAGAGCACAGCTTCACTGAACTTCTGCAGCAAGCCCGCCTGGCTGGGAAGAGCCGGCAGGCTACACCACAGCCTAGCTCACAATAAATCTTTAAAGATCAGGAAGATGATATGGTGAGATGCTTGTATAGAGAAGTGTGGAAGAATAAAAATTAAAAACAACCAGAAAACCAGACAGTGGTGTGATTTGTTTTTCCACATTTTACATTACTAATGCAGTTTATACCGGTTATCTGATCCTCTGCAGTACATAAATACCTAAAGGTCTGGGGAATTCCACAGGCAGATGGCAGTGCTCCTCACCTACTGCTGGCACCTAGTGGCACCCACTTGTGCTTTGCTCATCTGAAGAAGTCTATTTGCTTGCCAGATAGACCAAAGCTGGTAAGTTCTAAAGGGGGTCACCAAAACCAAGCTGATATCCTGCTATGATGAGGTGACTGGCTCTCTGGGTGAAGGAAGGGCAGCAGGTGGTGTTCATCTCCACATTAACAAAGCTTTTGGCACCATCTCCCATGATATCCTCACTAATGAGCTGACAAACTATGGAATGCCTACGTGGGTAGAAAGGTAGGCTGAAGAGTGGCTACGCCACCAGGCTCAGAGTGGTGCAACCAGCGGTATAAGGTCCAGTCACCAGCAGTGTGCCCCAAGGAGCAATACTGGCGCCAGTATGCTTAGCATATTTAGTCAGCTGGAAGATGGGGCAGAGTGCGCCCTTCATCATTCACAGATCATGCAAAACTGGGAGAAGTGTCCAACACACCAGTCACACTGCCATCCAGAGGGACCTGGACAGGCCGGAGAAATGGGGAAATGCCAAGTCCTGACCCCAGAGAGGAACGCCACCATACACCAGTAAACACTGGGGCCCTGGAGTACTGTGTCCAGCTC